>CM040927.1:29596211-30078711 GCA_023029165.1 Gobiocypris rarus | reverse complement strand
TGTTGCAACACCCAAAACAAGTGGAACCAGAGATTGTTAGTCGTACATACATATATCACATGCTGTCAGCTGTGTGTGCATGTGTGTGTGTGTATGTGTGGTCCTTCTATTTCCTACGTTATGGGGACCAAATGTCCCCACAAGTATAGTAATACCAGTAAAAATTGGCCTTGTGGGGAAATGTGTTTGGTCCCCATGAGGAAACAAGCGTATAAATCATACTGAATGATCTGATCTGAATCTGAAATAGCAGTGTGTGTGTATGAGAGAGAGAGAGAGAGAGAGAGAGAGAGAGAGAGAGAGAGAGAGAGAGAGAGAGAGAGAGAGAGAGAGAGAGAGAGAGAGAGAGAATGCATAGCGACAGCACAGCAACTCGGTATACATCTCTAAAAACAACCAAATAAATCAAGAGGCAAAATTAACCCCCTCTCAACAAATGGTTGAGTATGTAAGTATATTTTTTATTAAAAACATGAATTATTATAACAAAATTATTAAGCGTTTTAGTGACTTCAAAAACAAAAAAAACTTTTGACCACAAAACTGCTAAAAATGCCCTTCTCACACAAACACACAGATTGTTGACCTGTTTCATGTTTCATAAAAGCAGTCAGATATATTCCAGTAACTGCTGTGTTGCCCATGGCAGCAGGTTTTAAATCACATCTCGCATATTACCCTGCACAACTCTGGCAAAACACGAAAAAAACCTTTCATCTTTTCTGCTTGATCAAAGGAAAACTGTCCTCAATACATGCAAGTGTATGTGTGTGTGTGTTTGTGTGTGCTGAATATAAATGGGTGCTTGAATCTACAGTGATAATGATAATACATGAAGCTGATTATAGTGTGAAAGTATGATTACATACTTTCTTTGGAAGAAGGTAGCGTTGTGGTCACAAAGGGCAGGACATTTGTGTTTTATGCCAACGGATCACATCCAGGATGGTTGACCACTGCTGAATTCTAGCAATCAATGGCTCCAGAGTTCACATGACATTTACGACTAAAATCAGCCAATCACATACTTCGGGATCATACATACATTTTGCATTATGCATTTCCGTGCACAGGGACACAAGGCTTGTGTAGCCTTATAGAGTCAACCAAGGTTGTAAGTCTCCATAAAAGCCAAAATCTCACCTGATCTGTGGCCCTCAAGAGGTTTCTATATCAGCCCTGTAAAACCTCAGTGCTCACACTGGCTCTATTCTCCACACTCCTCCTGGGAAATATGGGAACACACAGTAGCCATTTATGATATTTATTTATAAACCCTTCCCCCACGCACATTAGTGTCTTTCACTGGGCCCAGCATATGTTACACAAACGCACACACTTCCTCTCTTTCACATGATATAGAATAGACACACACAGGGCATTTTATTCACTGAAGGAGCCGCCATCTGATATCAGCACTGTGGTACCTTTGGATTTGAGTGGTATAGAGGGGGGGAAAGGTAGAGAAATGAGTGAAAGACAAGATGAAAGGTAGAAAAAAGGGACAGAGAAGCAGATGTGACGGCGTCAAGAGTGAAAGACACAAGAACTGATACGAGAAGTGATCAAAGAGATATTAACACTTCACGTGGCCTTCAAACAGCCTCAGACAGAGTGGTGTTTTTGGACTCTGCACTTAACAGCAAGTGTGTATGCGTTCACATGTAGCGGGCGATCTATAATTCATATGCCTAATTTTGTATTCCACTCAAGCTTAGTCTTGTCTGCAAGCCGTCTGACAACACACTCCTGACCTCATACACACACTCACAAGCGCAACCTCTATCAAATATATGAATCCTTTGTAAGTCTGTCACCACTCTTCCCAGAGATGAATGTCACTTTGAAAAGAGAGAATAAGAGAGTGATATAGATGCTACAGAAAGAGAACCAGGTTGAGGAGGAATGGGGGAAATGCCTGTTTATTCCAGCACGCTGCATTTCTGTACCTCAGCGGGATCTCCATGGCGTTCACCGGGTGGTTATTAAACATATTTGTTTGTTTATTTTTCCTGGTGTGCGTTTTTGTGATTAAACACCTGTCTTGGGAGTAAGAATCTTTTTTTGCGGGCAAACATATTTAAGAATGCAGTGAGTTTACATAGTCTTACGATGTAGATCGCAGCAATTAAATACATACCTTCAAAACACTAAGTCACTTTATATAAAATTTCCACAATTCTGTCATGACAACTCTCGGACTGTTTGGCATGGTAATGAATATGACAATGGGGATATGTTTGGTATAGGCGGAGTAGGTATTCCACGCTGCTGCTGTGGTTATTGCTGCTGCACAGCAAGTAAGGGACTTGCCAATACATACACGACAATATAGCACTCATTAATTACCCATCGCAGATCTATATAGGTGGAGCTGGGGAAGGTGGAGGGTTTCTGAAAGCGATGCAACTGCTAAAGTATTTGAAGGTTGAGCTACGAGCTCATTGGCTACTGATACGGCAAGAACCAATCATCTAAGCCCTGTTGAGAAAGGTGTGTCTGCAAGCGGATTTAGTTATGGACAAATCAGCCTACGCCATCAAGAGTTAATGAAAGAACTTTGTTACTTTTGTAACTTTCGTTACTTTCGTTAACTGCAGATTGATTTACTTCATTAACATGTATCTCTCTTTTTTCTCTCTCTTAGACTGGGTGTCGAGTGAGGTGGAATTGTCTTCGGATGACTACGTGGCAGGAGTTGGGGACACCGTGGATTTGTCCTGCACACCGCATGACTTCCTGCTCCCCATCGTGTGGCAGAAAGATGGCAACACACTGTCTGCTAGCAACCGTACGCGGGTGGGGCAAAAAGTGCTTCACATCATCAACGTCTCCTATGAAGACTCGGGGGTGTACTCCTGTAAACACGCCCACAGCAGCATGCTGCTAAGCAACTACACCGTCAGAGTCACCGGTCAGTCTCTCCTACTCTGTCCTAATAATACTTAAGTGGCAGTCTTGTTGTTCTTTTCCTACAGTAGACTTTGGTGCACAAGCTCAGGCACGCAAAACATTAATTGGAAACTCACCAGTCAGACTTGTTCCCAACAGGCAAACAGGTCTTGAGACATACTCCCAGCACACACCTACAGGCTGACTTGACGTTTATCATACGAGTACAATAACACACTCAAAGCCAGAATGTTAAATAGTCTGCATGTTGTTTAATATTCCAGAGTAACAGGGCTGTTTTAAACTCAAGGTATTATAACTAAATGATGGTATTATAAAAATAAGGCCTCCTTGGGGAAGTAGGGAGGAAAATAGCATTTTTGGTCACTACAGATTCAAATAAGTGTGAAAAATTGTAGAATAGACACTAAAGCTGTTTTTTTTCTGTGCATCACATTGAACCGGCCTGTCAGGTATTATTATCTTTTTCTATACAAACCTTTAACTCGTCACTGATTATGTTTAAAATGGAATCTGAACACTGCTTACTGCGCTATATACTGTATAATGTCTGTTATTATATAAAAATTGTATGTGATGCACGTTTCAATGCTGGCATGCTACATTACTGACACAGTAAACACTCCCACTGACACTGTGGGTGTGTTTGTAATGTATGTGTGTTTAAATGGTTGTGTGGAGTGATCTTTGGTTCTGTAAACTCGAGGACACAAGCTGAGCTGCTCATTGACAACTAATTAGAATGTAATTATCTGGAATCTCCTCATCATTTAAAGCAGATGGAAAAAAAAGAGCAGAGGGAGAGTTTTTTTTTTTACCAACATGTGTTTGGCATTAGGCCAGGGCAAATCGGCTCTCCTTCTCACAGTGTCTGGAGAAAGACAGAAAAAAAAGTGAAACGGGCACACAACCTGCACCAATTATTGCATGCCGATAAAATGTCCACAAGACAGCAATATCCTGTTCTGCGCACTTTAACACTAGACAGCTACTAGACACACTGACAGACAGCAACATGCAACACACAGCATTTCTTTACAGTGATAGTTCATTTAGGAGAAGAAAAAAAAACACATTATTAAAGGGTTAGTTCACCCAAAATTAATTACTCACCCTTATGTTGTTCCAAAGACATCAGACATTAGTTTGTCTTTGGAACACAAAAAGAAGATATTTTTAAAGAAATCTGAGTGCTTTCTGTCCCGCCATTGACAGCCTGCGCACTACCACTTTCAAGCCCCAGAAAGCTAGTAAAGATGTCATTAAAATAACCCATGTGACTCAAGTGGATTAACCTCAGTTTAATGAAACGACATGAGTGTTTTACAACTTTAAACTTAATTTACAAAATACTGATCTCCAATGCACATTCACGCAACAGCGTCTGCACAACACATTGGGGTGCTTTTTTGAAAATAAAGTGGTAAATGTGTGTGTGTGTGTGTGTGTGTGTGTGTGTGTGTGTGTGTGTGTGTGTGTGTGTGTGTGTGTGTGTGTGTGTGTGTGTGTGTGTGTGCAAAATACTTGTGTCATTTCATTAAATTGAGGTTAAATCACTTGGTTCACATGAAATACTTTTATGAAGTCTTCACTAACTTTCTGAGCCTTGAAAGTGGTAGTTGCGTCGGCTGTCAATGGAGGGACAGAAAACTCAGATTACAAAGACACATTTGTGTTCTGACGATGAATGAAAAACTTAAGTAATTATTGACAGGATTTTGGGGTAATCTAACTCTTTAATTACCCTTATTTTACTTCAAACATGTTTAACTGACTTTCATTTTTGGAACATGTTTTACAGAATGCTCAAGCTGCTCTTTTCCACATAGTGAAAGTAAATGGGGACTAGGCTATCAAGCTATAAAAAATGACTCCCAAAAAAGCATACAAATTTCACATGTAACTTGTGTGCAGTATTCCAAGTCTTCTAAAGCTTTAAAATGGTTTTGTGCGAGGAACACACAGAAAATGAAAATTTGGTCTGGCAAATATTCAAAATACTGTGTCTTAAGATGCTTCACGCCATCATTGGATTTTGTCAATGACATCTTGACAATTTTTAACTTTTGGGTGTATTAATACTTTAAAAACATTTAACACCACAGAACAACAACCCAAACCATCATAACTCAAAAACATTTATAACATAAACCCCCAGTAGCCAATGAAGACAAAATGTGAAATATAGCATAAAACTGATGGTTTGGTGCAACTAAGGCTGTGAATGCCAGCACACACACACACACACACACACAAAGCTTCATTGTCCCAGTAACAGCATATCTTTAGCACTAAATAGGCCTAGTGTTGGATTTCACGCTCCGCTGGTATTTTAGGAGTGTGTGCTGTACAGTTTTACCTGTGTAAATGTTCACAGAGGAGGAGCTGAAGACAGAATAATCTCTTTTTCAGGGTCATAGTGGTTTTTTTTTCTCCCTCTGAATAAGTTCATTTAGAAGCAGGATACGGGAGTATTTGCTTGTGTGTCTGTGTGTGTGTGTGTATTTCAGGACATGTGTGTAAAAATACAGCTGTTGTCAGAAATCTCTGAGACGTTTTACTCACTGAATCTCGGCTAACATCTGCCACCCATTAACCGCTGTGTGTGTGTGTGTGAGTGTATGAGTGTGTGTGTGTGTGTGTGTGTGTGTGTGTGCGCGCATGCAGTAATTGGTTTTGATTTGTTATCAGTTTATTTTCCTCATTCTGCAGATCATATGAATAGGTTCATTGTTCATACAGCAAGGCCACTGTGCTATGTAGTAATAAGATCGCTCTCTCCATCTCCATGTCTCTCTTAGATTCGCTGTCCTCTGGTGATGATGAGGACTATGATGAAGATGAGGACGATGCAGGTAATAGGATGATGCTTTTTTTCTCATTTCCTTCCTCTTTTTTTGATTGAGATTTCATGAGGTCTCTCTGTTTTGTAATAAATGCATGTTCTGTCTTCCTTAGCTGGGGATGGGTTGCATTTCATTTCATCAGCTGCTTTTCCCCTCACTTTATACAAAAACACAAATTCTCACGAGAGATTGAGAGAGAAGAAAGAAAAGAAGAGAAATTGTTTAAAGTCTAATGGCATCAACTGAAATGTGACTAAAAATATCAGAAAATGCCATAGTATCTGAGCATATTGAGATTGAGATTTGAAAAACTAAAATTGCTGACTGAAATAAGTTTAAGTATTACAAGTAGCTAATTAAAAACTCAGCAACTCAAGATGTCGCACATACAAGATTGCTGGGGTCTTTTTCTGAGCGAAAAAATTGAGATGTTCACATTCTCCATTTGATCTTTATTTAATCTCATTGCTTTGTAGGAGAAACGACAGATTTGAAAGAGATCTCATTTGCGATTTTTCTTAAAGAAAGAAAGAGAGAGGGAAGTGAAAGCTAACACATCTGTCTGTTGTGGTAGGATCGGGTTGGGGGAGGGTCTCGGGGTTGAGGGGAGGGCATGAAACGAGGGATTAAGCAAAAACCAAAACCCCTTTAGAGTTTAATGACCAGTAATCCAGCTCTAATTAAGAAAGAGAGAGAGATGGAGAGATCAGCACACTGGAGCTGAGAGCTGTGAGGTCTGGGCTTTCTGGAACATTTGAGAAGAGTTGAGGTCGTGTGACATCTGATGACATCATTCTGTAATATCTTAATGATGCAGTGCTGGTTACTGCTCTCAGTTTGGCTGACTGAAGCAAGCTGTGCGTAATATCAGCTGTGTGGAGTTGAACTGCACTTTGATGGCTTTTTTTTGGCTGTAGAATAAAAGAAATGGAAAAAAAGTTGGGTCACTGTAGATTCGCGATTCCCACTTCAAAGCTCAAATTGTCTGTGTTGAACTCTATAAAATAGCAAACACACACACACACACACACACACACACACACAAATACACACAAACACACATACAGGTCCACAGTTGGGTACAGACAGTTCCACTGACCATCTGAGAATGCAGTGCAAACTGAAAGAGAGAGAGAGAGAGAGAGAGAGAGAGAGAGAGAGAGAGAGAGAGAGAGAGAGTGTAGGCATTAGTGTGTCAGTTATGCCAAAGGAAATGCCAGCCTGCCAATCACCCTTCACAATCTGATAGTGTGAGCAAATAACGCACGAGAGAATTATATTCAGTCTAGTTAATGGGTTTATTGTGTGTGTGTGTGTGTGTGTGTGTGTGTGTGTGTGTGTGTGTGTGTGTGTGTGTGTGTGTGTGTGTGTGTGTGTGTGTGTGTGTGTGTGTGTCACAGATGTGTGTTTGTGAGCTTGCATGTATGTCTGGAGCGAAATGTGGCGTCTGTGGGTTTAATCGCCAAGTTTGCGGGTTGATCAGATCTGGAGTTAATTGTTTGAGGAGGGATGAAAGTATGTTTACTCAGTCTCTTAAAGACACATACACACACTTACCAAGTACAAGACTTGTCTGAAAATGAAAATAATTACTATTATTTTAGCTAAGGACAGTTACTGTAAGTATTTATGCTCTGATATTTGGCATTAGCTACTAGGGAGCATAAACACAGACCTGACCACATGACAGTCAACATTATATACAAAATTTGTGGGAAGATAAAATGAAGGAAAATTGGTCCGTTATTATAATAGGCTATTATTATTAGGAATCCGCATTGTGCGATCATGGCTTTGTAAAGGATTTAACACTGGGAATCTTTTAGAGCTCTGTCTGCAAGAGCATAAACATGCCTTACACTCACATAAGAGTGTATGTAACTGTGTTTGCTTTTCCAAACAAATTTTAACTCAGTCTGGGAATTAGGCAGCCAGTCTGACGCTGCCACAGAGCGCACAAGAAAAATCTTTCCATAAACATTCACCCACACGAAGACTCCCGGAGAGGGAACACCCAACCCCCTGAAAAATAGCACTGCATGTCAATATGCACTTATATAGAGCTCCATTTGCACCTATGGATTCCGTACATTGAAATGTTAGGGGAAACTTTTATAACGTAAATTTTAGTTGATATTTTCAGCAGCATCTGATTTTATTATTATATTTATAATTCTGTCCAGCAGAAGCTCCATACTGGACCCATCCCGACCGGATTGAGAAGAAACTGTTGGCTGTTCCTGCTGCCAATACGGTGAAGTTCCGCTGTCCGGCTGCTGGCAACCCAACGCCCACCATCCATTGGCTGAAAAATGGCAAGGAATTTAAAGGAGAGCAGAGAATGGGCGGGATTAAAGTAAGACAATAGGAATATCAATTAAGAACATGTGCGTGTGCAAATGTGATTGTGTGTTTAGGATTACAGATAATAAGAATCTGCAATTAGTAATAATTTACACAGATCCCCAACATCTGCTCCTTCAAGAGCTCTCTCTCTCTCTGGATTTTATTTGCTTGTCGCCTCTAGAGGATACGTCCACCTGTTGCTGTTCCTCTGTGAAACAGCAGAGGAACACAAAGTTCTGTGTGGTCTTGTTATTTATGTGTTGACATGTTTGTGCGCGGGTGTTGTTTGTGACGTGTATTGGAGGGCGTCCACTGATTCTACAGATTATCTTTATTTGTTATTACCAATTATTCATAATTCAGGGCTGTTGCTCTTTAGCACTCAATAATCCACCCCACAATTAAAGGGATTCTGTCATTATTTACTCGCCCTCATCTTGTTTCAAACTTTTATGAATTCCTTAATGTTGAACATAAAAGATGATATTTTGAGAAACGTTTCTTTTTTTTAAGGATTTCTTTTTTTTTTCAGTCAATGGTGACCAAAACTGTTCAAATTCATACAGGTTTGGAGTTTCATGAGTGTGGGTTAATAGTGACAAATTTTAAATTTTTTGGTGAACTATCCCTTTAAATATGATAGTATTATTCATCGCAACTTTCCTTAAGAGGAAAAAATCACAAATTAGATCTTTTCAATAGTATTCTCTCTCAGTTGTTTCTTCTAGATCGCATTGAGAACAAATTTAGACCTCTAATAAACACATTTACACATTTATAGAATTTCCTCTTGAGAAAAAGACACCAGTAATTTCAATCATCTCCTATGGAGTTTCAGATGAAATCTCAAACTGTGGTAGTTTTTAGTAGATTTGCCAAAATATGAAAGTCTTAATATGAACTCAAGTATTTCTCTTCAAGTTCTTCTGATGCTATCCACATTCGTTTTATAGCTGTATACTACAACTGTATGTCAAAAATTGCCTCATTGATTCTAAATTTACTGAATTTTAAGAGAAAACCTGAAACTAAAGCTCTATATAGATTGTACTAGTTTTTCAGAGGGCCGTTATAGAAATTTGTGCAAACTCAGCAATGTTCTGAGAAATTGAACGATCTGATGTTGTATTATCCTATACAACGCTTCTCCTCGTGTTTTTTGACCTACCGGAGTTACTCAATCTCTGACATGCTTTAATTTCATTTCAATTTGGATGGTGTCCGACGAAAAAAAGACATTGAGTGATAAGAATTGTAACTTAAACATTTTTTCGAAAACTACTCCAGTCCGAATGGAGCTTAAGTCGACACTTAAAACACAACTGGGATCTTTTTGCACACATGCATTCACACTTTCAGATTCTTTAACACAGCCTTGCTTTGCATTGACCTGTATGCATAGAAAATAACCAGTGTCTCCTAAGAGAGACATTTAGAAACAAAGCATTGACCTCTCCACCTCTCCATGGCCACAGAGTGACCATCCCGCCCTGACAAAAACACACACGTATACATACACACACCAGGGGTCCGCACTGACCCAGGGTCATCCTTTATACCAGACCTGCCCTCTGCATCAGCACTGTCACTGTTGGCATAGAGATGTCTGACAGCATCATAATAGCTTTATTTAACACACACATACACAGGGGCTTGACAGCTCACCCTAAATGTCTTCTGTCTCTATTAAGACCGAGGCTAAAAGTCACGGCTCTTATATGTATGTGTAAGTATGTGTGCTTCCCTTGTGTGTGCGGATATGACAGGCCTGATGGCTTGATAACGCACTCAACGATGTGTTAAAACGCAGAGCGTCATGCGAAATTAAACACGAGTTCCCTGGGATATCAGCATATTCCATCTTAAAGCTCTTTTCTGCAAGGCAAGGGGAACAATAATGCTGCGATTATGTTTCTATTGGCACTGGAGCCGCCTGCAAGTTTGACTACCACTCTGGCGACGTTAATTGCCAACTGAATGCGTTTAGATTGCAGAATACGTTTTAAATACAAGAAAATGAGTCACATGCCTTACTCTCAATGTTTGAAACTATCCATTGCTTTGTTTAGACAGTTGACTTTCCCACAGCTTTCCCCTTCAAACAGCCACACACACATTAACACAAACAGACACACACACCTCAGACACTTTCTGTCCCTGACTGGCAGGGTTCTAAGGTCAGAGGTCACCTCTCTATTGAGTCATCAGAAGGGGGAGGTTCCGAGAGGGTGTTGCCGTGGCGATTTAGAGATCTTGATTGACAGGGGGAGGCGTGGCTTTTGTCATGCTCACATATGGCAGCCGAAGTTGCATTGTTAGAATGCTAATCTGTGGCACTGTGGGTTAGTCACACCTCACGAACACATACACACTGATGTTTTGTGAAAACGCTGCATTTGAGAGCGCGTGCAGCTCGCAACATATTCAACAGCTCAATTGACGAGCGAGTGAAGAAAGACTGTTACGTCCTCCGAGAGATGACTCAATTTCAGTCGCAGTTCTCAGTGGGACCACCATGCATGGAGCAACAGTAATGAAATGCTTAATCTCTAATCCACCGACAAATGTGCCTTTTGTTTGTAAGCCACAGCAGTATATATGTCTTTATTAAGTGTTTAGATATTCATTAATGTGTAAAAATATGTTTAAAGGTCAAGTGTGTAATTTAGCGATGTTCTACCCCACTTGAATGTTCACTATTTTCATGTAGCCTGATTTTTGAGGCTAGTCTTTGCAGCTTCTACGGCCCAATTAAGGTGCCGATAAACACATTTAATTGGTAATTGTTGTTAAGTGACAATAATGTGCTTGGGGTCTTCATCAGTATGAACAGATTGATGTCGCCCTGAAGTTCATTCTCTAGAGCCCTAAAGCAGACTTTCATATGAGCACGTGTACGATTGTGGTTTCACCAACTACAACATCAACACCTTTGTTGATCCTGGAGCAACATTCCAATCAACAAATCAGATTTGAGTGACAAGTTTATGTCAAGTTTTCTACAACAGTGTTATTCATATTCATTTCCCTCTGGTTTTATGGAAAAGTTATGGGTAGGGTTAGGTTTAGGGGTAGGATAGGGTTAGCCTCATATTTTCAGGAATGTTGCTCCAGGATCAACAAAATATGTTGATCTCTATATGCTTTTCTTGGCAAAATCACCTTTACAATATCGATGGCTTCTTTTAATGGTGAAACATGGTGTTTTCAGTTAGACTACTGTGCCACTTTCCATTGAGAGAGAAACGGTTTTGTCGTTTAAATGACTAGCCCTGGGGTCAGTTGTTTTTGCTCCATGTCTCTGTGGGTCAAATTAAACAACACCACTGTCGGAACGAGCCCGCTCCGTTTTGACACAGCCATAAATCCAGGACATACACACACACACAAACACACACGTACTCAAGAGAGACCTGAGCTTCTTGGCACCTCCCGAGTCCCTTTACTCCGAATATTCTCTGCAGTTCTGTCACAATTCAGTTGAATATCCACAGCATTGGTTTTAACTCCTAACCCCTGTCTGACATCAGATTTAAAGAGGCTTAATATGTTAACAGCATAATGCCGGGAGGAATTTGAGCAGTGCTTTTCTTCTGATTATCAGACCTTGGCTTGGGTCTTTCTCGTGCTGTTTTTTTTTTCTTTTCTGTATCTGAATCAGCGGGGTACAGCATGACATCACAACACTTTTCAGCTCTTATCTTTTGATGAAGGATTGGATAAATGTTCTAACCCTCTCCTCCCGTTCCCTCTGGATAAAGAGCTCGGGTAGATTGAGGAACAGCTGAGAATTCCTCACAGCATTTCTTTTCAGCAGACACATTGAGATAAATGTCTTACACAGACACACACAAACACACACACACACACACACAAACACACACACACACACACACACACACACACACACACACACACAAAATGTCAATGTCAAGTAAGATAGGGCCTTAAATTAAACTCTTGCCCTCTCATACTCTCACTGCACAAGTAGCTGACATTAAATACTTTGCGGAAGTTAACAAGGCGAGTCTAGGATTTCAGTCCAATGGGGCTCAGCTTCCAACCTAAGCATGAGCTGATGTAGCTCAGAGGAATATTTTGTGCCTTTAGTCCAAAGTTTGATTCTTGCTTGACCAGCAAAAAAAACACAAAAAAAACATAATAAAATATAAATCTGACTTTAAGGGTTAATTTAGAGTTAATTTCAGATCATTTTAGCAACGATTATTTTCATTTAAAACAGCATTTCGCTAGTTCTTATATTATTATTACGGATAGACTTTATGGCACCTTAATGGTTGAGAGACAAATTAATATTTGTATTAAATTAATGCAGGATCATTTAAACTAGTTAACAGAAAGGTGTTTACTAGTTACAAGACATACAATATACTGTACTTTCCCTTATACATTCAAATTAATTTGAACCAAAAATCTTGATTTTTTTAAAAAGTCATTGGACACATATGTCAACTACTCCCATACAGACATACACTCACACACATTTCTCATACCATGCAGCATGTCAGTCAGCAAACACCAAAGCCTCACTGAGTGAGCCAGCGAGAACAAGCCGAGAGGAGGTGAGGATCCAGAAGACAAGGGGGAGTGCAGGGGGTACAGGCGCCCTTGCCAACTTTCTTAGGCATGTGTGTTTGTCTATGTGCGTGTTGCCCTCTCAGTCAGTGTTACCATGCAACTGTTCAAAAACACTGCCCATAATATTTACACAGTTACATTTTTTTCCACTAAGACCTTCGATGAGCGTAGAGAAGAAATGAGAAAGAGACGGAGCGCAAGAGAAGAGAGAGAGAGCCATGCAATTAGAGTGTGCTCTGTGAATGAATGGATGTACATTTATATGTGTGTATATACATGTGTGTATGAGGTGAAGGACCCATCTGAACATTTCCCACATCTGGTGATGTTAAAGGAATTCCAAAATAAAACCCAAAATAAAAAAATAAAAACAAGTCATGTTGTTCTCAATCTATCTGTCTGATTAATTTCCGTCATTTTAATTCTACTTCCTTACATTGCAGTTCTGCTTCCTGTTTGGTTCCTTAATTCTAATTCAATTGAGATTTATCAACTCAGTGGATCTTACTCATAACATTAGACAGACACAGATAACAGACACCTGCTTTTCTTCAGCTAACAGAAAAACCTGAGGAAGGATTCAAGTGGACCTCTTATGTAATGTCCCACTTTATGAATAAAACTCTGTCTCTGTCATCCTCGCTCTCTAGTTGAGGCATCAGCAGTGGAGTTTGGTCATGGAGAGCGCCGTTCCATCTGACCGAGGGAACTACACATGTGTGGTGCAGAACAAATACGGGACAATCAAACACACCTACCAACTCGATGTGCTAGGTATGAACTGGCAACACACACATTCAACCTTTAACTTAAACTTACCTTCATCTCTGACTGCCCTCATCTCTTGTTCAATTAGAACGCTCTCCTCACCGGCCCATCCTACAGGCGGGACTCCCAGCCAATCAGACGGTGGTGGTTGGCAGTGATGTTGAGTTCCACTGTAAGGTGTACAGTGATGCTCAGCCACACATCCAGTGGCTCAAACACATTGAGGTGAACGGAAGCCAGTATGGGCCCAATGGTGGCCCCTACGTCAACATCCTTAAGGTACAGTCACCTGAAACATAAGAAGAATTCATAAATGAACCATTTTTACGGGCATGATTCCACTTTGTTTTTTGTTTTGTGCGTCAAATACTTTTAGTATGAAAAACGTTTTTCCCAGATACAAAGATTTAATTGTGAAAACATTGTTAACTTGTGCTTGTTAGAATAGTCCTACATTGTTAAAGGCATTTTTCAAAATGTGCCCAAATGCAGCTTAAATTAAACCACTTATTAAGTCTCACGTGAGCTTTGAGTGACTCTTAAGAGCACCTCCCTCAAACTCCTAATCCCACCCATGTTAGCATCTCACTATAGGCTCTGCAACTGGAGAATTAGGGGTCTCTCGCTCTCTTTTTCCTCTCAGAGGAGTGAGAGAGGAGGCAGACATCTGTTTTGGGCTAAGCTAACCGCCGCGGTGGCGTCGCGCAGAGAGACAGCCATTAGCTGTGCTGCCCCACTCTCTCTTCAGAGAAGGAGGGAGGGAACGAGGGAAGAGGCTCCCGAAAAAGCCATGGAAAAAATGAGTGCGGGAAGCGAGGGAAGGGCCGAGTCAGCAGGCAGAGGAGGGGAGTGCGTCGGCTGGCCAGACCGCCACGCTATTTTAGACTCCCACATAATTGAAACAGTATTTTACTGGGAGCCGCGCGCCGGCTTTTCCCTTCCCCGCAGTCTCATCTGCGCACCCTCCAAAGCCTTCCCCAGCCCTCCCAGACTGAGAGTGCTGAGCGACAGATCATGTGTGGCGCAACTTCTGCGATCAAGGGAAAGATCGGAAACAGAGAATAAAGCAAATGAAGCGTCTGAAAGAAATACAGAAACAGATATGTGTGGACCAAGGGTCTAAAGACAATATTTGAGCGTTTAATTATAACATACAGTGACGTCAGAGGCCTAGCAGTTAGTGTTTTGAGCTGTGGCGCCAATGCAGGTGAAACGAGTTTCAATCCAGCTCACAAAATTTCCTAAAAAATTAGCATCTTCATAGGTAGCATTTTTCAACAGCTGATAGTGTTATTAGCTGCGTTGGTTTAGTTCCTGATTACATGGAACTATGCAAATCTGTTAACAGTGCGACATCTCGCTGCTTTCCTTCAGTGATAATAGTGTAAGTTTAATTTTGTCTAAGTTTTGTAAATAAGCCACAGTCTATAAGCCTAATATGAAAGGGGACATGTTTGTGCTGAAAAGAAATGACACACAGCGATATGTGCCATTCAGAAATAAATTCTTGAGAATTTAATTCCAGTTCAATTCCTGCATTTGAACTGAGCTCGCAAACAGGAAGTGTGATTGAAATTTGACTTCAGTTCAAGGAAATCTAATCATAAAAAAATAAAATACAAATTTCCAAGACAAATTTTGGAAAAAAAATTGACGTTTAAACAATTGAAAATATGTATTCATTAAATCTGATTTCCTGCAGTTCATGTTTAAATTACAATTTAACTTCAATTTGTTTAAATTATACACTGTTAAAAATAATTCTTTACTGGCATCAGTGGTTTTATGAAGAACCTTTAACATCCATGGAACCTTTTCATTACACAAAACGTGGAAAAAGTTGTTTAGATTATTAAAATGTTCTTCACACTAAGGAAAATGTTTTTCCTTTAAATACTGCTCACTGAAAGGTTCTTCTATACCATCGCTGTGAGAACTGTTTTGGAACCTTTATTTTGTTTTTGTGTGTGATACTCCTGATTTTGAAAGTGTATCTGTGTCTTAAAAAAGTGGTACAACAAGCTGCGGGAGTATTTTAAATCATTAAGTTTGTGTTCATGTGTGAACGTGCTCGCCTCTGACTAAGTGTGTGTGTGTGTGTCTCTGCAGAGTTTTGTCAGTAATGTAAAAGAGGCCTACGATACGCTGACTCTGTATAATGTGTCAGAAAAAGATGCAGGCCAGTACTGGTGCAGAGCCCACAACTTTTTAGGCATTTCAGAGAATACGTTCTGGCTCACAGTTTCCCAGCCAGGTAAATCTCTCTCTAAACAGCCGCTGTCAATCAAGACTTTGGTGGCGTAGAGTCAAACTCCCCTAAACTCTCTCTATTTCTCACTGCTCTTCTCGCCCCTTTCTCACACAATAAATAAGGTGACCTGATTCAAGGACTTGTTATGTAAGGCGAGTGTATGTCTGCTTCATTTAAATGCTCGCTTCTTCTTCTTCCCCAATCAATACAACAAGGGCATGTTTCATAGGAGCCGAGACTGTGCCACATCACATTCTTATCGATTATCTCATACCTTCAGGCTTCTCTATTGAGAATTGAAACAACATGCTTCTACATAAATAAGTGTCAGTTTTATCTTGTGAGAGGTTAAATTATGCTTTAAGCTGGTAATATTCTATATGTGACCCGCTGCTGCTGATGGGGCGTTCAATTTTCCACCAGGGTTTGGGGTTTTGCTTTGCTTCTAGGTCAGCTCCTCATAAGCAGGACTGTGGGATCTCTGGGTTACTGGTGATGGGTTAACTGATCTTTTCTCGTTCAGATCTTCCTCCCGGTGCTGGGTGCCTGTTCCTTTCTCAAGGGTTGTGCTTTACGCATCTGTCTTTCTCTCTCTCCATCTCTCCCTACTTTTCCAGACTGCGGGAATAAATACTACGGATAAAGAGCTGGAGATTCTCTACCTGACCAATGTGTCTTTTGAGGATGCGGGGCAATACACTTGTCTGGCAGGGAACTCGATTGGCTTTACCCATCACTCTGCTTGGCTTACGGTGTTACCAGGTATACCAGTCTCACTCTCTGGGGTTTCTTTTCACTCCTTTATTCCCGAATCTCTATACTTCCCGTTTTCCCTATTGTCCTTCCATGTTTTATTCATAGTTTTGCAGTTAAAATGCTTTTGAAATGTTTTCAATGATATATGGACCTTAATCACGACTGCCTAGTTTTTATTTATGTCAAATTAAATATGCCACCAGGACTAATGTGCTCTAAAGAACAACCTGGTAGTTTGTAATTGTTTTCAGATTTAAACATGACATGTAGAGAAAAAAAGACTGATGATGGGTTTTTGTCATAGACTGTTTCCACCTGATAACATGATGGAAGTGCTTGTCATGTTTACTGGAGTATTTACTGATGGCACACAGTCCCAGTATCTGGGAAGCCCGATTCATTAATTCTTACATCCTCTGCGCTCATCCTGTTATCCAGCTCTCCGTTCTGCTGCTGTAATTAAAATCGCTCGTCTCGTACAGAGCCACTGAACTCTATCTGTGGGGCTCATCACACAAGTGCCAAATAAGCCTCCCGGAGAGAGGGGCATTATGGGATGTTTGTACCTGTGTGGGGGCGCGATAGCATGTTAATTAGTTTGTAAGGTTGCTGTAAATTAACTGCAGACTTTATGCTTTATAACTTCGAACAAACAAACTAATGATTGACTCTAGATGATCTCTAATCTAACCATTAGCAGGGCTTGTTTTGAAAGTTACTCTTAGTTTTTAAAGGCTGTAGTTAGTGGCCAATTTATGTTGGGTTTCGTGTTCTATTCAAGTTGAGAAATTGAATTTTGTGGTTATGTATATTAGAAATATACCAAAGTAGTCACAGGTGGATTAATTGAGAAAATTTACCGGCCTCGGCCATACATAATTCTAATTAGCCTTCACCTGTTCACATTATAATTGAGTTCCTCTGATTTTATATTCCACATACATATGTGTCACATTGAACTCTAGAAAAAAGATCTTTAGGCATCCTAAATAAACCTCTGATGGCACATTTTCCACTGAGCTAAAGTTGTTTATGAATTGTTTGCATTGCTAACATCAGTGAGGTTAAGACTATCATAATTCAATTTAAGTTACAAATGATGTTGCATTGCCTAATAAAACCACAATTATTTTCTTATCAAAGCAAAACTCGACAAATTTTGCTTGCATTTACCATGGGATAAGTGCTCATTTTGGACCCCAATGACAGACAACACTAATAGAAAAGTGGGCCATTTTAAATCAACTGCTGTCAGAAATCGCATACTTTCAATTTACTTTAAAAATTACATTCTATATATAGTAGTATGAATGTAATCCGTATGTACTAAATCTATTATGATGTCATTGTAATGTGACCTACTGCGTCGGTCGCTTCACTACGTTTCACAACAATCATAGTTTCACCTACACATTGGTACATTTGTGTCATGATGTCACTACGCACGTCTAAACTGTGCTCTTGTGCTCTGTGTCAGCGGTGGAGATGGAGAGAGAGGATGACTATGCGGACATTCTCATCTACGTGACGGGCTGCGTGCTCTTCATCCTCACCATGGTCATCATTATCCTCTGCCGTATGCGGATGAACACGCAGAAGACTCTCCCCACGCCGCCCGTTCAAAAACTGTCCAAATTCCCCCTCAAGAGACAGGTAACAGAAAGTAGATACAAGATTTGATCAGCACATTTCTCTTTCTTTCTCTTTATCTCCTCTCTGAATTGCCATGAATGGATCAGTTTTACATTTGTGTAGTGTTTGGGATATTTGTGTGTATGAGGACGTACTATGGATGTCATAGATGCGATGTTGCAGAGGGATATTCATGCTCTCCGGGTGACTGCCAGTGTTTAGATCATGTTTCTCTCTTGGTGAAACTCGCTCTCTAGTTGTTTTAAACATTTTAAATCACAGCAGCTGCAGCTGAAACACTCTCTTTAATCCCTGTCGTTCTCTCTTCTTCTTTTTCCCTTAAGTTATTTCCAGCAATCAAAGTCGCACTGGAATCAACTCAAGCTACATAATCATGTCGCAGTTTTTTTTTTCTTTTCTTCAAATAGTGCCTGTGTAGGTGTGTTTTTTTGAGCTAGTTCTGATTTTAGAAAATATTGAGATATCATTGTCAGACAGTTTGATGTTCCTGCTGCTGACATACTTTCTCAGTGTCTCATGAAAGTCTACATAGATTTGCATTTCCTAAAGGAAATAGCAGTGCTTGCAAGGAACAGTCCTCCAGTTACAAGCAAACTTTTGCATTTGTTGCTCTCATGACATGCATTACACATTCTGTGGTAATTCTTATGCAAACTGATGATTTGCAAAGAGATGCAAATTGATGCAAGAAAGAAGACCAATCACAATTTGATATGCAATTTATATTATGATGATGCCATGGCTGCTTTTGAATGCATAACTTTATCTCTGTGCACCAAATGTAAAAAGAAAGCTAGTGGCTCCCAAGCATCCTTTCAGATACAAAACAACAGCAAAACTCCAGATTATAGCTGTGTGTGTGCGTGCATGGCAGCAGGGAAATCTTGCTTCATACACTCTTCATTACGCGGAAATCTGACAGCTACAAACATTTCTCTCTCAAGACCAGTCCTCTGAGGAACAGACACCATGTTTCTGTCTGCAGCACAACACTTGAGTAGATGATCGTCTTAAAATAGTCATCTTGATTCTTGCGCTCTCTATCTCTCTCTCTCTCTCTCTCTCTCTCTCTCTCTCTCTCTCTCTTTCGCTCTCGTACACTCGCTGTCTTCTTCTCTTTCAGGGACAATAACATGCTGTTTTTATTCTTAACCCAAGCAGGTGTCCTTGGAATCGAACTCTTCCATGAATTCAAACACCCCATTGGTTCGGATCGCCCGCCTGTCATCCAGCGATGGGTCGATGCTGCCCAACGTTTCTGAACTTGAACTGCCCTCTGACCCCAAGTGGGAATTTCCACGTACAAAGTGAGTTACAAGCTGAAGTGAACATCAAATGACCATAATAATCAGACATTTTTAGTAAAGCTAATTGTTTGTTCCTTGCTCACTGTAAATGATGATTGGGTTGCAGACTGACGCTGGGAAAACCATTGGGAGAGGGCTGCTTTGGGCAGGTGGTGATGGCTGAAGCCATTGGGATTGACAAAGAGAAACCCAACAAACCTCTCACTGTTGCTGTCAAGATGCTTAAAGGTGAGTGTGTTCAGATGCTGTATATCATTACATTATATTTATGTTTTAAGTATAACATGTTTTTACTGTATTAAATAAAAGAATCAACCAGATTTGAATTATGACTTGAATGTCTCAAAACCATTCCCAAGTCACATTCCCTTTCCGAATCATAATATCATAAAAAATATCATAATGAGACTTTGATGATCCCCTTGGCTTTAAGTAATGTTGCACCTATGTGTCAACTAACTCACATTACAGTATTAGACTGTCTGCTTAATATCTGCTAACGTTACTAATAGTCATCAGAATGAGTAAAAGGGACCATCAAAAAGTGTAACCTAAAATCTCATTACTCAAACACAGTAAATATGCTTACTTGTAATTTAAAAAAAATTAGACTCATTGGTCAAACTCAATTTAATTTAGGGCAGGATTTCCAGCCTATAAATATGTGTAGCCCCAACTAAAAAACAAATTCATGCAATGAAATGAAAATGTAATTGAGTTGGTCCAACTCAGTTTGGGCCAATTAAATTGAGTTGGTCTGAAATGGTAACCACAAAATTCAAAAACATTACTGAAACTGCTCTAAATGTCCCACATAACTGAACATTAAACACTAAAATTAACTCAAGGTGGACCAAATAAATTTAATTGGCCCAAATTGAGTTGCTCCAACTAAATTTTAAAGAGTTGGTCCAACTTGATTTGAGTTGGTCCAACTCAATTTGGGCCAATTCAATTCAGTTGATCAAACTTAAATTTTTCAGATGGCACTATTTAAATATTTTATGTTAGACTCGTTAAATACCTATTAATCCTAATAAGAAATTTTTAAGTGAACAAAATGTAACTATTCATATCTATTAACTAGTTATATCTATGAAGGGCCTGAATAATTGTTTTGTGTGTATATGCACTACCATTCAAAAGTTTGGGGTCAGTAAGATTTATTTTAAAGAAATTAATACTTTTGTTAAGCAAGTACGCATTAAATTGTTCAAAAGTGACAATAAAGATGTTTATAATGTTACAAAAGATTTATATTTATAATTTTAAATATCTATTGTAATTGCTGATCTTCAAAACTTTCTGTTCATCAAAGAATCCTGAAACAATGCATCACAGTTTCTACAAAAATATTAAGCAGTACAAAAGTTTTCAACATGTTCCTTGAGCAACAAACCAGCATATTAGAATGATTTCTGAAGGAACATGTTGTAACAGTTCCAAATGTACAAACAGCTCCTACATCTGACACTAAAGACAGGAGTAATCACTAATGAAAATTTAGCTTTGCCAACACAGGAATAAATTACTTTATAAAATACATTAAAATAGAAATGTTATTTTGTAATAACCTTTCATAATTTTGCTATTTTCTTAGATGATGGCACAGATAAGGACCTGTCAGATCTTGTGTCTGAAATGGAGATGATGAAGATGATTGGAAAACACAAGAACATCATCAACTTGCTGGGAGCGTGCACACAAGATGGTCAGTGCACGCACACATAATATCATAGCTTTGATGTTTGGCTTTGATTATTCGGACTAAATTGTTTCTGACTGTGTTTATACAGGTCCTCTGTATGTGCTGGTGGAGTATGCCTCGAAAGGGAATCTTAGGGAATATTTGCGGGCAAGAAGGCCTCCTGGGATGGACTACTCATTCGACACCTGTAAGATCCCAAACGAAACTCTGACATTTAAAGACCTGGTGTCCTGCGCCTATCAGGTCGCCAGGGGTATGGAGTACCTGGCCTCAAAGAAGGTAACATCTACTTATCTTAGTTTGTAAATTTATTTGAATAGAAATAATTTAAGAGGCTTGTAATGTTTATAAAGCTTATAAATGCTGCCAGTTATTATTTTCCAAGTGTGTATTTATCAGACTTGTGCATAAAGGATGGCCCTCTTTCTATTTGTGTTGCCAGTGTATCCATAGGGACCTCGCGGCCCGGAATGTTCTGGTTACCGAGGACAACGTGATGAAGATTGCAGACTTCGGCCTGGCTAGAGATGTGCACAACATTGACTACTACAAGAAGACCACCAACGTAAGTCGACACTGATTATCAATCTAGGAATGCTTGAAGGATAGTGCCCTTGGGTGGCATTGGATTGAAGCACAGAGATGTGGTTATGCACTGTATTTCAAACATCAAGCCTGTAGGTGTCGAATGAGTGTGTGCAAGCTCTGGAACTTTTGAAGGTGCATTTATGAGCAGCTTGTCATAAATGAATTAACTGTTGAATGAGGTCTGGAGTTGGTATTAAGAATGTGTGGGTATTGGCGAGGACTGGACGGTATTGAACACATCATGGTTTACCTGGCCCACTGCAATGTACAATTTTAAAGCTTAGCTATGGTAAAAACACATCTTGTGTAGTACCTGCTGTACACTTAACGGTAGTTAAAAAAGTACATTCTGTATTATGAATGTATAGTATGAATGAAATTCATTGCCATTCATAAATCCTCTGGCCTTATAGAATAGTAAAAAGTGTCCGTCGGACTTTAGAATCTCATCGCAAATAGTAGGTCATCCTGGGACTTTTTGCATACTACTATGAATTCAGACATACTGCTCAGCTCACATACTGTTTTTCACATACAATATATAGTATCGAAGTAGTTAAACTACCTTAGTTTATAGTAGCTTGTAGCAAGAGCAAACCAGCTTCTTAACACTGGTAAAATAGATGGCATGTGTTGGCTGGAATTGTTAGGTGTTGCGACTTGCGACGGCGGGTTTTAGATGTGCGAAAGGTTGGTGAAGTATTTGGATATTCGATGGGACAGTTGGAGATTAAGGAGTTGGACGATATTGATGTGAACTACTGAAGTGTATTTATATGAGTTAGGACAGTAGGAGATTAAGCTGCAGGCCTGTTGATGTTCGTTGGGCGTCTGTATGTCTTGCTGGGTCAGCTCCGCTGTTGTTCTGACTGATCTGTGTCCTTTCAGGGTCGTCTCCCCGTCAAATGGATGGCACCAGAAGCACTGTTCGACCGTGTCTACACGCACCAGAGTGATGTGTGAGTTTACATTGCCATGCATGCCTCTTCCTTTTTTCCCTCCATCACTTCATGCCATCTGTTCATAAAAGTTCATCAAGCGGTAAAGGAATGCAAGTGAACACCAAAACCTTGCAACAACAGCATCAAAGCCAGTCGAGAGAGTGTGCCAGTGTTTCCTCCAACAGAATTTGAGACATGAAAAAAACATATTTTTAATCAAAATGTACAATTTAAAATAATATTTTAATATTTTTTTATTTTATTTTATTTATTCATGTGATGAAGATTACTCCATTCTTCAATGTCACATGATCCTTCAGAAATCATTCTAATATGCTGATTTGGTGATCAAGCAACATTTCATTTTAATATTTTTGTGGAAACAGTGAACCCAAGATTCTTTGATGAATATAAAGACTTGAATAATGTTGCAAAATATTTGAATTTATATTTAATTTAATGCATCCTTACTGAATAAAAGTAAGTATTAATTTCTTTCAAAAAAAGATAAAAATCATACTGAGCCCAAACTTTTGAATGGTATTACGTGTGTGTATGTTAGCAGACTAGTGTGTGTGTGTACTTGCACAGCAGGTTTTGATTAGTATGTTAGTATATTGCACACTGTCTCTCAGTAGAGCGAACACACATTCATCACACTCAGACTGGTACACAGAGCTGCACTTTCCAATATGTCTAAATACTCTTTAATCCCAGCTGGACTGAGACAGCAGTAATAAAATAGTATAGCCTATAGGCTCTACTTATGTTATGATATATGAGCAGTGAGCCCTTCATTCACTCAATCTGCTGTGTGTGTGTGTGCGCGTGTGCGTGTACCACGCTGATGGGCGTAAATGAGATTTGACTCCGACATAAAGCTAATGAACGGATAGTGATATAATGACGAGCCAATTATTTAGCCCTCATAAGGCTTCTTCTAACTGACTGTGTGTGTATGTGTGGTGTGTATTTGGCCGGGTAATATTAGCTGGCTCATAGCTCCTGTTGTCTCTTAGCGTGGCTAATTTGATTAGCACTGCTCAGTGGTGGCGTGGGAGGAATGGGGCCAAAACAAAAGAGCCCTGAGTTAACAGAGCAGCTTGTGATAACACACACCCACATACACATATGTGCGCGCACACACACTCGCTCTAGTTTAATAGACTCGCGTCTCATATCTCAGACATACATTATAAGCCTCAGTGAGAACCAACAAAACTCCTCTCTCACATCTGCCAAGTATCTACACCCCAGAGAGAGACAGACAGTTAGAGATAGTGAGAGTATTGTTACGCCACTATTTCACGCGAAACCAGCATATGCCTAACAAGTGCTTAGACACTTCATTTTACTCACTGAAGTGGATTTTGTACTACAGTAAATGTGTGATTGTTGTCCCGAATTTGCTTTGAACTTTGACCTCTCTTGCATCTCAGGTGGTCTTACGGGGTGTTACTGTGGGAGATTTTCACACTGGGCGGCTCACCGTACCCAGGTATCCCAGTGGAGGAGCTATTTAAACTGCTGAAGGAGGGCCATCGAATGGACAAACCTGCCAACTGCACTCATGAACTGTACGCTTATGATTTTCTTCGCATTTTAATCTAGAAAAACCTTCTTATTCCTCTCCTAAAATAATGTTGCAGAGTCTATAATGGCATAGGAAAACATTGTAAGGTAGAACGCATAAAGCTGTATAAGGCCCATTTACAACATGACTACAATAAAAATAAAGACATAGTATTAAAGTCATTCTAAATGTAAAAGAATAGCAGAGTCCACACCACAACTATAACGAGAATGGCACAGAAGAATGATATTGTTTTCCAGCTGATGAACGATGAAAGCTAAGCAAAATCCATCCTGCTTTAAAGAGCTCGTCCTGCGTTATATTGCGTTGGTGTGGACACCTATATAATTATCTTTCTTGGTGTGAACAGGCCTTTACAGCAGATTATGTGCAATGTATTCTAGCAGAATGCTCATTGTTATATCTTGTGTATTATTTACAGATACTCTTTTTAAGTAACATCTGTAATTGTTAAGATTCAATTCAATTGAGTTATTTGACTTACATAGACCAATTCCAAGGGGGCGAATATTTGCAGGCCATGTCGTATATACCGTAATTACTAGATGAGAACCCAGACGTTCCACTCAAACTTGTAATTATGTTTCAATGGCAGGTTGTAGGATCTTAGCAGGTTCTTCTAGCTACATTAAACTGTATCGTATTCATTTACTTTCAGATTATCATCGCATTATTATGACATTAACCGTCAACTATATGTTATTAAATAGAAATATTACAAGATGCTTAACTTCATTTTACTGCTTAAGAGAGTTATATACTTGTTCTACGGTAATCCTGACAAGGTGTGGATGTCCCTATTGGCTATTGTCCATCAATCAAGTTAATTTCTGCCACTGATGGGCAGTATTTTATTTTGCAGCACATGTACGTAGAGTAAATGCATATATTGTTTTGCATCATGTGATTTGCGCAGGTACATGATTATGCGGGAGTGTTGGCACGCCGTTCCTTCACAAAGACCCACGTTCAGACAGCTGGTGGAGGATCACGACAGGGTTCTTTCCATGACCTCCACTGATGTAAGTTTCATCAAACCAAGCACCTTAACTCTTATATCTTATACACCTAACTGTTAAAAGCCCATTCTGATGTACGTTTGTGTGCATTTGATCGTTTAGGAGTATCTGGACCTGTCGGTATCGTTCGAGCAGTACTCGCCAACCTGTCCGGACTCCAACAGCACCTGCTCTTCCGGCGACGACTCCGTGTTTGCTCACGACTCCTTACCCGAGGAGCCCTGCCTCCCTAAACATCACCATCACAGCAATGGGGTCATAAGAACTTAAGGACCCTAGATAGGAATGGTGGTTTGTGGGGACCTTTCGTTTTACTGCACTGGACCAGCATTTAGCGGACGGGCTTCCTGGCACAGTGCGGATCTCATGAAACGAGAAGCTTCAGACTTCAAATTGTTCAAAGGTCTGAAGGACAGATTACGCCCCTGTCCTTCAGCTCCTCCTTTTCTTCCAAATCATTATTCAGCTTTTTTTCTTCGAAAAGAGAATTCCTATTTTTGTATTCGGCCAGTTTCGTTTTTCCTTTTCCTTTGCGAAAGGGTCAAACCATTCCGTGCCTACCAAAAAACAAACAGACAGACAAATTGCTGGACAGGAAACAAACAGAACGGATCAACACTGTTACAGCACAGTTCTGAAGGGACAGACAGAGTCGTCAAGTGATTTTACAGCAATATCTGACTGGAGTGAGAATCAAACCCATGGCCAGTCTCTCCTCTCCACTCCTCACAAAGAACGTTTTTCATCCTTTTTTTATATAAGGAAAGAGTGAAAGGTCTCCTAGATGTGAGATTTAATTAGAAGATATATAACTGTGTGCTTTGTATGTATCTTAAAGTTTTTATTGTAAATATATAGATATAAATATGTATCATATTGAAGTCAGTAGCAGTGTACTTAAAAAAAAAAGAAAAAAGAAAGAAAGAAAGACATTTTAAGAGCAAGTGAGCATACACTGTTGAGATCATGTAAACATTTAATCTCAAAAAAGCTAAACAAAAGTTTTATTTGAATTAACGTGTATATTTGTAAAGCTATTTATAGACACAAGGTTTTTAAGGGGGTCTAAAATTATAGTCGGGTTTGGTACTGTAAACTAAGGGGTTTCTTCTTTTAAATTTTGTATGTTATTTACCACAGAAGTGCAAGATTTATTTTTGCTTTTTTTTCTTCTTCTTCCATTTCTTAGTTTACATTGACAAGAATGTATGAGAAACTAATTGGCGATATCGGCAGAGCAAAATTATGAAATGATGAATTCTAAAGCATGAAATAAGTTGCTTTGCCCGTATCTCAGTATTGAATTTCACGATAAAAGGACCACAAGTGCTTCTGCTCTTCATGAGGAAACTGCACTGATTTTTAACGCCTGTCAGACTCACACTTAAAGCACTTTTCATCGTTTTGTATAGTAAAAAAATTATAATATTTGGGCTTCCATGCATGAGACATAAGCAAATTTTTTCACCATAGTATTTATATATTAAAAAAAAGAACAGTGTTGGTTTTCCCTGAAGATGGGCACTGTGATCCTTTCATCCGGCTCTGATATGAAGGAGTGCTATGTGGGTAAAACCTAACATGGCATATAGTAATATGGTGAAACCATATAATGAGTTTGTTGCTCTTATTTGCTCTTTTGCTAATGAATATGTGTAATAACATTTTGAGGTAATCCTCCGGGTCGGTGTGTTTGCAAAGTGCCAAAATCTTTCTCTCTGCTTTGAGTTTTATGTTAATGAGTACAGAACCGTTATTGCTATTCAACTCTAGCGTGCATGGTTGTCAGATGAGTGTCTCTGGCCCTGCGAATCTAAGCGAAGCATTATGGGATAGCTTGGTCGTGTCTCAGGGTGTCCTCAGACAATTGCATTCAAGCAGAAAGCCGGCAATAATATATAATGGGGAGAAAAGGAGGATGATTCGCTTGCTGCTAAACTACGAAAACTGTAGATTTGATACGAGATGACTGTACAGGTGCCGAGCGAAGCAGTCGCTCCCTCCTGCTGCAAAATGTTGAATTTTTTTGTACTTGTTAAGTGCCTGAGAGGGAGTTGAGTGGCTGAATATTGCGACATACGGTTTGAATGTACAGCCACATCAATAAAAGATATAAGCAGGGTGTTTCTTAAAACGGTAAAGTCAATGTTTGTACGGCACTTTGTTACCTTAATTCTCAGATTGGGTTCTCAAAGATATGGATGGCGTTAATTTCTTCTTCCAGCTGAGGGATATACAGTGTTTTGAGTGTTTGACTGTTATGTGTGAGTTCTTCGTTTACTGTTTGGTGTGGGATGGCAGGGCAAGCGATCGCTCTCAGCTTCCTTTTTTTTTTGTACAACCTGTAACCTCTGGCTCACCTCCTCATCCTCCGCTCTACTACTGACAGCCCTCTTGCATTGTTTCAAACATATCAAACAATGTTGCTGGTCCTTTTCCCTTCTTGTCACGAGTCGACATTATTTATTTCCTTGTATTTATGTTTGATTTTGTTTTTCTTTATCCGTTTCCTTTCATGACCTTGTCTTATTCAAAAGGCCAGCACTCCTTCATGCTTTCGTGTTTTAGGATGGAGGTAGAGCCGAGATTCATTTAGAGGTTGAAGAAAGTTTTCTTTACAATGTTTACAATGAACATCCAGACAGTGTCAAAGGACAATGTGTTTCCCGGGCACTTTTAAAGTGGCTGGATGATGAGCAATACTGGTCTGATGTCAACACTCTTTCATTTTACGCATTTGTTCTTTTCCTCTTAAGCTCTATTTGATAGTGCCATTCAGCTCTTACTAGAATTAAGATATTAAATTAAGTTATAGATTTAAATTTGAAAATGATTGTTGTATGTCGAGTAGATTTTATATAGGTGTGTTTTTGTTTCGTTTTGTTTTAATAGGGATGAAAGCTTCTTTACAGTATTTTCTTACAGAAGAATTGCATTGCATTCCAGGTAGATTTCTTTCTTTACGCGGCGAGGTAACATGTTTGCAGAACTAAAGTCACTCAGCATCTGCATCCCTCTCTGTTTAACAAAGGAATGGAATAGTTGACTAACAGTGTTTTGTTATTTTTCCATATCTCTGTATATGTGGAACATTCCGTTCTGTTTCAGTTGTGGCCATTATGAGCTGTTAAACCTCTTTACACTCTATCAGTCTGTGCCTGACGGAATTATGCTGTCAATCAAAACCTTTTCAATAAACACAACAAAACGAGTGTTCGCTTGTCACTTTTTTTTTTTTTAAATCAATACTTGCCATACTCACTATTTCGTTTTTATTTAGCCAACAAGGTGGGGGAGAATTTGATATTATGGCATATAAGTCCTGACTCAACCAAAAATACATGAAACAGCAGGAAAAAAAAGAAACAAAAAGCAGCCTAAATTCTTTTGAAAGGCTGAAATCCTTAACAGACACAGTGACGTTTAATTAGCGCTTCTCGTTTCACTTTCATGCACACAACACATCACGAGTTGTCGATGCACTTCACAGTTCACAGTAACCAAAATTGATGATATAGTAACAATATATAAAACTTGCTGCCTGATTAATTGAGATCCGGCAAAGAACTCTACTATGACTGGTTTTATTTATCACCCGAGAACATGACAGCCTGAACAGCATTCAAGGGATAGTCCACCCAAAAATGGAAATTCTGTCATCGTTTACTTATCCTTTCTTTCTTCTGCTGAACACAAAAGATGATATTTTGAAGAGTATGAGGAACCAAACAGTTGATGGAGCCCACTGACTTCCTAGTATGGAAAAAAACTTTTATTTTGGTCTTGGTAAAAATAATTTCAGGGCATCATTAGAGATAATGTACAGCTATTTCAGTCATTAACGCAAACATCACAATGACCTTTTATTCACCCTATACATTATCCCATTTACCACATGACTTATTTACGTAAAAAATAAATAACATGGACATAAAATATGGGTTAACTTAAGTCTTTCACAGTATATAAAGTAATCGGCCTACTTACAAGACTATATATGGTAACACTTTATTTTACAGTGTCCTTGTTACATGTTTTATGTGCTTACCATAGTAATTATGTAATAATTACAGTAAATTATGCATAATTACGTGCAAGTAACCCTCAACCAAACCCCAATCCTACCCTAACCCAATAGTATATACATGTTGTTGATTAATATTAACAATAACGCCTTGAAATAATGTGTAACCCTATAAATAATTTATTTGCTCCCTTGCCTATACAATATACATACATAAGCAAATAAATTGGTACTGAACTCCTCCAAGGCCAATTTATTACAGCCAATGGTCAATTTTTTTTTTCTTTTCTTAAACTCTCTCTGTTTAAAGAATGCAAGCTAGTTTAGCTAAGTGGTGACATTAGCAATTCTATTGACAGCATTACGAGTCTTACTTAACCAACATTGACAATGACAAATGCAGCTGTTAACAGAGCCCAAGTTACTAATGGAATACAGTTCAGAATAAAACAAAGTTTTAGACTAGGACAAACTGTCACACAAACTGCATTTGTGACTGAGTGTTTGTTTGCTGAGCTGAAAGACTCAAATATGTCCTGAAGGGGAACATCCTGCTTCCCCAGAGCTCTGAAGAGACTCATTCGGTCCGTTAAGATGTGTGTGTGTGTGTGTGTGTGTGTGTGTGTGTGTGTGTGTGTGTGTGTGTGTGTGTGTGTCTTAACTCTGCAGCAGAAGAGCTCCTTTCACAAATGTGTTTGAGAGAGCCAGGTCTAAATTGGTGAGTCTGATTCAGAGCTGTGTTTGCTCAGGGGGAGGCTTTGCATCCCTCATTCCTTTACACCTTTTTTTTTTTATTCTTGCAGGGTTCTCCGACTCCCACAAGCCTCAATTTCTCTCGTTTTCCCTCCCCACATGTCATCTTTCGCTGCTGTCACCCTATTACCAGGCTGTCCCACTGTTCAGTAGTTTGGATGTAATTGCTTAAGGTTCACTGAGAATCAGTCACCTTCCAGTCAGACTCTTCAAAACCAGACGCTCTATGGGATTTGTCAGATTTGTAATCTTTCCATAGCCATCTGTATGTTACAAAGCACTTTACAAACTTTTGGTTATATTTCTGCATAATTAGTTTTGCTGAAGGCAACTTCAATGAGGACATCTGTTTATGTCCAGATGCGTAATATGTTTGGTCACGCAGTGGCACTAGTGATGCTGAAGTCATCCTAAAGAGCGCTGAAGGAATGAGCTGGGCATTGCTGCTGACCGCATCGGTGGCATGCTCTCAATGATCACAGAAAATCAATTAGACTCTGAAAATACACATATACAGTAATGCACATACAATGGAACCAAAACGCACAACTTGTATTGAGACCGAAATAGTCACATACACTCACCTAAAGGATTATTAGGAACACCTGTTAAATTTTTTGAATCCTGTTCAATCTAATCAACCAATCACATGGCAGTTGCTTCAATGCATTTAGAGGTGTGGTCCTGGTCAAGACAATCTCCTGAACTCCAAACTGAATGTCAGAATGGGAAAGAAAGGTGATTTAAGCAATTTTGAGCGTGGCATGGTTGTTGGTGCCAGACGGCCGGTCTGAGTATTTCACAATCTGCTCAATTACTGGGGTTTTCACGCACAACCATTTTTAGGGTTTACAAAGAATGGTGTAAAAAGGGAAAAACATCCAGTATGTGGCAGTCCTGTGGGCAAAAATGCCTTGTTGATGCTAGAGGTCAGAAGAGAATGGGCCGACTGATTCAAGCTGATAGAAGAGCAACTTTGACTGAAATAACCACTAGTTACAACCGAGGTATGCAGCAAAGCATTTGTGAAGCCACAACACGCACAACCTTGAAAAAGAGACTACAATTTGCACGAGCTCACCAAAATTGGACAGTTGAAGACTGGAAAAATGTTGCCTGGTCTGATGAGGCTTGATTTCTGTTGAGACATTCAGATGGTAGAGTCAGAATTTGGCGTAAACAGAATGAGAACATGGATCCATCATGTCTTGTTACCACTGTGCAGGCTGGTGGTGGTGGTGTAATGGTGTGGGGGATGTTTTCTTGGCACACTTTAGGCCCTTAGTGCCAATTGGGCATCGTTTAAATGCCACAGCCTACCTGAGCATTGTTTCTGACCATGTCCATCCCTTTATGACCACCATGTACCCATCCTCTGATGGCTACATCCAGCAGGATAATGCACCATTTCACAAAGCTCGAATCATTTCAAATTGGTTTCTTGAACATGACAATGAGTTCACAGTACTAAAATGACCCCCACAGTCACCAGATCTCAACCCAATAGAGCATCTTTGGGATGTGGTCGAATGGGAGCTTCGTGCCCTGGATGTGCATCCCAAAAATCTCCATCAACTGCAAGATGCTATCCTATCAATATGGGCCAACATTGAATCAATGCCACGTAGAATTAAGGCAGTTCTGAAGGCGAAAGGGGGTCAAACACAGTATTAGTATGGTGTTCCTAATAATCCTTTAGGTGAGTGTATATTGACGACTGCAAAATTAGCAGTTTCTCTGGATTTATCATTTGGGAGTTGTCAAATATTTAGTACAAAATGCTTTTTTTGGGGTTGTAAAACACCACTTTTGAAGAAAAAAAAAATACATATTGTGTAATGTGAAGTCTGATGTTTGAAAAAATATAAATATCTCAATTCTTTCACTGTTTTTTAAATTTTTTTACTGAAAGTGTCCTATGGTGTGACATAGCAACAATTAAGAATACAAAATACAGTGTCGCATTAAAGGACAACAAAACTTAAAAAATGTTTTTAATCTTTTAATTTAACCAAAAAAAGTTAAATATTTGAACAATTCTAAAACAAAATCTTACCATGTGCACATAGCATGGGCTTCACAGTAACATGACTTTGAATGGGGTCCTTCAACTAATTAATCAAAAAACATTAAAATCAAAAAGACAGAGCAGTTTTTATATGATTAGGTCCATGTAAGACAAGTGTTTACCGGTTAAGAAATGTTTAACCATTTTAAATGAGTAAAATTTACATTTTTGATTTATCCTACAAACTACTGACAACATTTCTTCCAAATTTCAAATAAAAATATGGTCATTAAGAGCATTTATTTGCAGAAACTTGTCAAAATAACGAAAAAATGCTGTTTTCAGACCTTGAATAATGCAAAGAAATCAAGTTATATTCATTTTTAAACAACACAATACTAATGTTTTAACTTTGCTTTGGTGGAATAACCCTGATTTCCAATTACTGCTTTCATGCTCTCATCAGTCGGTTACATTGCTGTTGGGCGAATTTAAGCTGCTTCGCTTTATTTATTGGCTGGTGACCCTCTTGCTCTCAATCCAGAGGTTTTCAGTGGGTTCAAGTCTGAAGATTGTGATGGCCATGACAGGGTCTTGATCTGGTGGTCCTCCATCCACAGCTTGATTGGCCTGGCTGTGTGGATCAGATTATTGTCCTGCGGTGAAAAAAAAACAATCCTTCAAGTTGAGGAACATTGACAGAGCATAAGGAAGCATGTTTCTTCCAGTATAACCTTGCACTTGGCTTGAGTCATGCGTCCTTCACAAAGACAGATCTGCCTGATTCTGATCTTCTCTGATGAGCCCGGTTTTCAGCTTTGCCCAACACCTGGACATCTAATGGTTAGACAGAGGCCTGGAGAGGCCTACAGTGACTCACACCCAACTGTGTAATTTGGTGGAGGATTGGTGGTTCTTCAGTAAAGCTTGAATCGGGCAGGTATGTCTTTGCGAAGGATGCATAATACAAGTCACAAAATAAAAATGGCTTCCTTCTGCTCTGACAATGTTCTCCAAATCAACTTTTTTTCTTTTTTTTTTTTGTGGAGGACAATGCTCCAATTCACACAGCCAGGCCAATCAAGGTGTGGAGGACCACCAGATCAAGACCCTGCTATCACAATCTACAGACCTGAACCTCACTGAAAACCGCTGGAATGTAAGCAAAAGGGTCACCAACCATTAAATAAAGCCAAGCTGCTTTAATTTTTTTCACCAGGAGTAACATAAAATTGCCCAACAGCCCATCTGGCTGCTTTTTATGCCTCCAGTCAATCGATCAAGCAAAGAAAGTTGTGTGCAAACATCATCTACACTTCAGAGACACTGTTTTTGTGTATTAATGTTGACATGGTGAAACATATTAACATGAGCTGATGTGGGTTTTTTTTTTTTAGTTTATTAAAAGATAAAAAAAGAGCAGCACAAGTACTCCTAAAAAAATGTAAGCTGGATCCCGAAGTGTATCACATGTAGATAAGTTTGGTGTATCAAAATGTTAAGGCTGTGACCATAGTGGGACGGGTGGGACATGTCCCCACCACTTTTTCCCAGAGTCTCCTCCTGACACACCAAGCCAACGCCAAAGAACTAGCGTCAACAAAAGCCAACTGTGTAGTAGCGTGTCAGCTATACCAAAAGGATACACACCTGCTGTGTGTAAGGAAATAACAGTCTATATCAGCAGGTATAAATAGCCGATATCAAGGGAAACCAAAAGTAGGACTGCAGATATACAGGCTTTAAACAAAGCATTCCAAAAACTAGCCCCATAGGGCCCTTATGAGCATAAAAAATCTCCATTTCACAACTGCTCAAACAATGATGCTGTTCAAAACCCAAGATGGTGGATGGCTCACAGGGCTTCAGAACTCTACTAATGCGAAAGCTTTGTGTTTGTAAGAGGTGATGATAGGCTATAAGATATCGGTGGCCACCTGGTACTCCACACTGCAGCTCTCATAGTCTCATTTATTAATCAGATTTTCTTGTTAGTTAATAGTAGTTACTAGAGTGTTAATATTGCATTACTCACTTGTTCCCGTGTAGTTATTCATTAATGATGGATCAGTATACTAAAGTGTTACTGTAACAGCCTGTTTCACCATTCTGTCTTCATCATAAGGAATTTATCTGTGCACATCTCTTCACTTATCTGATGGTCTGTTTACTGACATGAGTGTGGGAATACCTATCAATCTCGAGATCACAGCAATAGCAAACCACAATGATCCAACCATCCAATCAGTTCCCAATGGACAAAATCAAGATTGTAAAAAAAATTTATTGTGGGAGAAGCAGATTCAGATATACGCCACAATAGGGAAGAAAATATTATTGCAACTTCCATTTCATGCCATCTTTAAATGAAATAATGCAAATTCAGTTCAGTTTTATGGCTGGTAAAATCTCCCAAAATACATCAAACCAGTGGCACGGGAAAATGTTTTTATTCATTTCACATGCAAAGAGGGAGTCTTAAAGGTAAAGCAGCAACAGACAAGTCATTTAATTATATGGGTCAGAGAGGGGGTGGAAAATGGTTATAAACTAAATTATGACTTTTGGCACTGAAGAAAAACTTTGACTAAAATTATATATGAACCACAGAGAATAAGATATATTTAAATAATGCCTCTAATAAGTTTTAAAAATAAAAATGACATTAAAAGCCATAACATCCCTATAACTATGAGTTGTGAGTTGTGTCGGGATGATTATTGCTCTCTGTACCCAATGCTGGTCTGTATCCTCAGTCAACACGGAATCTTTTTCTGACCAAAGAAAGACCTAAAACGAGAGGATGCAGGAAACCTCCTCCCGACTGCACTTAATTCATTTGATTTGTATATATGTGTGTGTTTGCCGGACTCATGTCGTGCCAGACCTTTCTGTAATTGTTGCTGGTTGACTGTGTGTAGTGCACACTAAAGCACACACACACTCATCGGTGGTCTGAGGTATGCAATAACAGGCAGAGTTTGGGAGGCCCGAGCATAATTAATACCTTCGATGTGGTTACAGAAAGGGCAGAGTCACAGACTATTTTTTGCTAAATTTAATAAAGTAAAAACATGTTTTCATGTGCATGTGTGTGCCCGGCTGGCACTGCGCTCTGACCAGACAAGATGTTTACCGTTAGTCTGTGGCGTTGGACGGCGGACCGGCAACATTTTTCAGCCCCTATTAAAAAGCCACTGCAGACACCAACGCTTATGACGCACAGAGCAAAGACGGGAGAAGGGGAGAGCAGCAAGGCAGAAGTTAAAAATGACAAGAAAGTGAGAAGGAGAGGTTGAGAGAGGAGAGGTACGTGTCAAGTGTAGCGCCAGTGTGGAGACTCCTCTGACAAGTGGCTGAAGTCCAAACTGAAGCTGGCTGAGGTGAGGGACTCCCCGCCATACTGACAGAAGTTTACACAAAGCTTCAGGAAATGTGAACGAGTCGTAACGCCAGCACAGCAGAATGTAAACCCTGTGTTCTGAAAGGTAAAATTTGAGTAAGACACTCATGAGGACTGTTCCACAAGCTCATTACCTTTGGCTGATGAGAGAGATGGCAGAAGTATCATGCCCATTCACTTCAGATTTATGAACCAAGTGGATGTAAATGCAACTGCCAACAAATAAAATAATAAATTAAATAATAAAATAAAATAAAATTGGTGTCTGGCTGTCAAGTTCAGCTGCAATTTTGCTTGGTTTATTCAATGAAAAACGACATGTTTGTTCAGGATTTAAACTAAACAAAAATTGACAGTCTGACTGAACTAATTAAACTACAAGGATAGTTCACCTGAAAATGAAAATACTGTCATCGTTTACTCGCCCTCGTGTCATTCCAAACCTGTATGACCTTCTTTCTTCAGCAAAACACAAAAGATGATATTATGAAGAATGTTGGGAACCAAACAACAACATTAAAGACCATTCATTTTCATTGGACCAAAAACACAGACATTTCTCAAAATACTTTGTTTCACAGAAGAAAGAGTCATGCAAGTTTGTAACAACATGAGGGTGAGTAAATAATGGTGGAACGTTTATTCTTAGGTGAGTTATCGCTTAAATAACTTATTAAAATAAGAGTTCAATTGATCAAGTTTTGTCTCACCTAGGATACCAAGTGAACATAAACTGCTCCACAAATTAATAGCTGCATGATGTTTCTGATAGATACTATAAGGTTCAATACAGGAGGAAAAGAGTTTGAAAAAGTCAGATTCATAATTATAATTCTTATTTCTGCTCTCTGGCTATGGAGGTTTTGTGGCAGCATATTTGGCACCCTTAATTCCTTCGAATTCCAGATGTTTCCACAGAGAGACGCATTCTGTGTGAAGGCTTTTGGCTCTGCAACACAACGGCAGAATGTTTCAGGGAAGCAGGCACTGCGGACACACTCAAAGAGCTGCTCTAATGTACCTTTTTATGCCTGTCGTCAGAAGAATGTTCTGGCTTAAATACAGCTCAAGCTGTAACGCCAGCATCTGTGGCATGCTGTTGATTACTCCAGAAAATTATTCTGACTCGTCCCTCAGTCTTTTAAAACCCATGTAAAGTAATCCAATTACAATGGAAATTTAAGGGTGTGAAAAGGGTTTCTCTTAAAAAAAAAAGAGTGTGTTATTTAAGATAGGTGGGATAACTTTTTAAAGAAACACTCAACTTTTTTTTGAAAATAGTCTCATTTTCTGACTCCTAGAGTTGAACAGTTGAGTTTTGCCGTATTTGAGTCCATTCAGCTGATCTCCGGGTCTAGTGGTAGCACTTTCAGCATAGCTTAGCATGGGTCATTGAATCTGATTAGACCATTAGCAGCTCGCTCAAAAATGACCAAAGAGTTTCTATTTTTTTCCTATTAAAAACTGGACTCTTCTATAGTTACAGTGGGGCAAAAAAGTATTTAGTCAGAAACAAATTGTGCAAGTTATCCCATTTAAAAAGAAGCGAGAGGCCTATAATTTTCATCATAGATAAACTATAAGAGTCAGAATGAGGAAAAAAAATCCAGAAAATCCCATTGTCTGATTTTTAAAGAATTATTTAGCAAATTATGGTGGAAATGCCTATGATGAAAATTACAGGCCTCTCTCATCTTATTAAGTGGGAGAACTTGCATAATTGGTGGCTGACTAAATACTTTTTTGCCCCACATCATGTATTAAGATCGATTAAATATTTAAAGTTGAGATTTTATTGACTGTATAGTCAATAAAACCGCTACCGTATAGTCGAATGTGGTATTTCAAAATTGCAACTTTTCATTTTCCGTCGGCCTTAGTACACGATGTAACTACAGAAGAGTCCAGTTTTAAATAGGAAAAATATTAAAAGTCTTTGGTCATTGTTGAGCGAGATGCTAACGGTCTAATCAGATTCATTGATCTATAAGCTATGCTGAAAGTGCTACCGCCAGACCCGGAGATCAGCTGAATGGATTTGAAAATGGTAAAACTCAACTGTTTAACTCTAGGGGAGTTGGAAAAAATTTGAATTTTTTGAAGGAGTGTTCCTTTAAGTTGGTGAACTTCTAGTTATCCAGATATAATTTCAATGAGTGAAGTTTGGCTTCTTAAAAAAATCCTTATGGAAAGTTATGTAGTTTATGAATATTAACATGATTATAACAGTTGGATGAAATGATTAAATCTTTGCACATATTTATTTGTGGTGCTGCACATTTTCCCCATAGATTTCCACTGTAAATGCAGTAACAACACATCCTTTGTTTTTAAAAACCGATGGATGAGTAAAAATTATTTGATGGGGTCATGAAGCATACTTCTCAAAATGCTCAAAAGGTTATTTTTTTCCTTTCTTGCGCACTTGCAAACACTTTGAACTTTGAAAAGTTCTCTACAAAAAAAGTGCATTACAATATTCCCATATTGTAAAACATGATATTTAATAAAATCAGTTGCTAGAGTCCAAGAGATCAATTATGGACTATTGCATTATCAGTATCTTGGCTTTCATTTGTCAGATCCCCTGTAAGATATGAGAACTTTTCTTAATATATTAGCACTTTTTTTTACAAGTATTACGTATAAACATCATTTCGCAAGTGAGTTCACAGCTGTAACACAAAGATAAAAGTTCAAACCAGAGACCATGTTAAGAAAAAGGGACATAAACCCCCCCTAATGACTGCGTGTTTGACGTGTGAGTGTACGTCTGTGTGTAATTGTGTAAGCTGGTGTGTGAGAGCTCTTCTCCTGAAACTGGACCTTGGAATGTTGTCAGAGTAACGCTGCCAAATCAGCGATTAGTGAGGATGTGTGAGAGACAGCCGTAGAGAGGAGTGAGCTTTGGGGACAGGTGTCCTCAAACACACACACACACACACACACACACACACACACACACACACATCTCTGGCTCTTCATCTGTTGCGTATTGTGGGACAGTGTGCTTTGCCTTTGGGTGGGTATTTCAGTTATGTGCAGTAGCAGAGAGTCCTGTCACATGCTGGTCTAATAACACACTAAAGCTATTATTTCATCATGATTTTAATGTCAGTCTCCAACCGTGTCAGAAATTAACTTTTTCATTAAGGGGAAATATTTGCCTCCTGTAACTCAGGGGCATTTTTTACCTTTATGTGGGCATATTTGTTTCTAAGCACATAAAAACACAGCATGCCATCTCTGCCAAAGATTCAAATATAAATAATTAAACTAATTAAATAAATAAATAAATAAATAAATAAATAAATAAATAAATAAATAAATAAATAAATAAATAAATAAATAAATAGATTCTCAATAATTATATTACGATGCCTTTCAAAATGTGATGTCCAGTGAGTGGCACGTTCAGTTTTAATCTGAACAGATTATTGTGAATCTGGCATCGTTGGTTGTTGTACAGGTCCTTCTCAAAAAATTAGCATATGATAAAAGTTCATTATTTTCCATAATGTAATGATAAAAATTAAACGGTCATATATTTTAGGTTCATTGCACACCAACTGAAATATTTCAGGTCTTTTATTGTTTTAATACTGATTTTGGCATACAGCTCATGAAAATCTCAAAAATTAGCATATCATGAAAAGGTTCTCTAAACTAGCTATTAACCTAATCATCTGAATCAACTAATTAACTCTAAACACCTGCAAAAGATTCCTGAGGCTTTTAAAAACTCCCAGCCTGGTTCATTACTCAAAACCGCAATCATGGGTAAGACTGCCGACCTGACTGCTGTCCAGAAGGCCATCATTGACACCCTCAAGCGAGAGGGTAAGGCACAGAAAGACATTTCTGAACGAATAGGCTGTTCCCAGAGTGCTGTATCAAGGCACCTCAGTGGGAAGTATGTGGGAAGGAAAAAGTGTGGCAAAAAAACGCTGCACAACGAGAAGAGGTGACCGGACCCTGAGGAAGATTGTGGAGAAGGACCGATTCTAGACCTTGGGGACCTGCGAAGCAGTGGACTGAGTCTGGAGTAGAAACATCCAGAGCCACCGTGCACAGGCGTGTGCAGGAAATGGGCTACAGGTGCCGCATTCCCCAGGTCAAGCCACTTTGAACCAGAAACAGCGGCAGAAGCGCCTGACCTGGGCTACAGAGAAGCAGCACTGGACTGTCACTCAAATTTTGCATGTCATTCGAAATCAAGGTGCCAGAGTCTGGAGGAAGACTGGGGAGAAGGAAATGCCAAAATGCCTGAAGTCCAGTGTCAAGTACCCACAGTCAGTGATGTCTGGGGTGCCATGTCAGCTGCTGGTGTTGGTCCACTGTGTTTTATCAAGGGCAGGGTCAATGCAGCTAGCTATCAGGAGATTTTGGAGTACTTCATGCTTCCATCTGCTGAAAAGCTTTATGGAGATGAAGATTTTGTTTTTCAGCACGACCTGGCACCTGCTCACAGTGGCAAAACCACTGGTAAATGGTTTACTGACCATGGTATTACTGTGTTCAATTGGCCTGCCAACTCTCCTGACCTGAACCCCATAGAGAATCTGTGGGATATTGTGAAGAGAAAGTTGGGAGACGCAAGACCCAACACTCTGGATGAGCTTAAGGCCGCTATCGAAGCATCCTGGGCCTCCATAACACCTCAGCAGTGCCACAGGCTGATTGCCTCCATGCCACGCCGTATTGAAGCAGTCATTTCTGCAAAAGGATTCTGCCAAGTATTGAGTGCATAACTGAACATAATTATTTGAAAGTTGACTTTTTTTGTATTAAAAACACTTTTCATTTATTGGTCGGATGAAATATGCTAATTTTTTGAGATATGAATTTTGGGTTTTCATGAGCTGAATGCCAAAATCATCAGTATTAAAACAATAAAAGACCTGAAATATTTCAGTTGGTGTGCAATGAATCTAAAATATATGAAAGTTTAATTTGTATCATTACATTATGGAAAATAATGAACTTTTATCACAGTATGCTAATTTTTTTAGAAGGACCTGTACATTTCGTATTTTCTTTTTTGTTTCGTTTAGTTCATATCTCAAGTGCAGTGGTGTATACCAGGTGAGCTACTGAGCAAGTTTACTACGTCAGAAAAGACTGGATATGTCATGCAAATGGCAAAATCGCGCTTTGGCAAAAGCAAGATGTTTTGCAGTAGAAAAAACTAATAAACATTTTCTTTACTGGTACACAACCTCTCAATCCAGCCTCCAATAGCTGTTAGCTCCCTGTTCAAGATAAAATTGGAGGTCGGAGATCTCATCCAGGTCTTCAGAAGCTGCACAAAAGGCTTATTTTCGAAGCTTCCTCCTCCTGTCAAAATGCTCACTAGTTTTCCTTTACCAGCCACAGATCTTTACATTCTGCGTGGTAGTGGTCTCACTGGGTTTTGAAATAATTCTGTGGACATTGTGACCATTCAAATCCAGCAAACCAATTGACCAGATCAAGCCATTTTAACAATACCGGTATTTCCTTGGTTGCAGAGGAGAGCTCCTTCCATCTGGCCATGGTGTTTTATTGAAAGAACAATATGTATGATTTTTGCTTTAAAGTATCCAAAAACCACTAGACCAATGTTATACATTTTGTTGACTTGTGTACTTTTTTCCCCAAACGTTTCCAAGAACGTTTAAATCCAGAGAAATAAGCGATTTTAACCAGAACACGGACCATGTCCGTACGTTGCCAAAGACAACATACCCTCGATTTCGGGTTTTATTTAGTAAAAACCATGGAAACATCAATTATTTTGTGTTTTGTAAGACAGGTGAGCAACTGTTTGGATACATTCATGCACAGAGAAGCAATATAACATAACTTTCAACACATAACTTTTAATAAAAGCTCAGCGAAATCGTACTCGGTTACTTACGTAACCTCGGTTCCCTGAGATAAGGGAAGGAGTACTGCGTCGAAGACGCATTGGGGAATAGTCTCCTATTCTCGAATACTGAAGCATTTATAAAATCACGCAGTGCTACTGCACAGTCAAAGCGGAGTCGAGGCTACTCGCGCGCTATTGGCTGGCCAGTGGTAACTGCATGAACCAATGGCAGAACAGCGTATCTGAGCGAACCTATGGGCGCCAAGCTCGCGAAACTGAACATAAGCCCGCGAACTGAGTGCAAAAGCCCGCGAAGGGTGCCCTTAAAATACGCTGTAATGCCCCAAAAACGTCAGGTTAATTCGACTGAAGCGAAGATCACCCGTTGTTTTAGCGTCATTGTGCGGCCGTCTACGCAGTACTCCTTCCCTTATCTCAGGGAACCGAGGTTACGTAAGTAACCGAGTACGTTCCCTTTCGAACGGTCAGTCGTACTGCGTCGAAGACGCATTGGGAGCCTATTTAATCCCGCCGTGCAATGAAGCACAATGATATGTACTCCCTCGGTTGGAGCATTATAAGGGGGCCCAAGACCAGAGTTATTGACACATCATGATATACGTATATATTTATTTAAATTATTATATTTATTTATCTCCTTTTCATACTGGGCTCGTAGAGGCCAGCAAGTAAAGTGGGAAAAATTCAGTCATGCATTGAGCATATGAAGACCCATATGCCTAACTAGTAAGGACAGGCTACAGCCGTTAATACTTATTATTATACAGCAAGAATCGGTTCCTGCAGCGCAGGGACTTCCAGGCTGTAGAATCTGGTAAAAGTAGATGGTGAGGACCAGCCTGCCAATCTACAGATCTGTTGGTTGAGCCATCTCGACCTGAGCCCGCCTTGGCGATTTATGTAGGAGACCACTGTCGTGTTGTCCGTGACGGACCAGGACGCGTGATGACCCAAAAGACGTGGTGAAAAGGTCTCGAGGGCTAGCACTACTGCCAACATTTCTAGGCAGTTGATGTGCAACCGTGACTCCGTGTTTGACCACGAGCCGAAAGCCGGTTCGCCCTCGCACAGAGCAACCCCAACCCTTGTTGGAGGCATCTGTGGTGACCACCATTCGTCTGGAAACTGCTCCCAAGCTCACTCCCGACTCATAGAGGTGGGGTTTTGACTACAGGACCAGGGCTTTGATGCAGCCGTGGCCCACTTTGATCCAGAGCTGGCCTGAATGCCAAGCTTGGGGAGGAACCCGTGAATTCAGCCAGTACTGCAGGGGGCGCATGTGCAGCCTGCCGAGCGGAAGTACTGGGGAAGCTGATGCCATAAGGCCTAGCATTCTCTGAAAAATTCTTAGGGGTCTGTTGGTTCCTGTTTTGAATGAGTGTGCAAGCTGCTGTGTAGTCAGAGCACGTTCGTTTGACAGCCACGCCCTCATTTGGGTCGAATCCAAAATCGTTCCCAGGAAGGAGATTCTCTGCCTGGGAAGCAATGAGCTCTTGGCTGTATTTATTCTGAGACCCAGGCATTCTAGGTTGCTGAGTAGCACAGATTTGTGTTCTTCCTCTGACTGGGCCAGTATGAGCCAGTCGTCGAGGTAGTTCAAAATGCGCATTCCCAGTTGTCTTAAAGGGGAGAGAGCTGCATCCATACACTTTGTGAAAGTGCGGGGCGCCAGGGACAGGCCAAATGGAAGGACTGTGTACTGGTAGGCCTTCCCGTAAGGCAAATCTCAGAAACGGTCTGTGACGTGGGATAATTTGGATATGAAAGTAGGCATCTTTCAGATCTACTGAGAAAAACCAATCCATCGGGCGGATTTGCGCAATGATTTGTTTTAATGTTAACATTGTGAAAGGCCGTTTGACAAGGGCCCTTTTCAGATGTCTGAGGTCTAAAATGGGCCTGAGGCTGCCATCTTTCTTGGGAACCAGGAAGTAGCGGCTGTAAAAACCTGACTCGCTCTGCACTGCACTCTATAGCTCCTTTCATTAATAGACTTTTCACTTCGGTTTTGAGGACGCGTGAGTTACGTTGCTCTCCACGAAGTGAGTAACGCAATCGCGGAGGTTTGTGAGCGAATTGGAGCGAATAGCCCAGCTGAATTGTTTTTATAACCCACTGTGACACACCAGGGATTGTTTTCCAATCCTCTGCCCAGTTGCACAGGGGTTTTATAGTGTCGAACAGCGGCGCTGTGTTGCACGCCGCTGTTCGTGGTGTGGAAGAGAAAGAAGACTCGTATGTTGAACGCTCAAGTTGTTTATTGAACCCGCAATAACAGCGGTAAAGCGCAGTGGAGCGCGCGCAAGCGCGCATTCATAACAACATTTTCCCCCCGAGCCGGAACAAAAACGGGGCGCGGGGAGAGAATTCAAAGTCTTTTGGGGGACGTACCAGCATGGGCGGAACTCTCCCCTCCTCTCTTCCTGATCAGCCTGTCAGGACTGCTTCCTGTGATCAGGGTCCAGCGCGATCTTAGGGCGGGGACCCTGACGCTTGGGTGGGAAGCGCGTCGCCTGGTGATGACGCTGACGTTGGTCATACGGTGGGCGGGGCTGCACGGGCACGGGCGCCGACGCTGGCGCGACGCTGGCGCTGAACTGACGCAGATGCAAACCTGCGCTGCTGTTGCTGGTTGTCTCGGCCGAGCTGAAGAGGCGGCGCTGGGTCTTTTTGGCAGAAAATGCCTCATTGCCTGGGACGCTTTTTGTGCCGTGGTGAAGCGCTCAGCGAAACCGTCCCACATGAGCGAACAGACCATTTGGAGAAATGGGAGCGTCGAGGAAGGCGGTCTTATCGGCCTCCTTAATCTCCGTGAGATTTAGCCACAAGTGGCGTTCCAACACCACAAGACTGCCTATGGCCTGAGCGGTGGCCTTCGTGGCTCGAAGGGCCAGATCTGTGGCGCTTCTGAGGTCACGAAAAACCTCCTGGTCCAGACCGGATTCGTCCATAGCCCGGAGGAACTTCGCCTGGAACACCTGCAGGACCGCCATCGAGTGGAGAGCGGAGCCTGCTTGGCCGGCGGAAGCATATGCCGTTTGCCAAGGCTGCCGTGGTACGACAGGGCATGAAAGGGTGTGCGATTTTGGGCTTCCAGCCTATCGCGGAGGGTGGGCAAAGGTGTGCCGCCACTGACTCCTCGAGCGGCGGCAGCTTCTCGTATCCCTTTTCGACAGCGCCGTCAATAGTGGAGAGCGTGTGCGAGGTGGATGGGCAGAGGCGAGCGGAGTAGGGAGCGCGCCATGACCTGCTGGCACCCCGGGAGATACCATTCGTTAAAGGCGGCTGGGTGTGGGCTCCTCAGGGGAAGCCCAGTCCAGGCCCAGCTCGTCAACGGCTTTTGCAAGGACACGGATTAGTTCGGTGTCCGCACCGGCCCTAGCCGCGTCATATCGCTGCTGAGATGTCGAGGGGGCGGGGTCGCCAATGGAGCCCGACCATTCCTTGGCATCAGAGGCGACGAGGGACAAGGAGTCATCGTGTGGACCGTCCTCTTCATTGCCGCCGAATGAGACCAGTTCCTCGGCGTCAAGCGGAGGAAGCAGGTCTGATCGAGAGAACGGGGAAACGTCTCTCTGAGGCGAAGACGAGGCACGCGGGCACTGGGCCGACGTGAGCTCGCCCGCATCAGAATATTCAGCCCTCTGGCTCCGCCGCTTTTTCCGCCGGGGTTCTGATGGAAAAGAGAGCGGGAGAGCACGAGGTGCGGGGTCGCTCTTTGAGAAGAAGGCGATCCGCGAACAGAGGGAGGAGATGGGCATGCTCTCGCAGTGAGAACAGCCGGACCCAGAGAGAGCAGTGTCGGCATGGGCCTTGCCCAGACATGTAATACACTGGTCATGGGCATCCTCCTGATGCAGGGTTTTTCTGCACCTTACACACAATTGTGACATGTTCTTATTGTACTTAAGGATACACAGAAGTGTTTCACCGGCGAACGCAGGGGAGAAGGAGTGACAGCTCGTGGATAGCTGGATGAGCGCTGATGACAGACCGACTCTCGCAGGGGTCCGGGCTGGCTAGCTCGATTCCACTGACAGCTCGTCTCTCGCGGTAAAGGTATGCTTGTATTCAATGAATATTGGTATCAGCGAAGAGTCTTCGCTGAAGGAGAAAAATCTGACGTTTTGGGGCATTACAGCGTATTTTAAGGGCACCCTTCGCGGGCTTTTGCACTCAGTTTGCGGGCTTTTGCACTCAGTTCGCGTCATCAAGCTACACCTCTGTTATTAAGTAAACAACCACTAGCGGCAAAAAATTACATTCTGCGGCTTTAACAAAGTTCAGGAGGAGCATGTTCAGATAATCTACCCAATCAGTGTAAAAGGAGGCTTACATATAAAGCTGATTACCTCTGTTCAAAGACAGTTTTTCCCACATCCCTCACCAACCCCAACTCCTCACTCTCAATTATCCCTATCCCAGCCAGGGATAAGGAGAGTGCTCTGGCCAAATTCCGAGCTTGGAGCCCTCTCCTCGGACAGCGTGCCAAATACTCATATTTTATACTAAATCTGATTTTTATATATATATATATATATATATATATATATATATATATATATATATATATATATATATATATATATATATATATATATATATATATATATATATATATATATATATATATATATATATATATATATATATATATATATATTTTTTTTTTTTTTTTTTTTTTTTTTTCACAAGTTCACACTATGCCTGATAGTGTGAACTTGTGAAAAAAAGAAAATAATATAATAAATATAGACAATACTTGCCACATAGAGATTTGTTTTTTAATTATAGGCTGGGAATAATGTGTGCAAGCTTGGTGTGACCACCTAGCCAAAAATGATGTCCACACAATTCAGTATGTTTCATTGTGTCATGATAAATTAAACAACTGAAACATGGAATGCACAAATTAGTTTTACAATACAGGCAGAACTTCACAACATGCATGCAAAATATTTAATAAAAAGTACAAAGCCAATTTTCCTAGCTCGGACATCACTTTTGGCCACAACTGTATGAGACAGTAACATGTCACTGCTGTGTCTGCAGAGCCACTAAACCCATTAGATAGACCTAGAATAAAATATTAGGAAATATACCAAATGTTAGAAAAATTTAATATAAGGGCATTTTGCCCCAGCTGAGCACATTTCCACTGTTATGCCTGATAGGAAAAAAGGGAGAAAGACAGAGGGAGAGAGAAGCTAAGAGTAAAAAGAGCTTCAACCTTTGTTATCTCTCAAGTTAACTGTGAGAATCTTTATCAAGAATCATGTCCCCACAGTTTGGACATATCCATAACTCAAAGCACAAAAAATGCAGGATAACTGTCAGTATGCAGGGGGTCCTAATCAGCCATTTCAAGTGTTTCATCACTGCTTCTAAAATTCAGTGTTATATTCCAAACTGACATTTAACACGCGCTCCAAGATCATGCTGATATAGCAACTATGTTCTTTATTCAGCAGCCAAACGCATGCAAGCGTGAAGGAATGATCTATCTGTTTAGGTCTGCGACTATCTAATGGAGAATGTGTGCAGCAGTGTGTCTGTGATCCATTTCACTTCCAGACGAGAGCTAGTGATAAACTCGCTGCAGAGCCGAGCCCCTTACAGAGGTCAGAGATGAAAGGGAGGAAATGTACGAGTGTGATAGGAGAGAAGAGATCACCACTGCCATAGATTTATTATTTATATCTGTAATTTGAATTGCTTTGGGCTCATTCTAAGGAAACGGTGCTGTTTATTTTATAATTTTTTACCACTAATACAATTAACAGGACACAGAACACATTATTTTATTTATTTAAAAGGTCAGTTCACCCAAAAATGAAAATTCTGTCATCAATTAATCACCGTCATATCGTTCCAAACCCGTAAGAATTTTTTATTAAGATATTTTGATGAAATCCAAGAGCTCTCTAAACTCATAGACATCAAATCAACTACCGATTTCAAGGTTCAGAAAAGTAATAAAAACATCGTTAAAATATTCCAAGAGACTACAGTGGTTCAACCTTAATTTTATGAAGCATCAAGAATAGTTTTTTGTGCACAAAAAACAAACAAAATTATTTACCTTTACCATTTACCATTATCCACCCCCAAGGTTTTTGCTAATTTACACAAAAAAATTTAAAGGCCCATAGAATACTTTGTTGTATGAATAACTGAGCATGCCATATATCAAAAGAAAGAGCAGACCCTTTAAAATATATATTTTTTATTCTATCATGTATTCTTTTTTTATCAACACTTGATTATTGGTAAGTTTCATTAAAAAGCAACATTTTGAACAAAAAGCTGAGAAGAAAAAAAATCTAGTTTTTGTCAAAGACTACATCCAGATCAGATTCAGAGTGATGATCAAACACAGATGGTGTACGTTAAATCGAGTCCACCAACAGCACTAACGCTTGCTCAGTCCTATAGCTCATTCTGTGTCGACATTTCATTCAGTAACATTAGGTAATTTTGATTTATATGTTTAATGTTGATGATCACATTATTTTGGAAATACATCTGCTTACATACGATCGCTTGTTTTTTTTAAAGTCTTCTTCGGCTGTGTTTTGATCAGGAGATTCTGTACTCATTCAGAAGATGCGTAATAGCGCCCCCTAGCATAAAACACTGAATCGTTTTCTCACAAATAACAGAAAATTCTGTGTTTGGCGGGGAAAGAGTTACGGTTGAACCACACATGGAATATTTTAATAATCTTGTTACTACCTTCCTTGATGACATGAGGGTGAGTAATTAATGACAGAAATGTAATTTTGAGGTGAATTAACCCTTTGAAAAAATGTGAAACTATAATAAAAACAATTAATCTTTGACATTTCCCTCATTTAAAAATAATGGTTTGAGCTTTGTGACATCAAATCTGAGGGAATGACATCATAAAAATGTTGAGTATTATGTTCATTGCGTCAAAGCACAATTTTTTTTTTCTGTTTTGCAAGAAAAGCACAATAAACAGCTTTCTACAGAAATGCTTTTCAAGGATAAAAACAGCAAATGTGATTTTACAAATCTGTAATAACACACTATATTGCCAAAAGTATAGGAACTAATCCTAATCATTGAATTCAAATGTTCCTATCACTTTCAAGGCCACGGGTGTATAAAATCAAGCACTAGGCATGCAGACGCTTCTACAAACATTTGTGAAAGAATGGGTCGCTCTCAGGAGCTCAGTGAATTCAAGCGTGGTACAGTGATAGGTTGCCACCTGTGCAATAAGTCCATTCATGAAATTTCCTCACTATTAAATATTCTACTGTCAACTGTTAGTGGTATTATAACAAAGTGGGAGCAATTGGGAACAACAGCAACTCAGTCACAAAGTGGTAGGCCATGTAAACATCACAGAGCGGGGTCAGCGCATGCTGAGGGTCACAGTGCACAGAACTTTCTTGCAGAGTCAACAGCTACAGACCTCCAAACTTTGTGTGGCCTTCAGATTAGCTCAAGAACACTGCGTAGAGAGCTTCAAGGAATGGGTTTCCATGGCTGAGCAGCTGCATCCAAGCCTTACTTCAAGTGCAATGCAAAGCGTCGGATGGAGTGGTGTAAAGCACACCGCCACTGGACTCTAGAGCAGTGGAAATGTGTTCTATGGAGTGACCAATCACGCTTCTCTGTCTGGAAATCTGATGGATGTGTCTGGGTTTGGCGGTTGCCAGGAGAACGGTACTTGCCTGACTACATTGTGCCAAGTGTAAAGTTTGGTGGAGGGGGGATGATGGTGTGGGGTCTTTCAGGTGTTGGGCTTGGGGCCTTAGTTCCAGTGAAAGGAACTCTTAATGCTTCAGCATACCAAGACATTTTGGACAATTTCATGTTCCCAACTTTGTGGGAACCGCTTGGAGATGGCCCCTTCCTGTTCCAACATGACTGTGCACCAGTGCACTAAGCAAGATCCGTAAAGACATGGATGAGCAAGTTTGGTGTGGAGGAACATGACTGGCCTGCACACAGTCCTGACCTCAACCTGATAGAACATCTTTGTAAAGAATTAGAGCAGCCACTGCAAGCCAGGCCTTTTCGTCGGCAATATAGTGTATTTAGGATTGGTTTACTAGCTTAAGATTGTGAATACTGCTGTTATTTAAAATCTTTAACAAATGCAAGAACAACATGTGCACACTGTGGTGTCCATTTTATAACTGAGAAGTTTAGATCTGCTGTTATTCTATGTGTTTGCAGGCACTAAGAGCGGACCTGTAAGTCTCATTAGTTGAGAAGAAAGTTAGGCAGTGTTACATGTGTGAAATACAGAAACACACTGTTCAGTTTAGAGGTAAAGACTTTGACTCTACAGTTCAGTGGCAGTTCAATAGATAAGAGGACAGTTCCAGCTTTTAGCTCCACTCAGAGGAATGCTGTCTGTTCATGGCTGCTTGTAAATGATGTGTGATTCAAAGGAATCTCTGTTGACTTATTTGCTGTGAAATTAGAAGTCATTATGCTGAGCAGAACGCTTCCACATGCTAAACCTGCCTCTACGTCCTGTGGAAGTAAACACTCCTAAAGAAGAGTGAGTTTACAGAGGGAGAAATGAGAAAAGATACCTGTGTATGTAGAGTTATGTGTGTGGATAGTGAAGGATAGTAAAACCTTCCGGCTAAAACAACATTTCTTGAAAATCTGAAAAAGAGGGTTAGTTTGGGGTTATGGAATAGAAAATAATATTAGCTCAGTATAAAAACAATAGAAGTCAAATGGAAAGTCCCCACCATGATCGAAAAACAAATATGTGTGAGCAAATATTCACATGCATCAGAGGAAAACATGCTGATGTTCAAACAGGATGAACTCTGAAGATGGAATGCATCTTCAAAAAATGGAACTGTGCTGTTAACTTGCACACATAACATGCTTGATATTTGACTGCTTTTTACACATGTGGAAGCCTACAGAAGACTTGCATCTGTGTCGTATCAAATGACACTCTACCATCTTCATTTAAAAATAGTATATTCAAAACTGTCACAATCCTCTCAGTGTCACTGAAATCTTGTGATTGCATGCATTCTTCAGCATTTCCTGAGATTAGGCATTTCCTTGATGCCCATCACCTTAAAAAAAAAGTACATTTGTGCAGCTGGCCCGTTCAAATGCACACCCGTTTGTCCACACCACACAGCTCTGGTCTGGGTTTATTTTGGAGTCGTTTTCCGTTTACACATGATTTGTTCTGGATTGTGTTTAATACACTTTGGATCTCAGCAGGGGTGTCCTAGAGCCCCTCACCCTGACAACTGTTGCCGAGGCAGTGGAGACCAGACCAGTGGCAGTCAATGGATTTAATTCAGTCTTTACTTCCTGAACAACAGAATGAGGGAGAGAGAGAAGAGAGGGAAAAAGAGAATGAGAGAGAGAGGAAACAGTAAAGTTTTGCGCTGGCATCTTCTTCCTGCGCTGTCGTTGCCAGCTGTCCTTAAAAATCCACCGCACCACACAATGCACTGGCCTCTCTCTTTTTACCCATTTCCCTTCTGCCAAGCGGGCCTAACCGTGATCAATCGGCACATCTGGAACACACACACCACCTGCAGACAAAGAAATCTGGACACCCAACATGCTCATTGTGAATGCATGTAATTTGCACTACTGAGCCTTCCTGTCTGTTTCTGCAGCTCAAGCCAAGTGTTCATATCCAACCGAGGAGACAATGGCAGGATACAGCAAAAAGGATGCAGAAAAAAAAAACATGTCCAATAGTATAAGCTTTATTCCCTCGTTCCAAACTATCAAATTAGATCCAAGCAGGTGTTTGTGAGCGCGTGTTAACGTCTGAGGCTGCAGCACAGCCAATATCACACAATGCTGGCCAGAGCTGCTGTTCGCCGCTTCATAACGGCTTTCTCAGTTTTAAATAACTTACATGCGTCCCAAACTCACTGAGGAGGCTATAACGAAGAGAATACGAGATAGATTTACAATATTAAACCTAATCTCACATATGAAATCACATTTCAGGATGTTTTCAACGGACTCTGAGGGGCTCTCTAAGAACAATATCTACTTGAAGTCATTTGAAGATGAGTAAAAGAGAACGTGTGTAGAAAATAATAAATATTATATAAATAAATAAATAAATTAATAAATAAATAAATAAATAAATAAATAATGGTTTTGCTAATGATGTGAATAATTTTTCATTTAGCGATTTAGTTTTTATTAAAATTAAGCATTCAAAAATATTCACATTTCATGTTTTTAAAAAGTAATTATTTTTTAATAATTCATAATTTTTATTATATACCTTCCTGCTCTATCTTGTACTATTCTGAACAATATTTAAAAGTTTGTATTTCTAGCACTTCTAATTGTCTCCTTTAACTTAATTGCTTGTTGTATTCCTCATTTGTAAGTTGCTTTGGATAAAGGAGTCTGCTAAATGAATAAATGTAAATGTAAATTATTATTTAATTAAAACATGTACTAAATGTACTATGTAGAATTATATTAGTTCATAATAAATTAATCTCCCATATGTAATTTTTTTTTAGAAAAGAATGTGAGAAACATGCTTTTATTCATTTTAACGGTGTACTTGGCTTTAGTGATTGCTGAAGTGAAGTCTGAAGTTTTTCTGATAGAGATTAAAAACTACACAGCAAATACATAAACATTGAGCAGGAGTGTGCAATATACATCAACTGCTATAGTATCACAATTGTTGCTTTAACAACATTTGACACAACATTATGGAGTATGTCTCTCACTTTGCAAAAAAACAAACAAAATCAAACCTTGACAGTGCGAGCTTTCACTGCATGCTGAGAATACGAACCCATTTGCATCTCCGAGCAACACACAGCCATGTTTTGTTACTGAATTAATCTGCAAATCATTTAAATGACTTATTCAATGACCTATTCATAAAGACTGCCTCCCAATTTTCCTACTATGCCCTAAAAATCTGTATTTTTGCCCTAAAAATCCTGCCACCGTTTAAACTGCCCAGTCAATCATCCTGTCACAGTTAAAACTGTGGGCAATATTAGCCATTAGAGTAGACCATAACAGTTGAGAAACACATTCTGCTTGCCTCATTTGACCTCAAAGCAAGTGTCTACTCACAAATCAGGTAACCAATTGGACCTTACACACACTACTGCTCCACTGATCATACACTGGTTACTCCAATGCACACCTCAGACCACTTCCTTGTCACTCTTAACCTCAACTTGGCTCCTGAGAAAAAACACACTTTCACCTTTCAGCGTAACCTACGCTGACTCTCACCCACCCACCTATCCTCTTTGGTCTCATCCACACTTCCTCCCCCTAATCAGTTCATCACTAGACACTAACATTGCTATTGATGTTCTTTTCTCCACTTTAACATCTTGTTTAGACTCCAAAGGTTCTATTCTTACCTCTGAGGTATAGCTCCTTCAGGGTGTCATGGAGGGGTGAGGTGTCATAACATCTAGCTACTGGGGTGCCTCAGGGCTCAGTGCTTGGACACATTCTCTTCTCCATCTTCATGTCATCACTGGGATCTGTCATTCAGAAACATGTTTTTTCCTATCACTGCTATGCTGATTACACACTACTCTACCTTTCATTATAGCAAGATGATCTGACGGTAGCTGCTTGCATCTCTGCCTGCCTTACATTTCTTGCTGGATGAAATCCCATTACCTTCAACTCAACCTTGCAAAGACAGAACTGCCTGTGGTCTTAGCCAACCCAACACTTCATCACAACTTCTCCATTCAGCTATTGTCAACCATAACAATACAACATTAGGAAGATCAGGCCCTTCCTATTGGAGCATGCTACACAACTCTTTATCCAAGCTCTTGTTCTATTCAGACTGGAATATTTTTATGCTCTCTTAGAAGGCACAGTCAAACCTCTGCAACTGATCCAGATTACTGCAGCAAGAGTGGTCTTTAACAAGCCATAGAGAGTGCCAATTGTCGTTTTCAGGCACTGATGTTTGCCTACAGAGCAACCACTGGCTCTGCACCCCATACCTAAATTCACTACTTCAGACTTAAGACTATGCCGACTTAAGACTTAAGAGTGGCGCCTTGTGGTGCCAATCCAAAGAGGCACAAAATCACTTTCACGGGCCTTTACCTTGACTGTTCCATGCTGGTGGAATGACCTGCCAACTCAACCGGAGCCGCTGAGTCTAGCCAAAAAATAACAACTGAAGACGCATCTTTTTTTTGTCAACACTTGACCCTTTAATACTAACACTTACTAAAAAACCTTGCTACGTGTACTGTGCTAGACTAACTGGGATTAGGATTTTGTTGCCCTTTTGATTGCTTCTATTGTTCTCCTCATTTGTAAGTGTAAAATGTTTTTTTTTACATTTCAACATACTACGATTTGGCAAATACTTATTCTAATTTTGAATACTATTTAGGATGGATAATATGCTAATTGCGATGCAAGTAACTTCCTTCATTTCTGAATGAATCAGCTTAAACTATCTTTTCATATTTGAAACCATTTTATATTCTTACATTCAAATGCATTTATTATATTTTATCTCATAGTATTATTTATGCAACTGTAGTTAGTATAAATGCATTCATGCCACCTCTAAGCTGCAATTGCATTACGCATATGTTTAGGTACAGCTCAAAAACACACTCATTAAAAAATACTGTTTAATGACGTTACTGACAAAATCCCCCAAAATGTCAAGACATCATATAGCACACCCTTAATACTGAGATATAGCCTTAAATATATCGAAATATATTGTTTCCAGTTCTAGTACAGTTTTTTTTTTACACTAAAGCGGTGCTGCTGTGCCTTATTTGAAGCAGCGTAACTCATCCACCACTGCACCGGCTCTGAAATTACCTTTGAATAATTTCAGGCCTGATCTGCGACGGCTGTTAGTTTTATCCACACTGTCTGAACCTGGACCACAACCACCCTGCAAACACAGCATGTCTATGATAACTCATCCACCCCATCAGGTCTGAAAAATACAAACACACGAGTGGTGATGCACACATATTTTACACAAACACACACTTGGAAGCTAAAAGCTTGTGCTAAGCATTATCACTAGGTTTGCAGTGGAAAGTGTGTAGAGCATCATCAGAGAGATAATAAGAGAGAGAAAACGAGCTGTTGCCAGGCAACCAGACTGGCTTGGCAGGTTCCTGGATTTATGTTTTAGGGTCTAAACTGAAAGCCTCTAGTTAGCTTTTTATTTTTAGTTTACTCTAATACTTGCCCTTGTACAGTAATGTCACCTCAATGTCACCTTTTTTTTTTTAATTAGCTGAAATATGTAAAAAAAAAAAAAAAAAAAAAAAAAGGGGCGAGGGGGTGTGAGATGTTAAGACACTTATGATTTATGTTCTTTCTAGTTGTGCGTTCTGAGCCATTGAAATGTCACTGTTTTCAACAACAACAAAAAAACTTTTGGCCGTTCATTTACACAACAACAGCGTTTTGGGGGCCTGAAAATGCAAACTTTTGAACATGGGTTTCAAAGTGCAAGTTGTTCAAAACTATACTGTTATCATCTTTTAATTTGTGAAAAAGGTGATGTCAAGCGCATGCATATTACATGTTCAGTCTATAGGTGTGTAGCATTTCTTTACAAAGTGACATCGCCAACTACTGGCTTGGCATGCATAATACAGCGTTTTTAGTCATCTGTAAACGAAAAAGTGAAGGAAAAACTTTTCTGTTTTTAGCACAAGTAAACATACCCTAAATCTGTGCCGTTTTGCACACACAGATATTCACAGATTTGCTCACACAGACACTGATATTCCTCAAACATTAAAGTTTAATTAAATAACATTTTCTTTAAATCTCTTTAGTTAAATTTAAATCCCAAACCACTTAATACAGACCACATTCAAACTTTATTTTGTAGATAATTTAAAAGTCAGCACACCCAGACGATTATCGCACGTGATTATTGCCAGCGTTTTTCGAGACATTTTTTTTGACACATCTTTGTCATGTCATGTTTTGAAAATCGCTTGGGTATGAAAACAAAGACATGCAAAATTTACAAATAAACTTAAAACATTATTATTTTTCTTTTTAGCGTGCTTGCAAGCTCAGTTTTCTAAGGCAATTACCAAGACAATTTTATTCATGTTTCTAAAAGGGATTTTGGTTAAGTAAAGACAGAATGGGAATTGTAGGCCACTGAAAATCTTAGAGTTGTCCTCTGCACTACTAATCTGATAACAGTAATACGTTACATTCAACACTATCTGGATGATTGGTTTCCCCTCACACTTGTGTTGCAAATTTAGGCCTAATAAATATGCAAGTACAAACAAATCTTTCTACACTCAAATACTAATATCACTACGCACCATAAAATTTCCATACAGAGGATTGTGAATCTCAAGAGCACTGCTTGAGTATCTGCACACAGCGTGTACATGTCACATGGCTGGATTGTCAGTGTAAAATCGTGATGGTTCTCAGCGGTGGAGACAGGTGAGAGGAGTGTTATTGCATCTGCCCACTCAGCCCATACCATCTTCAGCCTAAAAGACCTCTGGGAGCGTCTGCACTAAAAATACAGACCTAAAAGGGGGTGCAACTACTGTGTGTATGAGTGCATAAGACTTTTAAGCATCTGCGCTATCATCAGTGAAATTAAGTTCAGTGACCTTGGCTGAAAGTAACCAGATGTAAGATGAGGTGATAATTTCATAATAACAAAATATAGGTGAGTCTGTGCGTTGGGTTTACAGGTAAACTTGATGAAGACCTTGTGGAAGAAGAAAAACACAACAAAGAATCCTTGAGGGATGAGTGCCTGCTATAGACTCACCCTTTCATCTAGTGCTCACCTCAGGCCCTCGATTTGGTGTGTGTGAGGGGGGTTACATTATAAGCATTGAACCCTTTTACAGCTCTTGCCCTGAAACAATAACCTGCTCAGAGCATAGAAAGGATGTAAAAAGATCAGAAGGCCGCAGAGAAATCAAAGAGAATCGTAGAGAACAGAACCTGACAACTCACACACACACACACACACACACACATGACCATAGAAGACAAACAAAGCATTTGTTCAAAATCATGACGTTCTTTTAAAAAGATCATCTGCGCCCTCTCTTATATGAAAACATTTCAGGCCCTTGTTTTTGTCTTAAATCATTTCCTGTTAGCCGCTGTGCTCTGCTCTGGGTTTGTGTAAGTGACTGATGTGTTTTGTGGGTCTCAGTGGTGCTGGCTGACCCACTGGTCTGATCTCATTATACTAGCCAACCCAGAATACTTCCATACGCAGTAACACAAGCCAAACACACAGGGTGTGCTCAACAAAACAACACTAGCTAAACACACAAGCTCTGCTCCAAAAACCTGGTGAGATGCCTATCAAGGCATCATACACAAATTCAAAGGCAAAATCGCATGTATCCTTTATGGAGAAAGCAATCCCTTAATGAGTTCAGTGGGAAATGTTTCTTGAGCACCAAATCAGCAAATTAAAATGATTTCTGAAGGATCATGCAACACTGAAGACTGGAGCGATGATGCTGAAAATTCAGCTTTGCATCACAGGAATACATTACTTTTTAAAATATATTAAAATAGAAAGCAGTTATTTTAAATTGCAATAATATTTCAGAATATTATGTTTTTACTGTTTTTTATATTAAATATTTGCACCCATGGTAATGTATATATTGTAGATTTCATAAACAATAGTTATAAAGTGCTTTACAAAGAGCAATAATGACTCAACATATGAACATGAAAGATGACATCATACACGGAAACAGAGAAACAAAGCATAAATGTCTTTTTGAAGTATAGATAAGATGAGGAATAGTGAGGAAATAAAAACAAGAGCAAAGAAAATGAGATTTTGCCAGTGAAGGGTGTCCATTACGAAAAGCTATATGAGCAGATTAAAACTATAGGAGGACAGCAGAAGTTCTGGGCAGCTGTCGTTCAGATCATGCATGCAGAGCAATTGTCTAATCTGACATAACACTGTTCCAGAAAGACTTCCTTAAAAAAAGTGAGTAAAATGTGTAAATACACTAACACTCACATGCTGCACACATGCAGATCTGAACAAACAGAAAGTGATGAATGAGGTACTGAAGCTAGTAAATAGGACAGCCCTGTCAAACCTGTTGCATGGACAAATATTTACACTTCCTGTGAGTTTATCGGCGGAGGTTCAGAGAGCTTTCAGACCTCCATTACACCTCTGCATTATGTTTATTATCTATCGTACCTTTTAAAACAGACTTTGCATCATAAGCGCAACTATGATGTCCTTAAATATTGCCTCAGTAGGAAGCTCACTATGTTTTGTAACAGAGATACTGCCTCAGTTTGTGACTGTTCTGTGCCCTGTTGCATGAAGCTAGTTGAACGACAAAACCAAACTAATACAACCCAGTTTAGGTCAAGCTCAGCAGTCTCACAATCCTTGCTTTCTCTTTCAACTCAGGGTTTAATCTTGATTTAGAGAGTTTTTTATTAACTTTGGAGTGCATACACCTGAACGCGTAACATGCAGCAAACAGCCAATCACATGGAAAACATGGAGAGCAACAGCGTTCACTTCTCTGTTGAAGATTAATAGATTGTTATGAAAAAATTAATGGATTTCAATGCATTTACAAGACAGGAATACACTGCTGCTGAAATAAATTACACTATATGGACAAATGTACTGGAACACACTTTTTAATAACTGAATTAAGGTGTTTTAATCAGACCCTTTTGCAATAAGTCAGTTTGTGAAATTTCATCCCCGGCTAGATACTCCACCGTCAACTGTAAGTGGTATTATTGGAAATTTGAAGCGCTTAGGAACAGCATCAACTCAGCCATGAAAATGGAAGACCACAGGGAGTCAGAGCGGGGTCAGCAAGTGCTGAGGTGCATTACATGCAAAGGTCACCAACGATCTGCTGATTATAGCTTAAGAGTTCCACTGGCATTAATATCAGCACAAAAACTGTGCAGCAGGAGCTTCATGGAATGGGCTTCCATGGCCATGCAGCGGCATACAAGCCTCACATCAAGTACAATGCCAAACATCGGTTGAAGTGGTGTAAAGCACGCCGCCACTGGACTGTGGAAACGGTGAAGTGATGAATCACACGTCTCTTTTCAGCAGTCTGATGGATGATAAATGCCAGGAGAATGTTACCTGTCTAACTGCATTGTGCCAACTGTAATATTTGGTGGAGGAGGGATAATGGTATGGGGCTGTTCAGGGGTTGGGCTGGGCTGCTTACTTCCATTGAAGGGAATTCTTAATGCTTCAGCATACCAAGACATTGTGGACAATGATATGCTTCCAACTTTGTGGGAACAGTTTGAAGAAGGCCCTTTTCTATATGTATTTAGAATGAAATGTCATTACTGTTTCTGTTTGTGTAATGGTCAGGTGTCCCAATGGATAGCCACTGAAACCAGCTTTGTGCAACAGGCCTAAAGTGTGTGTTTGTGAGAGACAGTAAAAGTGAGACCATATCCAGCCAGTCTATCACAACTGTCCCGCGATGTGCATATATGACCAGGGCATCCCCTTACCATATCACTGACACTGTCATGCCAACAATTAGACAAGCCCCAGAACAGCTGGATGTGAGAGTCACCATTACAAACTCACAGGGCACAGTATGTAGAGTATATGGAAAGGGCACGGTGGATATGAGATGAGTCTGAAACCGTAGAACATGATGAAAGGGTTGAACGGTTTGGCCTTTGTTTACATTTCATATAAGGCATATCTGAATATGGTAGGAGGTAGATGGAAATGGGGCACTGCTCCAAGTATTTCCCATGAGAAACACAGAGTAGAAAGACAAATAGGAGGCAAAGGAGGGAGAAAGAGAAGAGAGAGCCTCTGTACTCAGCTGTTAGCCTAATGATAAAACTAATGAGACAGCTGACCTGTATCAGCTGTCGCTGCTCTAAATACACATACACACTCACAAACACACACTCGTTCCCATAACCCATGGATCAACACGGTTCAGTTTGTGACTCTTGGTACTAATTGCATATAACGCAGCATTCCTGTGAGTGGAGCACAGAGCTTTGTCGTGATGTATCAGTGACAGCATGGAGTGGTATTTCCTGGCATTTCATGGGACCTTCACAACAACGCAGAGAAGGAAGACCATCCGGAGTCCCTTCAGACTGGACCGCAATCCATCAGCCCATCTCCACTGCACTCGACTCTAAACACATCACTCGTTGACATGGTAAAGACTACCATATATGAGCGCACTGAAAATAACCAAACATTAAAATGTACACAAAACAAGTATTTCATATTGAAGAACGTAGCTTTCACATTGTCATGGTATTTAATTTTTTAGTATTCTTGAATTTCTGGTACAGAAACCATTTCCATGGATTTAGATGCCTACTCTAGACTGAGATATGTCATAGAAGCAGGAGTCGAATGTCAAAACTTTAAATCTGTCAAAACAAAAGTTTAATCTGTCATTCAATTGACAATCTGATACAATTAGTTAAACGGACGGTCCGTTTCTCTTTTGTAGCTCCTATTTAATCCAATGATTGGAATGAAACCGCTGAGGCATCAGCGGGAAGCAGGAGCTTTGGAACTGGACACAGATGCCGGACCCTAGCGATAAGCAGGAAGTAGCCCCGTGTCGTCCCGTCTCACTGCAGCCAGCAGCTCTTAAACTCCCCCAGGAGTCTCCGCTTCAGATCTCAAGCTCAATCTATTCCACCCCTCTCTCCCTCTCTATGAAGCTGTCAGTCGCTCTAAGATGGTTTAGAGGATCCCCTGCGATAATTCCAAATTCACAAAAGCAGCCTGCGGACAATAGGCCTCTTTATAACAGTGTGTGTGTGGGTAGATTTTATTTAGCTCGCAGTCAAGCGTTTGATGATGGGTCTGGATATGCGGGTACAGCCCACGAGGAGGGGCATAACGGTGCTTCACGCGTTTAACACTGAAGGCTAAAAAGATATGCAACACAATAGAGATACTTATGAAAGAGGTGTGAAGAATAGAAGGATGGACAGAAGAGGGGTTGAGGGAAAGGGGGTCATTTGAAGAGGGTCATTTGTAGGGCCGGACTGAAGTACATGGCACACGATGACCTGACGATTAAAAGCTCTGACAGCAGGGACACGCCCCTTCAGGAAGGTGATGGAGACGTCGACAAGAGCTGTCACTCCAAACGACACACACTCACACTCATAAACACAAGCGAGCACACACATATCACGGTCCCCCTGCCGCAGACCCCCTGCTAGTGAACCCAAGTAAAAGAAGCTGTTGGCCTTAATATTCATTTAATGTCAGGATGCGTTTTCTGCTCTGTAAAAGGTGACAGGCATGGAGGCAGTGGCTGTGTTAGTTTATCTCTCTCTCACGCATACGTCCTCATCACACTGACACCTCAAAAGCTTAAAGTCACAGCTTGAGAGAGACATTGTGACCTCTAAACACATGAGAACACAAAATCATAAGTCTTTAGCACACTCTCAATATTAGTTTGAGGGGTTTGGTTACCTCCTACAAACTCACCTTCGCACTTAAAGGGATAGTTCACCCAAAAATGGAAATTCTGTCATAATTTATTAACATTCACATCATTCCATACTTCTATGACTTTCTTTCTTCTGTGGAACACAACAGGAGATGTTTCGCAGAATGTGTGAGCTTCTCCTTACCCTTCATTTAAAGTGAATTTAAATGGGGTTTTTAAACTCAAATAAAGCATCAGAAAAATTTCATATGACTTATGGCTTTTAGAAAACTGAATAACATTATTCCCTGAACATTTTGCAATGAGAATCTGGCTTGAGAGCCATGGTCACCATTTACTATCATTGCACATTAAAAAAATATCATGGCATACTTTATTATTATATTTTTCTTTATTTTATTTAAATAAGATTTTCAAAATGCATTTAATGAAATTGCTTCGAATCAGCATAAATCTATCAATTGTGAAAACAATTAAATATAATCAGCTAAAAACTATGAACAATGTTTAACTATGGCAAGCTGTGGAACAAGTATGTTTAAATTGCTAAAATAGTTGATATTGAAACAAATTTGGTAAATATATAAATGTAAATATATAAACCTGGTTATTGTATATTTAAAACAAATTCAGTTTATTTGTACTATTACAGAAATCTCACTCATAATATGCTTTTTTTTATTTACTTTATGTTAAAATTGGATGTAAATTTTACACAGTACATTATACATTCATCTTTTTTGTTGTTTTGAGTATGTATGAAAAAGAACAGCTTGTACATGAGGGTGAGTAAATTATTCATTTTGGGGTTAACTATCCCTTTAATGAAAATCTGTTTAGCTTTGTGCACCTGAAGACAAGTAAGGCTCTTTCCAAATAAATGAGTGGCTAGACAGCACTGGGTTTTTTCTTTTTTTTTTTTCTTTAATCAGACTCATGACTAATGAGAATAAATGGACATGCAGTCTGGTCTCTCTACTCCAGCATGCCCATCTGTCCCAATCACAGAGTGATTGGGCCGGGGACTAGCAAGGAGCACTGACAGCAGCTGGTAAACTACACCAGGTACACAGGGACCATGGTGGGGCCCACAGATTTAAAGGGCAGCTATTGATTTTTGAGCTCATCTGGTGTGAGATGGACATCTGCACATTAACAGTGGCACTCTGGGCCACCATGAACTGATTTGAGCTACTGCTCTGCCCTGGTCTGCACTGCCGAAAAAACATGAGACAGGAAAAAAGGATTGTATCCAGTTCAGACTGATCTTTCAGCGCTCTGACACTGCATCAAAATTCCTCAGTGTCTTGACTCAGTGACTCAGTTGTTAAAGTACTTAAGTACATTTCTGCTGTAAAGCAGCTCTAAAAATTATATTTATTATATATATATATATATATATATATATATATATATATATATATATATATATATATATATATAAATTATTTTTAGAGCTGCTTTACAGCATAAATGTTCCCCTGAGGTCAGTTCAGTGTTGATCCAGTTCCATTCAATAAAGATAATCAAGGCATAAGATCAGGCATAATATTATGACAGGTGAATTGAATAACACTGATTATTTCTTCATCACGGCACCTGTTATTTGGTGGGATATATTAGGCAGCAAGAGAATATTTTATCATCAAAGTTGATGTGTTAGAAGCAGGAAACATGGGCAAGCGTAAGGATTTGAGCGACTTTGAAAAGGGCCTAATTGTGATGTATACAGGTCCTTCTCAAAAAATGTGCATATTGTGATAAAAGTTCATTATTTTCCATAATGTAATGATACAAATTAAACTTTCATATATTTTAGATTCATTGCACACCAACTGAAATATTTCACGTCTTTTATTGTTTTAATACTGATGATTTTGGCATACAGCTCATGAAAACCCAAAATTCCTATCTCAAAAAATTAGCATATTTCATCCGACCAATAAAAGAAAAGTGTTTTTAATACAAAGAAAGTCAACCTTCAAATAATTATGTTCAGTTATGCACTCAATACTTGGTCGGGGATATCCTTTTGCAGAAATGACTGCTTCAATGCGGCGTGGCATGGAGGCAATCAGCCTGTGGCACTGCTGAGGTGTTATGGAGGCCCAGGATGCTTCGATAGCGGCCTTAAGCTCATCCAGAGTGTTGGGTCTTGCGTCTCTCAACTTTCTCTTAACAATATCCCACAGATTCTCTATGGGGTGCAGGTCAGGAGAGTTGGCAGGCCAATTGAGCACAGTAATACCATGGTCAGTAAACCATTTACCAGTGGTTTTGGCACTGTGAGCAGGTGCCAGGTCGTGCTGAAAAACTAAATCTTCATCTCCATAAAGCTTTTCAGCAGATGGAAGCATGAAGTGCTCCAAAATCTCCTGATATCTAGCTGCATTGACCCTGCCCTTGATAAAACACAGTGGACCAACACCAGCAGCTGACATGGCACCCCAGACCATCACTGACTGTGGGTACTTGACACTGGACTTCAGGCATTTTGGCATTTCCTTCTCCCCAGTCTTCCTCCAGACTCTGGCACCTTGATTTCCGAATGACATGCAAAATTTGAGCGACAGTCCAGTGCTGCTTCTCTGTAGCCCAGTACAGGTGCTTCTGCCGCTGTTTCTGGTTCAAAAGTGGCTTGACCTGGGGAATGCGGCACCTGTAGCCCATTTCCTGCACACGCCTGTGCACGGTGGCTCTGGATGTTTCTACTCCAGACTCAGTCGACTGCTTCCGCAGGTCCCCCAAGGTCTGGAATCGGTCCTTCTCCACAATCTTCCTCAGGGTCCGGTCACCTCTTCTCGTTGTGCAGCGTTTTTGCCACACTTTTCCTTCCCACAGACTTCCCACTGAGGTGCCTTGATACAGCACTCTGGGAACAGCCTATCTGCTCAGAAATTTCTTTGTGTGTCTTACCCTCTCGCTTGAGGGTGTCAATGATGGCCTTCTGGACAGCAGTCAGGTCGGCAGTCTTACTCATGATTGCGGTTTTGAGTAATGAACCAGGCTGGGAGTTTTTAAAAGCCTCAGGAATCTTTTGCAGGTGTTTAGAGTTAATTAGTTGATTCAGATGATTAGGTTAATAGCTCGTTTAGAGAACCTTTTCATGATTCTACCTGAAATATTTCAGTTGGTGTGCAATGAATCTAAAATATATGACAGTTTAATTTTTATCATTACATTATGGAAAATAATGAACTTTTATCACAATATGTAAAACATTTTTTAGAAGGACCTGTAGATGACTGGGTCAGAGCATCTCCAAAACTGCAGCTCTTTTGGGGTGTTCCCTGGTCTGCAGTGGTCAGTATCTATCAAAAGTGGTCCAAGGAAGGAACAGTGGTGAAACGGCGACAGGGTCATGGGCGGCCAAGGCTCACTGATGCACGTGGGACGCGAATGCTGGCCCGTGTGGTCCGATCAAACAGACAAGGTACTGTAGCTCAAATATAGCTCAGATAACGATAAAGCCTAGTTGTTGTTGACGTGACCCATTCATAGCTCAAGTGCAGAGCAAAAACAACTGGCGGAAGCTGCGGAGGAGTTTATCGCTAAGCGAGGAACTACCTCTTCGATCTGGAACCTGTACACACAGATATTTTCACTTGCTCAGCACTTCGCTTGAGAGATTCGCTCTGTTTAAGCGACCGGTAAAGCACGCTATTTTGATTAATCTCAATGAATACACAATGTATATGATGCACAGTAAACACAGCAATATCATCGGCTGGCGCTCACCTATTATTGTCCCTGTTTTGATTTCAGCAAATCAGTTCGAGCGAATGCAGGTATGTGGTTAATATTCATAAACCCAGCTGCTCATCAAGCTCTAGTGCAGTTTATATTGTTATTAGTAGTAGAATTCATAGCATTATTATCTTATCAGTATTATTGTTAGTGTTTTTTTTACAGAAACACTGAATGACCAACAATGTCTTAAGAACCACCACCAATCCAGAAAACTTCTGTCCAGTGACAGAAATCGAAAATGTACATTGGGAGAATGTATTGATGTATAATTTAATCACTAAATATGAATGTTTTGTTACTTTTTTTGCATCAAAATATTTAAAAAAGAAAGTCTTAAAATATATTCCTATAAAATGTACAGATGCCTGGCATATGGGGCCGTGGGTCTAGAGGCCCCCTCAAGGGGTTTTGAGCCAATTAAATTCTGGTTAGTTTTACCACTGTACACTGCAAAGTAAGCCACATCTAAAGCAGCATGCACATTGAGACAAAATCAAGTTAAAGCAGAAAAGCAAAAAAAGACAAAAATACAGGACAACTGCAGAATAGAGAGCTAAATTAACACAGATTAGCATTGTTTCCATCCGTGGAAAGATTTCATCCCTTCTCCAAATGTTCCCTTACGATGTCCCTGCTGGTGGGCGGAGCCCCATCTCAAGATTCCCAGGTGCACAGATCTACGGTTCATCATGGCACAATCCTGGATAGTATTAAACCCACACTACACCATCATTCACAGATAGAAAAAATCTAAATATTGTTATTCAAAGAACTGAAAGAGGGAGGCTTCAACATCACTGCTGGCATTTCTATGATTTATCCCTCCAGGTTCTGTCTCACACAAAGAAATTACTGCATACAAAAAAAAGCATGCAATACATCACTGTATCAAAGCTCTAAAAATATCCCGTCCCTACGCTCACAACCAAACTATAGGTACAAAGCAGCCTCCCACTCATATAACATGCAAGACAGCACGTGTATGAGTGTGCCTTTGAGCTGATGACACAAATGGATAAGATGTCTCGGGTGGGCTCTGAATTTATATCGCTTATTACAATGTGATCTCTAAAGATGGTAACATCTTCTCACACTGAGAACATCAGTTCAGTCTATCACAGTTCCCTAAATAACAACTGTGAGAGTGAGCCGTGATCCTATCTACTGGAGATCTGTGCGCAGTTATCATAATAGTTTTTAACTGTATCATCACATTTTCACTATCTATCAGGGTCACATCTGGTCATTAAAGGTCCTGTTCTTTGTGATCCCATTTTTCAAACTTTAGTTAGTGTGTAATGTTGCTGTTAGAGCATAAAAAATACCAGTAAAATTATAAAGCTCAAAGTTCAATGCCAAGCGAGATATTTTATTTAACAAAAGTTCCCTTTCAAAGCCTACAGCGAACGGCCGGTTTGTTCTACATCCCTGTACTTCCTGCTTTAATTACGTCACTAGAACAGTTTGTTGACTAACCTCCGCCAAAAAATTGGGCGTGGTCTTGGTCCACGTGGAGAAGAGGAAGTGTTGTGTTTGTAGGGTGTGTTTGTCGCCATGTCTACAATAAAATTGAGCGCATGCATCTCCCCGTTATGGTAAGAGGCGTGATCTTTCCAGGCAACGTGCGCTAAGCTGCTGTCGAATCACAACACGGGAACCACTGGCACAATCAGAACTCGTTACGTATTTCTGAAGGAGGGACTTCATAGAACAAGGAAATCCACAGGGCGTTTTTTCATCAGTGAAAACAGCGTTATACAGATAAGTAAATTGTGTGAAAAATACTGTGTTTTTTTTACAAGCGAAACATGAACACATGTTATTTAGCACACTGTAAACACAATCAAAGTTTCAAAAACACATGAAAAACGGGACCTTTAAAGAACCAAATTGGACAGATGACAATAACAGGACAAAAAACGTAAAAGTCGGCTTAAAACAGAAGTTGCAATTTCTTCCCTGTTGTGAGTATAACCGAGTGAATGGCTTCTAAAACAAGAAAAAATGTACTTGATTCTGTCCTTCAAGAATTGATATGATAACTGAAATGTTGTTGCTTGCTGTTGCAGTGATCTCATGTGAGTGACAGGTTTGTTGTCCCGCCCTCATGTCAAGAAAATGTTTTAAAGGATATTTCAAATGTTTTTGTCAATACAATGAAAGTCAGTGGGGTCCAAAACAATCCTGGACCCATTGACTTTCATTGCAAAACATATGTATTTTTGTGTTCCACAGAAGAAATAAATTCTTACAGGTCTGAGGATCAGTAAATGTTGACAGCATTTGAATTTTGGGGTATATTATCCTTTATAACAACCGGAAATGGAGGGATGTAGAAAAGAAGGGATCTGTTGGTCATTAAATTTATAAGCATGGCTTTACATTCATGGCAAACAGAGACCTAGTTTTGCATGTACATGTGGCTGTGTGCATAACACTGGATTGTCAGAGCTGTAATGAGTCCCATGGGAATGACCAGCTGTCTTCCAGCCAGGAAATCCACTTTACACCAGCTACTTTCCTCTTCCTTAACTCCTCTCTTCCCTCTTTTTCGTTTTCTCTTTCTTTTTCACATCCCTCTGAGCTGTGCCAAAGGGTCAGCCTTCTTAAAGAGCTGCTTCGCTAACACCTGCTCAACAGTGGCCTGACGCACACACACACACACACACACACACACACACACACACACACACACACACACACAGTTTAACAAAACTACACACTGAAGGACAGCACACTCACTATGAACTGGCCCAGTCACTCCAGAACCAAATACAGTCTATTCACTTAGTTAATTGTACTTTATTACAATGGTATTCTTATAAAGTACACAATATGACCAAAATTAAGTGGATACCCAAACACTGTGTTTGTTGAGCATTTACTTTTCACACAATTTTAACTAATGTGAACTGAAATTTCACACTGTCTATTTTCTAAATGCATGTTATAGATCTTTCTATCATTGATCATTCAAACTCATTGATTATTGATCATTCAAACATAACGATTTGCTTTTGCCTCTGATTTTGGGCTGATTTTGGGCAAAGAAACATGCAGCATGTCTTAATTTTGTGTGTGTGTGTGTGGGGTTCATTATGTAAGGTCTTTATACACCACTGAAAACAAAGTTATGTATATTAAATTGCATTTCTGTCAATAGATCCTCATAAATATTACACACTGGACATTTAAATATCTAGACCTGTCTGCAATATAAGTCCTTTAATGTGAATTGTGTGTTGCTAGAACTGACGTTGGCGACGACAGACAGTTGTGTAAATAAAAATCTTTAACCCTGGTTTTGTTGTGCAGACATGGCAACCCTTCTCCTGTCCTGACCGTTCACACACAAGCGGTTTGACTTCGAATTCCTATATGCTGCTAATATGTGCTCCCATCTTTTTCAGCGTCTCGCACATTTACATACGTGGTAACGTTACTCAAGTTACTCAAGTAAAAAAAAAAGGCTCTAAACCTCGCTATATATATTCAGAATATTCAGCTTATATATAGGCCCTGTGTATATAAATATCACTGTTTGACATCTTGAATTCTGCGTAACCAAGGTAACTTGTTCCTACCTCTCAAGCAGAAGCAAGGCAAGCTTAATCTCGTTGAAGCTCTCAGCTCACTCCAGCGATGAAAACCTTTACGATGTTCACTGCCGTGATGCTTCTTTTCTGATTCTGCTTTTTGGCTTTTTTTTTTTTTATGTTCCTCCGTCTTCCTGTATTCCTTTTGGCCGTTGTTTATAACATTACGAAAACCGTAGCCGCTCCAAGTTCACGAACCACGCTCTAAGCTTCCGGCTTGTCATGGTGCACGTGCAAAATGATAGGCAGAAACCGCCTCAGCAGCATTTGTATTATATTATATTATATTATATTATATTATATTATATTATATTATATTATATTATATTAAAAAGTCACCATGATATCAAAATGGACAATTATTATTATTTATTTTTTTATGGAATATTGCAGTAGGCCTAGCCTACAATAAATAATTTACCTTTGCTTTGCATACAAACATGTGCAAAGGTAAATCATTTATTCATGTTCACTCATAAACTTTAACCAAAATAACTTCCCCGTTCAAATCGCTGTCTAAGTAACGTTAGGCTACGAGATTAGGCCAGGGTTCCCAACCATTCCGTATAGGCCCTCATACGGAATAATCCCGTATTTAAGGCATCAATGAAGCATTCCGTATGAAAGCCATAAGGAACGCAGTTTGTCCCGTTTTTTCAGGGATACGCTATAATATGAGAATGAAACATTCCTTTGAGACAAATCATTGTTTGATTTGCGAACATATAGCCGTTCACGGAAGGCTTTAAGACCCAGCCGGTGTCATGAGAAATCCTGTCCCCCTGTGAAATAGTGTCAGCTTAGGACCCCAGAGCGATTCTATTGGCTGAAATAACTTTTAATGGGTAATCGCTCCCGCTTCACAGCGAGTGGCTCGCGCTACCGGCAAATCCCTTTCGCTGCTCGCATTTTGATTTCGGCAAGTGGTTATTGTTCATGAGTCCAACATTCAGCCATGCAAGAAAACATGTAGCCTACTCTCCTTGAAGAAAGACCTGATCAAAAGAAATTTAGAGAAAGGGAAAATTATATTTAAGTAAGCCTAACTTATAGCGTAGGCTATTCTTAACCTCCTTATTGAAACTCAGAATAACCATTCAAGTCTCAAGCACCAAAAGCAATCCTCTAAGTTCTCTTTAATTGACAAAGCATTTTAATTTATTCATAGCTTACATGGTTGCAACAACATTAAGGGCCATTGTTTATAAAAAAAAAAAAACTTTTATTGGCTGAAAGATGTTCAGTCATCATGCTTTTTTGAGATGTTTTAAGAATTAGAATCTAAAAGGATATTAAGGTATCTTCAAAATGAGTTACAGGGGTGCAAACTTTGATCAAAAGACAAAAGAAGTGCCTCTTCACATTTGTGGCATAATGCAACAAAGATTATAAAGTGAACAGATTTCACTAATAGATCTACCAATCTCTGTGTAAAAATAAAAGTCATTTTACACCCCTGTGGAAATTGTCACCCTCACTAAAAAATATTGAATTACTCAGTAAATATACATCCATCACATTTAATATTTTTTCTTAATTTATGTTTGTCTTACTTCAGAAACAAAATTAACAAAATAAAAAATTTGAGCCAGTGAAGTTTCCTAAATGTGTTTGTCTGAGAACCTTTTAACTGCAGACACTGAAATGACATAGGCTACACTGTGTGGTACAGTACAAATATTTTGAGTGTCCCTTATTATGTCCCTTATTTTCCTATAAAAAAAACACGAGTGTCCCTTATTTTCTTTTCCAGAAGTTGGAAACCATATAGCCGACTCACCTGTTCCTCGACAGTTTCCTGCATCCCACAACCACCCTGTCTCCTCCCACTTGCTTTGTTAATTATCCTAATCAGAGATATGGGGGAGTAGGCCTACTCTGGGTTCGGGCCAAAATTTCGAGCTCGGAGCCCTTCCCTTGGCCAGCACACCAAATACGCATACATTATATTCTGATTATTTGCAAGTGTGAACTTGTGAATCTGATTGTGTTTACTGGCACGATGGTTGAATAAACTGTCACTCACATAAGATTAAAGCAATAGCATTCAGCAATAATCCAGTTTTTTCCCACATTTTCTTTTTGGTTTGAGTAGACGCTACGATTAAACATAGGGGCCTACTTCACAATAGGGAAGAAAAGCCTATCTCAACTGTTTCATGCCACCTTTAAGCTTGTATGGAAACTAGCCTGATAATTATTACTCATGGCATACTTGTGTAAATAGCTAAAGCTGATCAAAAGATCACAATATTTCATAACCTTTTTCTGCTTATGGCTGAAATGTTCGCTATAAGTATCACCACAGTTCTGTTTTGTAAGTGCAGTATTTCCTCATAACACCTCCACTTCCACCAACCCAAACCCACTGAACGCTCAAGCTGCACATTAGACCAAACAATCACAATGTAGCAGAGAGGCAACAGGGCGAGGCAACAGAAAAGGTCAATATTTACTATTCCAGCCACATAGCGATACCGGCCTGATGTTTTTGTGCTTTAGTCAGGCCCTACTGGGCACCGTGGCAGTTTACAGTAGGCTACACCACAGAGGTGACGCTACATGCCAGCAGTTGGAGAATTATACACGGCTGTCATCGGTTCCTCATCAACTCACACATGATCTGGGATGTGTTTGCGAGCAGTATGTTTAACCCGCATGAGTTTGCATCACACACACCTGATGGATTGCATGTGTAAAGCGGATCCGGCAGAGGCCCCTGGGCTGGCATATACACAGCAGATCCCACAGACATTTCACAGTGAGTAAGCGATCCTATTGCAGCATTGCAAACTCAAGCCAGGGCAAACCTCAGAATATCGAAACTGCCGCATGTGGTCTTTTTCCTACGCAGACCATCTCTATTTGTTTTTCTTCAATTCTTCTGGATTCCCATGACTATAGTGGAGATCATCTTTACTGGCCTATAAGAGTTCCCCTTACTGACCACAATCTTTGGCATGGTAACCACGTTTCCCGGCCTCGGTGCCAGGGTTCTGGTGACTGCTGGCGCCATGGCGACGCAGGCTAACTGAGGGGAACGGGGAGTAAAGAGGTGATGTGTTTGTAGAGGAGTTTGAGGAACAATATTATTACAGGCAGACTGGGAACTCATGGAGAGAGAGGAGTTTGCTTGAGTGCAGTGTGTAGTTCACTGTGCCATCCAATAATATCCCGGCTACAGTTGAAAAACATTCATCAGTCGCAATGAGGACAAGAGACTCAGGAGAGAAAGAACAAGAAATTATTCTATTCCAACTCACTTCTGGTGATATTTACCCCATCATATATTGGTTCACATACTGAGTGATACCATCCCCTGCCATACCCGTTTCCTCTCTGCAGTTTTCACTTTACAGATTTACATTGCATTCTTTACATAAGCCCAGAGAAAATGACAAATATGAATCAGACAAATATATAAAAGAACAAAAAATTATTTTTGGAGCAAGCAATGTTCATAAAGAGCTATAAAATGTAGTAGAGCTTGTAATACATTGCCCCCTAGTGGTCAAACTCTTATAAACATTCAAAAGGCTCAGATTTGGACCGTTTGTAGCTCCCCATGTCTTCCTGTAAAGAGGGAGAAGATGCCCTCCTTGAGAACAATGTGCATAGCACAAAATGGGATATCCACTTATGGGGTAAGATTTTAGACATCCTTGCATTAAAACATAGGCTAATTGAGTGAAATCATTCAACTTGAGTTCACAATGTATTATGACATCTTCATTCAAAAAAGGCCAATCAATCTTTATTCATATACCTTAAAATAATAATAATTTAAATAATTTAGCTTTCAAATGAATCTCTTTTACTTGGATTCTGCTTTGTCTGTCATCATAATTTTCCAGTCATTCAACTATATTGCCAAAACACAATTTTAAAGTGTTACCAAAAATAATTACTAGTAATAACATGCCACTCAGGCCATAATGATCAGTTCTGTCTTTTCACTTAAAAATAAAAACAATATTTTTCCCCAACCCAAAAACATAATTGTTTCCACAAATCTTTTTCTTTACACATGCAACAAACAAATTTGATAATCAACATAATTAAATGTCACAGATCATTATTTTCCAGAGAAATAAAATTAGATAATTTAACCAAAACTTTGATTTGACACACATGTTGATATTTGGATTAAAAAACAAAATTACGGTAAGATTATAGCAATTCATTACATGTGTTGAGATGAGATTGTGTGCCAATTATGGTCAAGAGAAGAAAAAAATGACCTCCATACCCTAAACACCTACTTGGCCTACTTGGAGAACACCGTCTAGTTTATTTACAATGTCTACTTATGATGAGCCATTAATTCATTTTTTACTTTTTACCTATACAGAGTGTATGATTGAGGTATCAATCAGCAGGTTCTAACAGGGCCATGCTAACCAGTCAAACCTTGACCATTTGATACACACCTACGACCCACCACCCTGATTCGCCCCAAACTGACCTAAACGCTTCTCAGGCCCCAGCGTCTCCTCTAGCATGTCAACTTCTGTTTAAACAGAAGCGCAACACAACACGCTGCCCTCGTCGTGCCCAGCTGAAGTCTCAGTGCCCCATAGTATAGTGTGAGCCAAGCGAGCTGGAGAGTATGAAGTGGAGCGTTCTTTCCTGACGTCAGCAACATCTCAGTGTCGTAAGTCTAGTGTAAATGTTTGCTCCGTGAGCATTCTCCAGCCTCCATGCACTCTTTCCACTGCGTTCTAAAAGAGACAGAACTTTTTCCCACCAAAACACGTCTCTCCAAAGACAAAATTTCAGTTTTATTCAATCAATGTGTAATTCCATCTAAGGTTGACACAAGTGCAAACTTACACACACTGGGATTTTGCATTGACACATGTCTTTTTTCACAATTCTGAAGCATGAAACAAATTAAGCAGCATAATCTATAGAATATGGAAGCAGTTTCTACCTCAGAGTTAAAAAAAAAAAAGGTAGCCTAATTGTGAAATCTTAGAATAAGCCACATTTTGACATATAGTCACAATAACCCTTTTATGTTTTACTCTGACATGGAAACAGGCTTTCAATAATGGAAGCATGTACATTTGTGTGCACAATAAAAATTCATTATTGATCATTTTATTTAGCAAAATACTGGTACTCGTCTGTACCCCATCCCAAAAACTTTTCAACAAAATTTTATTGCACCAAAGTACATTCAACAGTCATCAATCAGGAAAGCAGTGTGAAAGTGCTATACTGCCATTCAATACAGTGCAATATGAGTAATACAGAGCTGCTACAGTGATAAAGCATGATGAGAGCTAGACCTCTGACTGATGTAAACTCTTCATACATACTCTCAAACATTCTGTGGTCCAAATATATGAAGAAAAGAAAAGCAATCATCTGTCTGGAGAAATTTTAGGGGACAAGTCCAACGTAAATAAATCACTATGGCATCTAATAGACTTTAATCAGGGTTGCGCCATATTTGATTTCTGACAGGAATAAAAATGAGGCTGTGAGGCATAAGGCATAAAAGTACAGTGCCTTCTTCAATGGATTGTACTTTTGTTTGACAACATGCCCATTGTTCAGTTGACGAAATCTTAACTGTTCTGATTGGTCAGATTTGTCAAAAATGTGAAAAATCGGCTTTAAATTCAGTGCATTACTACTATTATCTTTACTTTGTTGTGCAAAATGTGATCAACACAAAGCTACAAGTGCTAGTCCTATTATATAGCCTACTAAGAACTACATAAGCCAATAGTGAGTTGTAGATGAGCAGGGTGTTCAGAGAATTAAAGTTCTCATGTCTGCTCGTATGTTTTATGTGTACAAAAATAGGGAGAGATAGAGTCCCTTGCCTATTGAACTAAAGCATGCAGCGTTTAATGTTTTTAGATTGTTTTCAGCACGTCTGTCTATAAAGTGACTCCAAGCAACATACAATATATACATTATATGTAATCTTTCACCACGAAACACCTAAAATATAAACTTGTCCAGACAGAGAAGAGCTGTTGAACTTCCAGGTGTCACTACAAACAAGAATCTCTCTTATATACAGAGCAACGTCCTCCTCTTACCAGCCCACATGGCTTTACTTACAGGGCAACATGATTTACTGCGACTCTCCCTCCAGTTATTCGACCCACTTCAAGTCCTCACAGGTTATTATTGTAGAGAGCATAATTTCACGTCATTTTTTAGTCTGGATGTCAGACTGTTTGAGTTAAAGACACTTATGATAGGCTGACTGTTAAGTCTCGTTTCTGCAGTGCTTGAGTAAATATCAACCAGCGCAGTTGTGATCGTCTGTTATCAGTTGTCCTATGATCTACTACTCACATGAACGCACATAATATTCTGAACTGGTGCAAGAACATGTATAACATCTGCATTCATATAATGCAACCAATTTGGGGGACATGAAGGACATGTTGACATGGCTGTGATAACCTTTATTGTCTAAGACTATAGCACCACCATGTGGTCTGGCAAATATTGCTACTCTTCAAAGATAAAATGAATATGAATGGGACAGGTCTTATCATGCTTATTGTTAGTTCACCCAAAAATGAAAAATCCGTCATTAATTATTCACCCTCATGTCGTTCCCAACCTGTAAGACCTTTGTTCATCTTTGGAACACAAATTAAAATATTTTTTGAGGAAATCCGAGAGCTTTCTGACCCCTCATTAATGTAATTGACATTTACAAGGTCCAGAAAGGTAGAAAAAAAAAAACATTGTTAAAAAAAGCCCATGTGACTGCAGTGGTTCAAACTTAATTTTATGAAGAGACAAGAATACTTCTTGTGCGCAAAAAAACAAACTTTATTACTTTAAATTGTCTTTATAAAAATAACGATTTTATTCAACAATTTCTTCTCGTCTACGTCAGTCTCCTACGCAGTTTACGTTGGCCAGCTTCTGTGTCGGCATCACACGCATGCGCCGTAGTGCTCACGTGACGTAACTTGGAAGCACTGCACTGTATTTACTACGTCGTAGGAGACTGACACAAATGTGACGAAATTGTAGAATAAAGACGTCAATGCAAAAAGTATTCTTGTCGCCTTATAAAATTAAGGTTGAATCACTGTAGTCGCATGGACAATTTTAAGTGTTTTTCTACCTTTCTGGACCTTGAAAGTGGTTATTGAATTGCTGTCTATGGAGAGGTCAGAGAGCTCTCGGATTTCATCAAAAATATCTCTTCATTTGTGTTCCGAAGATGAACGAAGGTCTTATGGGTTGGGAATTACATATGTCATTAATGACAGAATTTTTCTTTTTGGGTGAACTAACCCTTTAATAACTGCAATGCTTTTTAATACACCAAGATATGCATCTATAAATATGGCATTAAAACCTTAGACCAGGTTCAACTTATAAGTAACAGTCCAGTTATTAAGTCCAAAGTACTGCTGCATCATAAGAGGTCAAAAGGGAGTGTTTTTTATAAATAAATAATAAAAAAAAATAATTTCTGTTGTTAACCAAATTACACTTTGATTTCAAGGCCTGAATAGAAAAGGATAAAGTCATGTTTTCACTTGTAATCAGGATCTAATTAAAATTTGTCAAATGTTCCAAATAACTGTCTGCAACTTCAAATGGAACACGATATCTCAATCAGAGATATGAAATGTGCATGCACTAGAATTCAATCAAATGCAATTTTAAATGTTATGTTCAAACATATCTTTTCTTTCATATAAAATATATCTTGAAAAATAGCTACCAACAAAGCACAGTGCTGTCTAACTGGACTTCAGTGCCATTTAACCTTTACTGTAAAGCTATATGGACTAATATATGCAGAACCATCAACCAACTGGATCTAAATTCAAGTAACAATAAAATAAATGATTTTATTACTACAGTGAAGATGGATCTGATACCATGCTGCCAGTGATAATGGGGGAATCATGCAGCAGGGGAGTGAAAAGGCATCGGTCATCAAAGCACTTAAATAATACAAAATTAAGACAAAAAGATACATGAAACATGAAATGCATGAGTCAAAAATAAAAGGGAAAAATAGTATACAACTTAGAGATCAGTTTGATTTTATTTGACTTTGGAACCACTTGTATGTAAATAGTATATTTACATAGGCAGTATGAACAATCAAATAAAATTCTTATTTTGCATCATACTGATTTTCAATAACCTTTTTGCACATATCACTCATTTCCATCCATTTTTTCAGTCTACAAGTTAACTAGCGTAACAGTATTAAGGTTTTGAACCTTCTAACAAATACAGAATAATCAAAAAATAAAATACTAAGACACAATGTACAGGCCTTATAAGGAGAAAATAAATATTATATTTAATCCATTTTAATTAGTAAATTAGTTTCCAGGGAAAATTACATAATATCTTTAATTCATTCAGTCTGGTCAATTTTTATGTGCACATGCACCAACTTTTATAAATTAATCACAAAACAAAACAATAAGCAAGGTATCTTTATACCTTTTTACAATATTCATTCTACCACTCTAAAAATTCAAGTGTGCGTTTCCCTAAAATATCTCTCAATGTGCAAACAGACATTACATGCATCTTCCTGAGTCTAGATTTACACGCCAAATAAGAAAATTAAAGCTCTGAATATAGTGCAATAACACATTAGCATAAAAAACATGGACTTTTGGTAATAATAATTCATGAATGTAGTTTAAGGCCTAAATGCCGTTACTGTAATTAAGGGTCCCCAAGGTAAGTTAGGGATAGTTCACCCTAAAATGAAGATCATCATTTATTCCCTCTCATGTTGTTATAAACATTTGACTTTTTTATCTGATGGAAAAGAGCAGCGAGAACATTTTGATAAACATCTCATTTTGTGTTCTACGGAATAAAAAACTCATACAGGTTAGGAACAACGAGGGAAATGTTCATTTTTGGGTGAACTATCCCTTTAAGGGACACAATGTGAAATAGGCACCTAGACACTCTGTCTGAGACACAGCACAGGAACAGTGCTTTGAGGTTAGACATGCTGGTCCCTCGCCATGACATGTTTAGGGTTAAGATGATGTATTCCCTGCCTTATGTGCCCTGTGAAACTATTCTACCAGACTCACGCCACCAGCAAGCAAGCGTGTGAGTCTCATGCTGATCGACACGTTCCAGTTAGTGAGAACTGCAATGAGAACAACTACTGCCGCTCTCTCCATGTAAGGAATAAGAGCTCATCCAGGCTACATACTGTTGAGCTGTACCCTGATTCTGTCCGCACTGACCTCCATCTTTCATCTTTTTACTTTCTGGTTTCCATGTACTCTTTCACAAATACAAACACTCATCTATCATTAATCCAAGCCAGCTAATAGAAACGCCCAATGCACAGATATTTACTGTCAGCATACAATGCAAATACTAGCAAAGATGAACTGTTAAATATTAATATAGCTATATCTCAATATATTCCCTTGATATTATTTTTGAGGGATTTTTGAATGCTAAGGCCACAATATAAATGTGATGCTGAAATCAATCCAAGATAATAGCCGAATAAACAAAACACACATCAAAACCTATAAATCTAACTCTGCTACAGTCTTCAAGTCAGTACAAAAACTTCTGCCCTGAATAAAGCTCAAGTGCTGAAGATATACATCCCAATACTGCTTCAAACCTGTGTGACATAAAGCTAGAGTGCTTGGTGGCTTGAATGTGTATCTTCAAATATAAATGAAGCTTAACATCTGCAATAAACCTTCTTTGGTTACTGAATAAACATAAGATATCAACGTCTTCTGAGCAAAATTCAAGAATCTCATTAAAATAAGATGATAAGAAATAAGAATTAATAAGAAATAAAAAATAAATCAAACTGAATGAGCAGTGGAATGATGGTGACAGGTGATGTAATGTGCAAAGAGAGGAAATGACCTCAGATCTCAGGAAATGACATCACTGCCAGGATTATGCTAATATTAAAGTCTTCATTTTTTATAAATATATTTTTGCATCTTATAGTCAAAGTGTGCAATTTCTGTGCCACAAAAATAACGCCTGATAATTCCACCCCAAACTCACACTACTGATTGAGCTGTTCACAAACGGTTTGTTTTGTGCCAGTAGTGGCACAGAAATGACTCACTCTACTTTTAAGAGGGGGCCTTTTCGAGAACAAATTAACAAATATTCTTTCAAAATTCAAGTCTGATTTTTGCGGCGCACCGCACATTACATTTGAGGGGAAAAATAAAAGATATTGTAGCCACCACCTATTAATTTGTGCCATGTTGTACTACTTTGTAGCTGCAATTTAACTAAAGCGAGGGAACAAATCAATAAACCATGGGAACAAATTAGTACAACATGAACACGATTTAACTCTAACAGGGAAACAAATGAATAAATCATGGCCATGAATTAAGAATTAGTTCCCACAATTTCAGTACAGGGCTCCTTTTTGAATTACTTTTGTCTTCTAATAAATACATTTCTCACAAATCATTCATTATACAATAGTCTTATTTGAACAAAGCAAAGTTTGTTCATGTATGAATACCGTGCAGCCTCACTCTGACTGAACATATTAATAGACCTGAAAAAGCTTCAGGATCTTTTCTATTCCCTACACGGTAAGTCTAGTTTTGAAGTTTAGCTGCCTGCTCCTTCTCGACCTTCTCCTTGGCTTTCTCCTTCTCCACCAACTTCTCCTCCTTCTGCAGCATCACCATGATCTCTGCAACCTGGCTGGTGGAGATATCGATGTCCTCCTTATCGATCAGCTCTACCACCTAACACACACACACACGCCAGATAAATGTCAAAGTCAAACTAAAACGCTGAATCGACCATACAGGTTAAGAAGGAAAATCAATGAGGGACCAAAGGAGCCCTCTCTTGTTACCCTGATGACATCATCAATGTCTATCTTGCCATCCTTGTTTTCGTCGAGTGCATCTGCGATGCTGAGCAGCTTGTGTTCAGGAATGCTCTGGATCTGCTTCATGACTGTAATCAGCTCGTTGATGCTTATCAGATTCTCCCTGTAGGACAAGAACACACTGCATACAGGAAACGGTTGCTTGATAACACAGCGGGTAAGATGGTGGAGGATGAGTAAGTTCACTGATCAACCAAATCGCATGCCATGACAGCCGTGCAGGGTTCCCAGATAAGACGTTTGGAGCCATTGCTAACTGTAATTAGAAATTGATTCTCGAATCTTTATGAATTTTTCACAAAATCATGCAAGCCTTATTTGTATTTTCATCAGAGGACTAAAATAAAGGCCTTAAAAGTGATCCATGTTTTACTTGCAGGACTGAGAACAGTGATTAACAGTGAACAAGTGGAAGATTTCAGAGATCAATCCTAATCGTACAACTGATTAAATCCATAATAGCCAGCATTGATGAAATAAAACAGGACTAGTAAAAGAAATGACAAGCAAACCACTGATGGATTAAAATATTAAATCAAATGAAATCACACTACAGACTGCCTCAAAATGTTGTATTTGGTTACATAATTGGCTAAAAAAAATGGTGTTAGAATAGGGATGCACTGAAGTTTTAAATGCCGCAAATGGCATTTTCGGTTTTTGTCTGAAAGAGAAAAACTGCCAAAAATATGTGGCGCCCCGCCCCTCAGTGTTTAGCGCTCAGGTTTCACTCTTGCTCTAGCTGTTATCACGGCATGTTTTGTGACGCTCCGTTTAATATTCCGATCTAAGCACAAGCTTAGTTGCTCGCGGTCCATGCAAACGTTCCACTCATGCTCATCGGAAAAGCAAAGTCTGCTCAAATAACACAATGACATTACATTTCTATGTTGTAGTATACTTGTTTCTGTTTGCAATGGCCCTACTGTACTGCAACATGGTGTAGTATAGCCGTGCTGGGCAACGCTGGTTAAATGACGCTACCCTCTCGTTCACTGACACGCTCCCCATTCACATGCTCTGATAATAATAGCTTTGTAGGACTCTACACTATTTGTATAATTGGTCAAGAAAAAATGTAATGTGTTACTTTCAATAAAAGTGTGGTTGTTTTATTGGCTTGTACTTTTTCATTATTATCAGTATCATTAAAATTATTGAATTTCATTAAAAAGACTAATACAAAATACGATTATACAAAAAAATCTAATTTCAAATAATAAATACATTTTTAAAAAGCCTTTTCAGTGCATCCCTAGTGTTGAATCCATTTTTTTAAATTAATTATTTTGATGAGGAAACAAAACAGAAGGCGAGAGGTCACTCCTGTCCTTACCTTGGCAAGCCACTATGTTTCTCAAAGAACAATCTAAAAAACAATAAAAAATGATTTTTATTTGGACTGGGAACCCTTTTTTTTGGTTTGTGTTTATAACCTGTAAGGTTATCCTTCCACCACCATTTTACTGTGTTGTTTACAGCTTCTCATCATGCATTACTGATGGTGTAACGTGGATACTCGCACACAGAAACCAAAATCGCCATTTAAAATCACCCAATTCCATTCAAACAGCAAATCAAGGTCTCTTACCCAATTGGTGGTGTGGTGACGCCGTCCATCTGTCCATCTAGCACCACCTTGTCTTTCTCCAGCTCAGTGACGATCTTATCCATTCTGCTAATCATGCGGTTGACTCGCTTTGACAGATGTTGACTTGCCTTCGACTCCTCCACCACTTTCTCCTGCCCAGTCTTGGATAGCTCTCGCTTGATCTCCTCCAGGTCCTGTAGAGAGAGACAGTGGATCACACATGTTTAAACTTTATGACAGACATGAAAATGAAGCGTTTGTTTATGATTGTCTCTCTCGGCGGACACACCTCGCTGTACTCCAGCACATCATCCTTTAGGTCCTCCAGCTCCTCTTTCTCTTTGGTGAGGAGATTCTTCTGCTCCTTCAGTTTAGTGCAGGCATCGCTCAACATGTCAATCTCCTCCTTGGTGATCTCCTCCCCCTGTAAAATGACACAGACAGTGTCCATCAACACTCACTCCTGTGAACATGCACATTTACATACATGCGCAGCAGCGTTGGGGAAACTTTGAATCAGTGAAGGACTTTTTGGTGCAAGTGAGTATTAAGTGCAAATTCCACAAATACTTTTAGTGACAAAATATACATAGAAAATTGATTTTTTTTTAACTTTTTTTAAAATTTAATTAGCTAAAGCTACTTTTCCAAATAAAATCACTAAATAGTATCATTATCTATTCCAAAACCTTTTGAATACATGATAATAAACAGCAGCATTTTTTGAGCAGTTTCAATCAAACGAACTGTGCACAAACCGATGAATACTAAAATAACTTCTTACTATTGCAGATATATTCTTGCTGGGAACATTTAATTATTAAATGTTATAAGACAAAACAATTACTAAATTGTCAACCTACACTGCTGCTTGATGGGAATACACACCATTGTTTGTGGCGGTAAGATTTTGTTGTTTTATGCTCCCAAGGCTGTATTTATTTGGTCAAAACTACAGTAAAAACAGTAATATTGTAAAATATTACAACTTAAAATAACAGTTTTCTATTATATTTTAAAATTAATTGTATTTAGTACATATTACTGGAGTCTTCAGTGTCATATGATCCTTTTAGAAATCATTTTAACATGCAGATTTTTTGCTCAAGAAACATTTCCTATTTTTATATATTATTTTTAAAACATCTGCTCATGCTCCTTTGTTTTTAACTCACCTGCACTTTGCACTTTATTGCACCATGCAAATGAAAAAATAAATAAAATTGTATTTTTCTAGTCTTTTTTTTGGATTCAGTGTGCGGTCAGCCATTTTTTCTGCTTTGCTATATTTTATTTTTATCAACGTTGAAAACAGTTGTGTGACATTATAAACGTCCTGTTATTTTATATACATTCAATGTATCCTTGCTGAATAAAAGTACTAATTTCTTTTTAAAAAATCTTACTGACCCCAAACTTTTGAATGGTAGTGTAACTTGCAATTGGAAAAGCAATGCTGGTTTGAAAATGTTTTAAGTGTAGTTAAAGGTATAGTTCACCCAAAAATGAAAAATACCCCATGATTTAGCATAATTGGCATGACGATGACGATGACATCGGTAAGCATTTTGAACTGCGAGAGGCGTTACACTTTCTTTGTTAAGTTGAATACGGAAGGCGGTCTGGATAGCTAGATATTTCACTTTATAATGTGTTAAATATGGATCTTTTTCTTACACAAACGCATCGCTTCGCTTCGGAAGGCCTTTATTAACCCCCCGGAGGCGTGTGGATTACTTTTATAATGGATGGATGCACATTTTTGGGCTTCAATTTTTTGTCTGCCATTCACTGCCATTATAATGCTTGGATCAGCCAGGACTCCCGATTGTATTCGTCTGAAAGAAGTATGTCATATACACCTAGGATGGCTTGAGGGTGAGTAAATTATGGGATCATTTTCATTTTTGGGTTAACTATCTCTTTAAGTTGCTCCCCAACACTGAAGCAGAGACATAAAGTGGTTGCTCTTTTATAAGAGGATCAGTCAGAGGAATGGAAGGTCTTCCATACAGCAAATGAGATTACAGAAAGGTCATTCAAACCACTTGAAACACATCGTAAGGCTTATGTAGTGGGCCTCTGAGCCCTACAAGACAAACAACCACGAGGATTTGCTGCATCTTTCATATTCACTGTCCTACAGGCTCACACATATTCATAAAGGGACAGAGAGTTGAGGTGAAGTGGGAAGGAGGACACAGGCATAACCACACAAGACTTCTGCTCTTATAAATCACTATATTCACACAACAGTATGTACAATAATTATGTTGTGCCTGTTATGCTGAAAATAACAAGCCATACAAGAGTCTAGGCCTATCTTTAAGCCATGAGTTTAGATTATTAAACTGCAAATGATGGAAAAGCACACAGAATAGTGACTAGGAGAGCAGAGCATCAGTGTGGTGGTCTCCTGATGGGGAGCAGTTCAGCATCTAACCTGAATGCGCAGATACCTCTGCCACTGCTTGAACTGGAGAAATGAACACGCAAAATAATACACAACACACAAAGACAGAGAAAGAACAATTCCTGTAACATGACAGCACAAGATCCTGTTCTACAACACAGCCATCAGTAACACCAGAGAGGGTATGGTAAGGACAAATGCAGAGCTTAATATCACCGTCAGAATTGTCATGTAAACTGCAAAGTCCTCCCTTATCTTTTTGCTCTGAAAAGTGCATTGGCTGAAATTATTCAATAAAAAAAGATGTGGTTGGACCAGCTAAACCATTTTTGGTATCATATCCAAAGCTGCTAATATAATTCTGTTTCTGTTTTTAGGCTATAAACTGCTATATGTGATATCTTGCTAATAAACATTGCCAAATCTTTATTGCCAAGATCGAAAAGAGATGACTAAAGGCATTGCCAAAATGGCCGCCAAGTGGACTGACTTGCATTAAATGGGTTATAAAAACACTTTATAATAGCTTTCATTACTCATATTAATATTAACACATATTATTTTATAATGCTTAATGGTTTGTTACTAAGAACCCTAACGTTTGTTTGGGGTCAGTAAGATTGTTTTAATTTCTTGGAAAGAAGTCAAAAATCCATTAAAAAAACAAAACAGTCAAAACAGTAATATTGTGAAACATTACAATTTAAAATAACTTTCAATATTTTTGGGGAAACATTGAGATCATTTTATTTCAGTATTCTTTGATGAATAAAGTTCAAAAGAACAACATTTGTAGCATTTTAAATGACCTTTCTGTCTCCTTTGATCTATATCATGCCTCCTTGCTGAATATTCATACGAGTATTCATTTCTTTAAAAAAATTACTGACCCCAAATTTTGAACAGTAGTGCACATTTACAAAGTTCATCACATTGTGTTTCATTGTAAATATTTTTGTATTTGGTTTTATTACTTGTTAATAATGTTTAATAAAATCATTAACAACACATCTCCAGAGTTTAAACAAATTTAAGAGAGAAAACTTTCTTTGAGTCCATTTTTTTTGGTGTGATTTTGTTACCTTAATACCCTCCAGAACTGGTGCAGTATCTCGTAGTGTTTCTGAATGGATGGCCACATCTACACTGGAGAGCGTGTTCTGCATCCACCCGTTGTTTTACTTCCAACTCCACCATCTCACCGTCCTGGAAACATATATAAAACCTTTCATAAACATTTCAACTATGTTACAGGTATCACTGGCAGAATGAAAGTGACTGTAATGACCTGTGCGGCCAGTTCCTTCGCTTTCTCTGCAGCATCGGCCAGTCTCTCCAGCTCCCGCTCTCTGTTTTCCTCTCGGATGGCTGCCTCTTCCTGTAGCGTGGCCTCCAGCTTGGTTTTGTTATCCACTTTAGAAAAGTCCAGCTCTGCCACCTTCATCTGCGCTTCTTTAGCCTGTGAAAGTACACGTGAACAAACACTAATTTCACCAGAAACTGCACTGACTGTATATATATATATATGATATATGAACCTTTTTTCATGAACCTAACCTATATTTATTGCAAATATTGTATATAGTGTATCGTCCAGCTGTCCTGTGTACATACCATAATCTCTGGCAGGTTCTGTAGAGTGGTTTTAAGCTGATCTGCAGGGGACAGTGTGTCTGGTAGGAACATGGCTCGGGACAGCAGCAGCAGAGATGTGGGGATGTGCTGATTGAGGTGAAGCTCCAACCACTGTCATGATCAGATATGTGAATTACATGATGAAGATGTATTACTGGGGAGTAATAATAATAGATAGAGATGTAGAGCATGTGTTACCTGTTTAAGCTGCTCTCTTAGTCTGTCCTCCGTCACACCCAGAGCTCTCATCCCTCTCACGCGACATGCCGACTGCAGCTCGTTCACATTCAGACTGTCCACTCCCTCCTCTGATATCAGCTGTCAATTACACACATGTGCAAAGAAATCAGCTAGGATTGAACTGATATAGACATGCTAGCCGATACGATTACGGATAATTGTTTTAACTTGCTTTGAACTATATGGTAAATGGACTGCATTTATATAGCGCTTTTAACAGACCAATGGCCATCCAAAGCGCTTTACACATTGCCTCACATTCACCCATTCACTCACTCATTCATACACCGACGGCGGTGTCAGCCATGCAAGGCGCCATCCAGCTCGTCGGGAGCAGCTGGGGTTAGGTGTTTTGCTCATGGACACCTCGACACTTGGTCAGGTGGAACCGGGATCGAACCACCAACCTTCCGGTTTGCAGACAATCTACATGAACCACTGAGCCACTGCCGCCATGATAGTTGATACATTCATCAAACTATCATGAAAAAGATTGTATCTCAGTTTCCACAAAAAGATTAAGCAGGGCCACTGTTTTTAACGTTGATAATAATAGGAAGTGATCACCAAATCAGCATATTAGAATGGTTCTGAAGGATCATGTGACACTGAAGACTGGAGTAATGATGCTGAAAATTCAGCTTTGCATCACAAGAATAAATTACATTTGAAAATAGTATTTAAAAAAATTGAATAATATTTCACAATATTACTGTTTTTACTGTATTTTTGATTAATTGTGAAAGGAAAAATCTTACCAACATTTTTAACCAAATAGGAGTACAGTATAATCTAACAAGCGTAGCATTTAAATATTATTTTAAAACCATTTACGCACAAGACCTGCTTCTGTGTTGCGCACACATCACAGTGTGCTCACAAAAAAAGTTATTTTAATGTGATTTGAAATTATTTTTATATTTTAATTGCAAAAGACTCACTCGCTGTTTTCTGTGCGGTTTCTGTGCTAGGATAAAATATCCTCGTAAACACAGTCAGTTAAAACTCATGTGTAACAGTATATTGGATCCATGCAGCTCTTTAAGCTAAATATTGCTGCTGCCGTCTCTATAATAACTTTAATCAAACATCAAAAGACAAAGAGAAAATTCACTCACTGTTTTTGACTCTAACCCTAAACCTTGTAACTATATTTGTAATGTATACTGTATATTTTATTCATAAAGTGCAGCGTTATTTTACTTTTCATTACAGTTTCTTTAAAGGATTAATTCACTTTAAAAACTTTTGCTTATAATTTACTCACCCCATGTCATCCAAGATGTCCTTGTCTTTCTTTCTTCAGTCGAAAATAAATTAAGGTTTTGATGCAAACATTTCTCCTTATAATGGAGTCAATGGACTCCAAGCGGTTCAAGTCGAATGACAGTTTCAGTGCAGCTTCAAAGGGCTTTAAACCATACCAGACAATGAATAAGGGTCTTATCTAACGAACGATCGGTCATTTAAAAAAATCAAAAGTTTTATAAGCACAAATGTTCAGCTTGATCCGTTCTGTGATATGTGTATGTGACGTCACGTGATACGGAGTTACGTTGAAAAGGTCGCGCTTGCCGTGGCGGAAGTACCGAGTCAGTGTTTTCAAATGAGCTGAAGGAAGATTCAAAATCGTCCGACATCGTTGTTTTACCTTTTAACTCTTAGTTAGCACTTAGTATGTGCACGTTCAACAACGACTCGGTATTTCCGCCTACGGCAAGCAAGACCTTTCCAACGTAACTGCGTATCACGTGACGTCACGTACACATATCACAGAACAGAGCAAGGCCAACATTTGTGCTTATAAAACTTAAACGTTAGATTTTTTTTTAAATGACCGAACTTATTCATTGTCTGGTATGGTTTAAAGCCCTTTGAAGCTGCACTGAAACTGTCATTTGGACCTTGAACCGTTTGGGGTCCATTGACTCCATTATAAGGAGAAATGTTTGCATCAAAAACCTTAATTTATTTTCGACTGAAGAAAGAAAGACATGGACATCTTGGATGACATGGGGGTGAGTAAATTATCAGCAAAAGTTTTTTTTAAAAGTGAACTAGAAAATCTCAAAATACAGTTTCTTTCAATCGTATCTTTGTTCATTTGTCTTTAATAATGCTTGAAATTTATACGAGTTTGGCTAGTTGGTTTTGCTATGGTATTTTTAAACCATAGGCAAAAATCGAAATTAGGAATCAAGAATCAGAATGGATAAGCAGAATTGGAATCGGAAGCGTTAAAATTCAAACGATGCCCAACCCTAGTCTTGACAAAACACAACTTTAGCTGAGCAAGGACAGGTTCTAACCTTATCGTCTGCACGGATGGCTCGGAGTTTCATGATGAGTTGGAAGCGCAAGAAATTGTTGGTGCCAATGGACTGTAGCTCCAGCAGCTTGCACAGGGCCACCAGCTGCGGCCGTGTCAGATTATCTAAGGTCAGTTCATCCTCAAACAACTTAGAGAAACGTATGATTTGCTCATTACTGGGTCTCTCTCCTGAGTCACGGATCTGGAAGGGAAAGAGAGAGTTTGCAGCAAAAGACGTTTGCATTCATAGTCTCATCTAAGAGCACTTCATAAGAATCACCACATGGGGGCAATACAGAGCTGAGTTTTGGATCACAGAAGAAGTAGTGTTGATTTTAGGATGCGATCTAAGCATATGTGACCATGATCTACCTTTTGAAAGAAAGTGGAGAACTCCTCGGTCACGGTGCCTTTAGCTGCTTTGTTTCTTAGTGCAATCTCCTCAATCGTGTCCTGCAAGAACTTGGCCATCTCTAACTTCACTCTCAGCTCCTTTTTCAGCCTTTCCTCCTGCAAAACACACACAGAGCATGAGAGTGAGATATGAGATGCCACAGAGATGCCAAATAGTTTTGGCATAAGAGACATGACTAAGACAGCAATACAATTAAGGTCTTTAGGATCTTTATGGATTATCACTCAAAAGGTCAGCATACCTTTTTGGACTGTGTCTCAAAGGTGGACGGCAACATGTTTGGGAAAAGCTTTACTGCAATAGGAAGCAGAAACTCCATAAACGGAACGATGATAAAGACCAAAAAGGGCACAAGCCGGAAAACATCTGCACACGTCCTCAGGAACTGCAATTAACATGAGAGAGGCAGATGTTAACAGATGAAACATAATTATTGATCAATGGTGGTAAGTCTAATGTCTAGAACCAAAAATTAAGCAAAACCCCTAATGGTGCTTTTAAAAATAATATTATTGTGTTTTTTTGGTGAAACTGGAAATGTTTAGGTATGATTCACTCCTCCTGTATATCACAAAAAAGTGAAAAAGGGACAGCTCTAAAACTTCATTTAAAACAAAATAGCTACAAAATAAAAGAAATAAAACTAAATAAAGATAAATGGATAGATATTAGACATGAATGAGAAGATATCACCAGAGATCTACAAAGTCAAGCCTTGAGTGCACCCGCTCTGCATGTCAAGAACTGACTTCCTGCATCATGCCCATATCTAATAGCTGATGAAACATGATGAATTTAGAAAATGAGAGGTTAGATAACAAAGGAGCTTCAGCTTTATAAGAGGGGTCTCTTCTCTACTTATTCCACCTGTGTGTCAGCAGCCCTATAGGAAAGAATTTAAACCAGGGAGGCCTGAAAAGAGCCTTTGTGTTCGGCCCATTGACATGTATATCAGCAAAGGCATAAAGACAGAGAGCGTGTGAGGGGGAGAGAAGAGGAAAACAGGGAGGCCTAGAGTGTGAAATATTCAGGGAAAGAGTGAGTGAAGATGGAGAAAGAGAGTGAGGGCATTCTAAAAGGAAGAGGCTGGGAGAGAGCAGGACAGAGGGCTTGGGAAGGGGGTTGATGACTGACATCAAAAGCTAAAGGAACCCACGCTGAGCGAGGCCAGTTTTGAATAGGCAGGATTAAGGATGAAGCAGGTCAGAAGAATAGCAAGAGTGAGGTGCTACAGATGCTAGCTGAGGAAGAGGCATTAGCATACCTCGCAATTCTAATGTTGACAGAGCTCAAAAAATAAAGAAAACTTCAGTAAGCTCTTGACAACAACTAACCATGACTATCTAAACATGAGTATTACACTAGCTATGGATGTTTTAAGATCAAATACTGTGGAAAAACGATCTACCCAGGCTTTAGGAATGTGATAATGTGATTTTTCACTTGTTTTAAAGGGTTAGTTCACCCAAAAATGAAAATTAGCCCATGATTTACTCCCCCTCAAGCCAACCCTAGGTGTATATGACATTCTTCTTTCAGATGAATACAATCAGAGTTACATTAAAAAAATGTCCTGGCTCTTCCAAGCTTTATAATGGCAGTGAATGGCTGATCTGTTTTGAAGTCCATAAAAGTGCAGGGGGAGACTCAGGGGGGTTAAATAAGGCTACTAAAGGAAAGCAATTGTTTTTGTGAGAAATACACATTTTTAAAACTTTTTAAACTAAAATAACTAGCCGTACACATTGATTTATGGCGAAAGAGTAACCCCTGACCTGACGTATTGACAATCGCAGAAGCGCAGAGGATAGAGCAAAACAATACACCAGTCATGAATTAAAAGTCTAAAATGAGAATTTTTAATGAGAAATGCCAGAGGATTTCGTTATAAGAGAAGAGGGGCTTGAGTTTGTGGCCCAGCCCTAGCTGCGAGAGGCGTCAAAGCTTGCGATACTCCTACATCCTGCGTCGTATATTGTGTCAGGGGTTATTCTTTTGCTGTAAGTCGGCTTGCACAGGCCGTCTGCCGGGAGCTAGTTATTTTAGTTTTTAAAGTTTAAAAAAATATTTTTTCCCTTTAAGCCTTAATTAACCCCCCAGAGCCATGTGGATATATTTTATGATGGATAGATGCACGCTTATGTACTTCAAAACAAATCAGCCATTCACTGTCATTATAAAGCTTGGAAGAGCCAGGGCATTTTTTACTATAACTGTCATATATGCAAAATGCAATGAATGCATGAATATGCAAATTGGTCCCGGCCTCCACTTATTCACACCAGCTCAGAATACCTAATCCACTAGCTCAACTTTACTGTAGTAAACGCTACACAATGGCAAGTAGAAATACTGGTTTAGTTCAGTCATACATGTTTGAACTAGAAACTCATTCAGAAGAAGTGGAAGAGCGCAGGCTTGTCTACAAGTCGATGTATCAGAATGGTAATGCGTTTTATTGTTCACTACGTCAAGACACATAATAGTAACTGATATGATTAGCTTTTGGCTTGACAACGTTATCAAACAGCTAACAATGTGTTACTAATGTTACACAAACCAGTCAGACAGCTGACATCTAAAAATCAGTGTTCTTAGAAACTTTTGAACAACTTTCAGTGATGATACACAGGGCAACTTTTTGAGCAATGCTGCTGGGCAATGTTGCTGTCAATAAGCAACCAGGTGAGACACAGGGCCCACGACTGATCTAGAGTATCCAGATTGAAATTTGTTGCCCATTCTCAATGGGAAAGTGTAAAAGCAACATTGCTAAGAAACACTGCTCAAAAAGTTGCCCCGAGTATCATCACCTTTAGAGCGTCAGTGGAGAAAAGCTTATAGTTCATCATAACATCTTAATATACATAATTGACATGCTATATTGCTAAATTGGCCAGATCACCAGAAAAATATACTGGGATAACCTGGCTTCTCGATACCCCCTGCTTCGCACCATAGTTAATGATATGCTAAAGCTCACCTGCACATTGACGGGATTGGTTACAACATGTTTGTGACGTGGGCGATTTAAAACCGTGTTTTTTTTAAGACTGTGGTTCACTGCAATGGTGGTGATGAATTTGCACATGGTATGTCTTAAAGCATAGTAAAAACACCACATAGACAGATTTTCACCACAGGGGGTCACTTTAAAAAGTATACACACATTTTTTTATATCTCTGTGCCTTCATGTAATCATCATCAGAGCAAAACCAAAGATCATTCCTTCATAATATTGCCATGACTGGAGAAATTATAGGAGTAATGTAGTGGATAATGTTGGGCATTAATATCCTAGCAACCCAAGGACAGACAGTAGGTGGTTATAGATTGCATGCGTCACTAGAGTGTCAATTTACAGCGGGCAGAGTCACTCAACCGTCTGAGAATTTGAGGCTGGAAGGTATTAGCACTGTGCTAATGGCGACAACGTGTAATAAAACATGTGATAGCACCAATCAGTTGTGTGCTTGAAAACTCAAATACATTACAGAAGAGTAATAACATGATCATCCAGAAAAGTCATAATGTTGATTTGATGCTCAAGAAACATTTCTTATTATTATTAATGTTGAAAACAGTTGTGCCGCTTAATATTTTTTCAAGAAACCGTGACACTTTAAGATTCTTTGATGCATAGATGTTAAAAGAACTGCTATTATATTGAAATATAATTCTTTTGTAACATTATAAAACTCTTATATGGTCATGTCTGATTAATTTAATCTGTCCTTTCTGAATAAAAGTATGAATTCCTATAAAAAAAATCTAACTGACCAAAAACATTTGGATCATACTGAACCAGCAGTATAGACTATGTTGATTTTTTCTCTCTCTGCACACAGTGTAAAAAAAACACCTATTTTTCACCTAAGTTCAACAGCTTAATAAAGGAAATAGCACCTACAAAGCTTATGCACATGGCCTCAACTAACCTCACTATTACTTCTGTCCTATGGACAGCATATCTCATGGGGACATCACTTTACTGGAGTCAGCCTGGGCTAGAGGGCAACTACATGCCAACCTGAGCTGTATTGATCCATCAATCATTAAACTACACAGAAAGGTAGAGATGAAGAATATTAATCAGATTGAAGAAGGGAATGAGAGAACTTTCAGTCCATATCATTTTATTTTAATACTTAAAATAATACTTCAAAGAGCACTTCTAAATCTGCACCTAACTGTATCATCATAAAAGTATATTAGTGTATCAGCCAACTAGAGGTACCGGGACATCTACAGGCTTATAAAATGGTTGAATTTTTTTTAATGGATGGATACAATTTTTGGATGGATGGTTACATTTTTAAACATTATTTAATCTTATACAAGAGTTGTTAAATTGTACTCAAAAGGGGGTCTTAAAGGCATACTTTATCTTAAAGTTCACCCAAAAATAAAAATTCAGTCATCATTTACTCACCATCATGTTGTTCCACACCCGCAAGACTTTTCTTCATCTTCAGAACACAAATTAAGAAATATTTAATAAAATCTGAGAGCTTTCTGTCCCTCCATTGACAGCTATGCAACTACCACTTTGACGCTTCAAAAATGTAATAAAGAGATTAAAATAATCCATAATTTTAATCCGTAAAATTAATCCATATGAATCGAGCTGTTTAGTCCAAATTTCTGCAGAGACCCGATCGCTTTATATGATGAACATATTAAATGTAGGCTTTTATTCACATATAAACATTGATAAGCCAACATAAACAGAAGCTCAATTGAACCTGCCCGAGCTTCCCGTTTACCATATCTGATGTGTGAGTTGATGAATGTTCATATGTGAATAAAAGTTAACTAAATTAAATCTGTTTATCATATAAAGCAATCGTGTCTCCAGAAAATTTAGACTAAACCTCTCAATTCAAATGGATTTGTTTTACGATCTCTTTATAAACTTGTTGTTGCATCAAAGTGGTAGTTGCACAGACTGTCAATGGAAGGACAGAAACTAAAGTCTTACAGGATTGGAATGACAGGTGAGTAAATGGTGACAATTTTAATTTTTTGGATGAACTATCTCTTTAAAGGACTCAGGAATACCAGAAGTCATGTGAGCTGGTTAGAATGTCTTCAGCTTCCTCTAGTCTCCTGACCTACGGAATACCTCTAATGACTTTTCCCTGAAGACTCAGCAGGGCACTAATTTAAATCATTAAGCTATAGAAGAGATCCAGCAAGGCTTTATAGGACTGGGATTAAACTACGGAAGAATTCTATCCTTCATCTCCAAATCCTACTATATACAACTTAATTACATTACACTGGGTTAAATCCATAGGTCAATGACAGACAAACCATTTAAATTACACCAAGAAAAACTGCATAAGCACTGACAGGTCAAAGACAGTTATGTGAACAAGCTTTACTCAAGCCCAGGGTGGTACAATATAACAGTTTTGTTTGAACCGATATGCATGCAGGAAGTTTCATCGCAAATACTTGCAAATTAATACATTTTGTAAATCAGCAAACAACACCAAGTTGTAAAGTACTGCAGTTAAGGACAAAGGTGGCTGATGTGATGTCTACTTTATATTTACCAAATATCAAGCACTTGAACATAATCATGTTGTCATTGACTCTTTGTTAAGGATAAGATTAGGTGGTCTTGGGCCTTGAGGGGTGTTCACACTGACAGCGAATTAACATGCAAAAATTTGAGCAGAGTTCAACTTTGTATAAATGTTGGCAGTTCTAATCTGATTGGCTAGCTGCTACGCAACTTCAAGGAGTCAGGGTACAGTTATTATCTTATAGGCACGGAGGGATAGTGATTGCGAAGGTTCAATCGTATCAACTCAGTCATCCAATGGCTATCTTTCAGATACTCTAGGACAGAGGTTTTCCACACTTTTAATGCCAAGGACAGCCAAATATGATGATTCCTTTGTGAAAGACCCAGCAACTTTTATTTATTTGCCAACAATTTTCACTATTTTATCTTACTATATTTTATTTAAGAATATTGAACCATTTTTTTCTGTGAATTGAACACACTAGAATCAGTGGCAATCCTTTAAAAAGCCTTTGAGATATCTGCCTTGTTTGATTATGTATATACCTGTCTCCTCTCTCGGCGTGACAGAATGTGTCCATGCAGCACCCTCCAGAGCATCCGCACAGCGATGGTCGTGTCTATCCACAATAAGCGGAACCCGTGATAATAGTGCTTCACTTCGTCAATCACGCGTTGCCGTATTGTCCGTCGCACAGGTTCGGCATCCACTGTCGGACTGTACACCGGTCCACCCTCTTCAAGCTTTTTATTCCGATCTTTCAGTGTACGCAAAGAACGCTCTACCTTTGAATCATCATGGAGGCGGCCTGTAGTATGTACCCACCGGACTGGGGTATTCTGTGGCCAGGCTAGCGTCCTGGGATATGTGGAGTGGGTGTGCACAGGCAGGGCAGGGTCAGGTACAAAGATGGCACAGTAAAGGCGAGGTGACCTGGACAAGCGGTGCTTAAGCACTGATGAATTGTCAAGGTACAGGATAGATGATGCATGAGGCCACATGCTGCCTCCAAGAACACCATGACTGCTAAAAAAACAGACATCATGCATCAGTCTAAACAATCTTTAAATAAACACCCAATTTGAAAGAATCAAAAAGAAAACAGTACGGTAGCAAAAATGATTTTATAGAAGTTCAATAAACAATAAGTTAACATTTTAGTTACATTTTAGACTTATATTCTGAAAGCGATGCTTTGTTATTAAATGAAACCATATTTTGAACAAATCAGTTTATTGAATGATTCAATGACTGAATGAATCAACCATTAATAATTAATCATCAGAATGAATAATTCTATTACTTGACTTGCCGCCACCTCCTAGTGGATTGAGTATCTTATTTAAAGTTTAATTTCATCAAAATTAAATATTTTTTTAATTACATGTATATTTTAAATATTTCATTATTTTAGTCTTTTTACTTCATTATGACCCCCCTCCCCTTCCCCCACCACCCAAACAAATATTATTACATATATTTTAAAACATGCTCATTATAGAAAGGTGTATCCAATCCGTTGTATGTAAAATTACTTCACTTTTTTTTTTAATTTCTTTACAGGACCAAAATAAGCATCATGTCATTGACCCAGATACAATTGAATGTTCAGTTCCATTTACCTGTTTGTGGCTAACCGCAGTGCAGTGCAGTTAAAGCATACGCCTTCTGACAACTTTCCTGAAAAAGAGTCAGAGACGAGAAAAAACATCAGATATCAAAACATAAATATCACGCAGTACACATATGAGACCACTATAAAAAAGGATGGACCCACAAAGTAATGTTACATAGCTCCAGGAACACCATGCATAAACATCTGAAGCAACAAACCAGTGTCCTAAGCTTGCTCTTGTAATATGGGTGTTTATTCATGGTAAGATGATATGATATAACATAAGAGGGTCATAGAGAGTGCTAGAGGCTACATGCCAGCACAGGATCACAGAAAAGGACAGAGGAAATACTTGGTCTCATGCCACTAGTACTGCATGCAGAGCCAGGGAAAAATATCACCACTGCCAATAGAAAGGACATGCAAATGAAGGTGTGTAAGGTCCCAGGTGTGTATTGTATCAGAAACAGAAAACCTAATATTGTGTTGGTCCCACTTTTGCTGCCACCTCTGAAGGTGTGCTGTGGTGTCTGGCACCAAGAAGTTAGCAGCAGATCCTTTAAGTCCTGTAAGTTGCGAGGTGGGGCCTCCATGTATCAGACTTGTTTGTTCAGCACATCCCACAGATGCTCGATTGGATTGAAATCTGGGGGTTTTGGAAGCCAAGTCAACACCTCAAACTCGTTGTTGTGCTCCTCAAACCATTCCGGAACCATTTGTGCTTTGTGGCAGGGCCCATTATCCTGCTGAAAGAGTCCACAGCCACCAGGGAATTCTGTTTCCATGAAAAGGTGTACATGGTCTGCAACAATGCTTAGGTAGGTGGTATGTGTCAAAGGAACATCCACATGGATGGCAGGACCCAAGGTTTCCCAGCAGAACATTGCCCAGAGCATCACACTTCCTTCACCAGCTTGCCTTCTTCCCATAGTGCATCCTGATGCCATGTGTTCCCCAGGTAAGTGGCGCACATGCACCCGGCCATCCATGAGATATTAAAGAAAACGTGATCCAAAAGAAAACGTGATTCATCAGACTGTGGCCACCTTCTTCCTTTGCTCCGTGGTCCAGTTCTGATGCTCTTGTGCCCACTGTTTGTTCTTTTGGCGGTGGACAGGGTTCAGCATGGACACCCTGACTGGTCTGCGGTTATATAGCCCCATCCGCAACAAACTGTGATCAACTATGTATTCTGACACCTTTATATGAGAACCAGCATTCTTGAGGAATGTGAGCTACGCTCGTCAGTTTGATTGGACCACACGGGCCAGCCTTCGCTTCCCACATGGATCAATGAGCCTTGGTCGTGCATGACCCTGTCGCCGGTTCACCACTGTTCCTTTCTTGGACCACGTTTGATAGATACTACTGACCACTGCAGACAGGAAACACCCACAAAAAGAGCTACAGTTTTGGAAATGCTCTGACAGTCATCTAGCTATCACAATTTGGCCCTTGTTAAACTCGTTAAAATCCTTACGCCCATTTTTCCTGCTTCTAACACATCAACTTTGAGGACAATGTTCACTAACAGGTGCCGTGAAGAAGAGATAATCAGTGTTATTCACTTCACCTCTCAGTGGTCATAATTTTATGCCTGATCGGTATATATATTATTGGTTGTAAGTAAGTAATAGGCAACTTTTTTCATGATGTAAAGTTATGTCATAGGAAGTGCAGCAAAAAAAAAATTATTGGTCTCGCTGTCAAGTTCTAGGAGCACCAGTCTATGCTTGAATATGACTCATTTGAGATTATTTTATCCAGCTATTGAAAACACCATCTCCATACATGTTACATCAAGATACAGACCTCACAAAAAACACTGCATTCGCTACAGTGAAGAGTTTACTTAGCTCACATTTTTTTCATGGGATGGATGACATAAGCATTCCTGGTGGATTTCCCTCCTCTCAAGTATTATTTCATGTACAGCTTATGTTATACAAAAATACCACACAATCAGCTGTTCAAGAGTAGCATTTCACTGGTAATGTCCTTCACAAGCACACTCAAAATCTGTGTCCTGTGATATACCTGGAAACCACCGAACTTGAAGTGAAGGGAATTGCATTGAGGAAGTGGATTGCTTGAAAGTTGAAACCAATACCAAATCCATATTATGCACTGATTTTGGATTATATCTACACAATTGTTATTAACACAGAAAATGGCTAAAAAGGGTTATATTTTTGTTGATCATTTGTATAATTGTATAATCAAATATCTATTTAACCAACCATCTCTGGCAACTAACCCATTTTCTGTTGAAAGCATACTCAATTCACCTGTTCACCTTAGATACAAAATAGATAAGACCCTCCTGCATAAAGACTTGGATGTGCCAAGATGAGCCATCAGATCAATGTCACATTTAAATCTAATCAACTTTTACTATACCAAGAAATCAGAAAGAAATGTCTATTCAAAGACCTAAACCAGATAAAGTTTCTGCTTATTGTGCACTTTATCCTATCTCAGTTAAAAAAGCAGAGACATTAGCCTCGGTTCATCAACCATAAATCCGTCCGGGACAGCCAGGAACCTTGGAGTTGTGATTGATGATCAGCTAAAATTCACTGACCACATTACTGCAACAACCCGGTCCTGCAGATTTGCGCTATACAACATTAGGAAGATTAGACCCTTCCTATCAGAGCAGGCCACTCAACTCCTGGTCCAAGCTCTTGTACTCTCCAGACTGGACTACTGTAATTCTCTTCTAGCGGGCCTTCCAGCATCCACTGTTAAACCCTTGCAGCTGATCCAGAATGCAGCGGCGAGAGTGGTCTTCAATGAGCCGAAGAGAGCACACGCCTCTCTTCATCAGTCTTCACTGGCTGCCGATAGCCGCGCGAATCAAATTCAAGGCTCTGGTGCTCGCCTACAAAGCAACCGCAGGCTCTGCACCAGTAAACCTAAACTCACTTGCTCAGACTTATACACCCTCCAGAAGCTTGCGTTCTGGAAGTGAACGACGCCTAGTGGTGCCATCTCAAAGAGGCATGAAATCCCTCACTAGGACCTTTTCTTGGACCGTTCCCACCTGGTGGAATGACCTGCCTGTCTCAGTTCGAGCAGCCGAGTCTGTAGCCATTTTCAAAAAACATCTCAAGACACTTCTTTTCCAGCAGCACTTGACCAATAAAGAATAGCACTTATCACTCTATTCGTTTCTGTTTGTTATTTAATAATAAAAATTAAAAAAAATAAAAAAAATAAAAAACTGTCCTATGTGTTTTGTGTTTCGTGAGACTTGTTACAGCGCTTGCATATTGTTGCCCTTGACTGGTCTTGGTTGCTTCTATTACTCTCATTTGTAAGTCGCTTTGGATAAAAGCGTCTGCTAAATGATTAAATGTAATGTAAATGTAATTTGGTTAAGTTTCCGAACAGTTTCAGTCAGGTCAGGTGTGTTGCACCTGGTTTGATGTGAGTTTGATGTAGTTCTAGCAGGTCTCCAAGAGCGATGTGTTCAAAGAGGAAGATAAAATTTGATTTGATATATATGACATTCTTGGATGAACCTCTTTAAAAAGGAAAAGAGAAGGAGTGGACCATAACTGCAGGATGTCCTTCTACTTACTGTAAATATAACTTCAGGAAACTCCCTTATCTGGAGTAAGCCAGTAAAGCTATTCTCACCCATTCTTTCTGTATCCCACACATGCATATAAGCATACGGTTTCCCTTTCCCTGAAATACAGCAATTCATCAAACCTGACTTCCGCCTGAACCATTTCCTTCACCAGTACACTAATCTCTATCACATATACTTACAGTCTCGTGATTCTCTGACTTATCCACTCAGAAACAAAGGAGGAGGCTAGATTCCATAGTTAATCCATTCCATCCCACTTTCCTTCAGTCCTATGGCTGTAGGACCTTTGGTCCAATGCCCCGGTGAAGCCTAATCCTGGTCTTGCTTGCCTTAATGTTTGTTGGACATGCAAGACCCTTGGTCCAGTGCCCCCGGCACAACCTAATCCTATTGAAGACAGGATGTTCGTATGGAAGAATAAAGGCTTTCTGTGTACATTCTCTCTATATATTTAGCTCTATAGGATATCTGGCCTCACATCTCAAGGTCAGCCAACTCCTGGCTGAAGGCCTGGGATCTCTATCCGCTCATAAGTCTCCTTCTATTTGCATGTAGACAACCAAGTTCTCTGAATAGTATATGCTCTTAAAGACAAAGATTTTAAAACAGAGATGCCATAAAAGAATCAATTTTGTTCCACAAAGTTCTTTTCAGTGAACAGTTCTTTAAAAAATCCTTCTTGTAAAGAACCTTTTAATAATCTAAATAAATATAAAGAACTATAAAGAACCTTTCTGTGCAGTGGAAAGTTTTCACTAATGTTTAAGGTTCTTTGTGGAAACATATGCAAATAAAGAACCTTTATTTTTAAGAATGTAAAATAGAATGGCATAGAATACAATACAATTCAGTCAGAGAATCAAGGGAATATAAATTTAAAATCAAACACGGTCTGACTCTGCATATAATGATGATGCGTTGAAGGAACCTGAACTTAGGGAGCTGTAAAGAATCATGGATGTTGTCTAATGGCTCGTTTCCACTGAGCGGTACGGTTCGGTATGGTACGGTACAGTACGGTACGCATTTATTTGCCTTCCGTTGGGGTACCTAGCACAGTGGTACGGTACTAAAGGGTGGGGCTAGACTCACTGCAGAACGCTGATTGGATGACAGAGAATCGTCACTTGCACGTGCGACAGGGGGATCGACAACGCAAGAGGCGCCATTTTTAAATCACAAGATTGCAAAACAATGTCGGCGCGCAGCTTAACGTTACCGTGGTCGGCCCAGGAGGTGCAGACCTTGCTGGGTATCCTCGGTGCACGAATGACGTCAACCGATGCTTTCCGTCATATACCACGCCTATCAAGTGACGTTGATTACTACTTTCCGGGCATACACCACGCCTATCAAAAAGGGTACTGTTGGCAGTGGAAACGCTCGCCGAATTCATGGTTACAGACCCGAACCATACTGTACTGTACCGTACCGCTCAGTGGAAACGAGTCATTAATTCCTTTAAAGGTGGATTTGTTGTCACAAATCTTCCTTTCTGTTGTAGGTTTCTAGAAATAACACAAGTGCAACAGATTCAAGGTGTGTCTGTTCATGTCTGTAAAATGCTTTCATTCCGCATACTGCTTCAAACTTTCAGATATGCCTTCTAAGGTGTAGTTGGTTCAAATGGACAGGGTGTAGTTTAAGTTAAAATGCTTTCTAGTATCCTGTCTTAATGTGTAAAGTCAACTACAACTTTCCTAAAGAATGTAAACAATTCTTTAGGAAATTGCACAACATTGTTTGAGCAATCCAACCAAGGTGTTCTACAATCAATGCTCTGTTAACATTCCCATTCAATTCAACAGCAGAAAGCACATCCTGCATGCTGACATCTTGGCTCATGTGCAATCAATTCTGGGCACAACATCTGAGCTGTAAATGACATGAGACTAATCAATCTTGAGCCACAGGAAAATTACATCTTTATATGCTGAATGGCTGAAAGCACCACAAGAACACGCTACAGCACTAAACCCTTTACTAGTGATGCCAAAAGGCAACAGACAGGGGAAAATATTTATAAAACTATATAAACTTCAATATAATTAAATACTTATATGTTGCCAAACACTTTGCAGGGCTCAGGGGGCTGTCTATCCCTTATGAAACACCTCACTGATAGTGTCTGACTCCGTCAGCATTCAGAGCTGTAGTTTTGTGAGTAAGTCTTATCAGAAGCAGCAGTCCCTCTGAGAGTGTGATAAAACAGCTACAGTGGAACTTACTAAGTCTTACAGATGTACCTCATTTATGTCTGGAAACAAGGTCAAGACTTGAAAGTGCATAATCATTATCTCTATGCAAATGAACAAACATACAGTGATAGTTGGTTCAGTCCATTGACTTCCTGAACCTTTAGTGTGTATATAACAGAAGCGCATAAACTCTTTTGATTGCTGTTCACAGGGCACATCAGGTGTCGTTCTCTCTAGTGTTGGTTCCCTGTTCCAAGTCACAGTCTGTGCTGGTACATTTAACCAGCTTGGGTAGAAGCCTATGGATTGAGCTAATGTCCTGATAAGAAAACCCTATCTCTGGCAAGAGACAATGTAGGTTAAGACTTCACTGCAAATGCATCTGAATTAACTCTTTTTTTATCTGTTAACATTGATGCAACATGAACAAAATATTCAAACTTTTCTGCCATTTTAATAATCTTTTAATTTGTAGTCAGTGTTGTCATGCTTGTTGGCAGGTTGAGCTTTTTTTTTAATGATAATCTAAATTATCAATCCAAAGGCTCAATGTCATGAAAGCTATTAATGGTAGCATTTGTTTACCTTACAATGCATATCCAGATCAGACCTCTATTTATAGGCTGTCATGCAGAGCTGTGGTTAATCATTTGTCAGACTAGCTACAAGAAAGAAAGTCCACACATGGCAGTTACTGAGGTTTCTCAGGAAGCACTTCAAGTATATTTTGAAATCAATTACAGATTGTGGCAGCAACTCTGTGGTTGAGAAACCAGGCAAAAGAGCATTTGTTTTATTTCATTTAGACAAGGTATGCCGTAGCAACTTGCTTCAGCTGCAAGGTTCAGAGATTTGTGTTTTATTGCCATTTAATTGTGATGTAATTTCCATCATTTATTTAAATATCAAGGTTGCTTTAACATTTTTAATATGCTTTGATTTGTAATTTAATGATTAGAGGTAGTCTTATTGGTTATATTGAGATATGACAAATGTCTAATCAGGGAAATTAAAATAAACAAAAATGATGGATTATGAAGCCTGAAGAGTTGCTAAACAACAGGTTTTGCAATTTGGTTCAACTACATAAAAACAGATTGTATTCTTCAGATTCACTATTAGAGTGTTTAGGTCTCAGAGGAAAGAACAGCTCCATATTTATCTGTCAATATGTGGAATGTGCAGAGTGTGAGTTTAAGGCGAAAGCAGAATTATTTTCTTAATAATTGTATTTTCTTACCAAATTGTGCATTTATTTCTTATGGGTTGATTTTTAATCTTGGTTCACTGACACCTGACTGCTCTTTTGTCTTTAAAACATAGCAACCTCTTACCGAATAGATACAGGCCAGAGACCTCCAAAGGGGAGGAGAACCCTAAAAAGTGCACAGGAAAAGCCGGCGGGACAGTAAGCAAAAGGGGTAGTAGGGCAACACAGTCTTTTGGCAGTTCATAATTATTTTACAATTTGACTAATTGGTGGTGAATTTGTACTAATTTGTATACTTTCATATGATTTGCTAAAGCCCCACTGACAGTTGGCCTAGATTTAGGCTTTAGATTTGGACTCTTTTTTTCTAAAAATGTCAATTCTCCTGTACGAGAAGTTGTAAGACTACCAGTAAATTATCAGTAAAATGCTGTGTGTGCACAAAGAATAGAATTATTGGTCTACGAGGTCAGAACGCACTAGTTCCATCTGAGCAGTTTACAGTAAACTTCACTGCTTTTTATTGCTTAATTTGTCTTGCATTCGAGACCCTGCCTTAATCTCAATCCATCAGCACTCTGCAGTTACTACTGCATACTTTTCAGTGCCGCTGTTCCCACCACCCGCTGCGCGTAGGGCACCAAGTGCTGAGGGAGGCACCACAAGAAAATTCTCTCAGCACCCAGCCCCCCCACACCCCCGCTCAACAAAGTCGCGAACGCCGCATCCGCTGGCATCATAAAGTAATTACGCTAAGGGCTCAAGACGGCCAGCGGCGGGACTGATACTTTTATATACTATTATATCTCTCGTGTGTTAAGAGCCAAACAAGTTTGGTATAAGCTTGCTACGATAGTCGGTGTTGAAGGTGTTACTAATGTTCATGCGCAACACTGGTTTCATCACTTGCCTACGCCCCTCATTGTTGTTTTGATTTTTTTTATAGTAATAAAATAATTTAGTTATTTTAGTTAGTTTAGAGAACAGAATGAGTACAATTAAAAACTGAAAGTGTCTGCATAATAAAGCATGAGGCGAACGAGAGTCACAGCACAAACGCAGCAGTAGTCAGATTTCATTTATCACGAGAGCAATGAGCTGAATGATAAGATGATCGCGGAAGATTTGGTTTCAAAGCGAAATGTAAAAGCGCCTATTTAAGTGAGTTTGTCATTGTACAGCATTGTTGTTATTTTTCATTAAGAATAATAGGCTAATGAACCCACCATTCAAGCAACCCACCCCAGATATGTGCTAATTCAAAACTGAAAGTACAATGCACAATTCATTCACAGCCGCACAGTACGCACACATTTACGGCCGCACTGTCATTTACCGTGCGTGTCCACTGGCGCATTTTCAGTTCATTTCTATCGAAGCTTCCACAGGAATTAATTGAAAACACTTGTTTTGCTGTGCTCCGTTATGAATGCCCGAGTGGCCGTGCACATTTTAATTTTGGTTCAGAATTAGTGAATCTACTGAATTAATCTTTATGTGAACAGAATGAATTCAAAAGATTGAATCAAAAAAGCAACCACTGACCAGCGCAATCAATGTATAGGCCTACTTCAAATCCGTTTAAAGGATTAGTTCATGTCAAAATGTAAATTACCCCATGATTTACTCACCCTCAATCCATCCTAGGTGTATATGACTTTCTTCTTTCTGATAACCACAATCAGAGTTATATTAATAAATATCCTGATGCTTCCAAGCATTATAAATGGCAGTGACAGTGTCCATTGAATTTGAAGCCCTAAAAAGTGCATCCTTCCATCACAAACGTACTCCACACTGCTCCAGGGGGTTAATAAAGGCCTTCTGAAGCGAATTGGTCGAGTTTTGTAAGAAAAATATCCATATTTAAAACATTATAATTTAAAATATCTAGCTTCCGAAAGGCAGAATTTCTTATTCAACTCACACAGAAAGTGTAATGCCTATAGCAGCTCAAAATGCTTGTTAAGCTTTTTTAGTAAGTTGAAAACAGAAGGCACTCTGGCAGAAGCTAGATATAAAATACCTTTATAAAGCTTTTACTTTATAAAGGTATAAATATGAACATGTTTCTTACACAAACGCTTCACTTCAGAAGGCCTTTATGAACCCACGGAGGTGTGGAGTACGTTTATGATGGATGGATGAACTTTTTTGAGCTTCAAAGTTCAAACTCAATGGACCCCGTCACTGCAGTTATAAAGCTTGGAAGCATCAGGATATTTATTAATAAAACTCTGATTGTGGTTATCAGAAAGAAGAAAGTCATATACACCTAAGATGGCTTGAGGGTGAGTAAATCATGGGGTAATTTTTATTTTTAAGAGAACTAATCATATAACTTCAAGTCAGTAATGTCAAGCTATGAAGGACAGATGTCATTATAAGTTTTATAATAATAATGCTTTATAATGACAGGTCGATAATAAGGAAGCAGTAGTTGCAGTCTGCGCCAAACGGAGGAGGAGTCTGTCCTCAAATAACCTCCAGGACACACAAGGCACAGGCTCCTGTTCTCAAGTAGCCTGGGCAAAATATATGGCTCTAAAATGATATGCATTACATATAAATGACGACCTAAAGTGACACGTGTATCTGCTTTCAAGCATTAAATTATCTCTTCTTTATGTTGATCGCAATGACGTTGTCAGACAGGAGCGACCGACTTGGGCTACAACTGCAAATAACATACATACTGGTGTTCATTCATGTAATTCAGTGTCTTCCTTAAAAAAAATTTAAAAAAAGAAAGAAACGCAAACGTTTCTTCAAAAGTGTGGAAATGACTCGAGTGTTGACGCTAACAATGAGCAGACAAACCAACCAGCGGTCAACAACGGTTACAGCCCTGTTATTTTCCAGAATAGACTTACAGTAACAGAGCATGATGATGACACAAAAGCGCGAGCACGTGTGACACCGACACATACGCACTGGGTTTCAGTGAGGCTCCATTATGGAGGCATCCCTCATACATTCAGCACATAAAAGCGTTTAAGTCGGAGGGTTCTCGGTGATTATGACTGCTTCAGTCCGTGAGGCTAGACAGTTAGCGTGTTAGCTAATCATTTAAGCCCCTCATTTCAGCAGTCTTTCAATAATCTTGCGATACAAGCTTGCGAGCTAAACTTTCAGACTTCAGTGTAAGGATGAAAATCTTTTCAAACAGGACATTTGCAGTGTACGTTACATAAAATGGATGGAAATATCAATATGAATAACAGTAAATGAATAAGTAGAATATTAAAATATCGAGGCCTTCTCGGTTTTGCCGTATAAATAAAACAAAACTGCACGCCTGTATCAGGTATGCGTGACTCACATTTGACAGTTCATAAAGCTCGCTGCGTTTTTCAAAATAAAAAGGCAGAATTACAATTACCCATACAAATCGTGTTCAACACAATACATTTAACCACATACTAATCTCTCTCTCTCTCTCTCTCTCTCTCTCTCTCTCTCTCTCTCTCTCTCTCTCTCTCTCTCTCTCTCTCTCTCTCTTGTATTTAACGGGGGAAAACAATATTACCTTTTCTGAATTCGTTCTTTATTGACCTAGATGTTTTCAGCAACGGAGTCCGAGACCTGGTGAGCAAAATCGATGCCATTCTGTTCCCGTCTGTATGAAAATGCGCTGAGTGGACGTACAGAGAATACGATGACGGTTTATAAACTATCCACAGAAGTCATAGTCCCAAGCTCTTGGCTCATGTCCTTGCTTGTGCCCTCTTCGGTGATTCAAGCGATGAGTATGCAAGCGCTCGGCATTTGCTTCCGTGTTCCTGTGGCTCGAGCTCGGCCAGCAGGGGGCGTGTCGCAGTTGCTGTCTATGATGGTTAGGTGACAGGACTGACCGAGAAGAAACGACGAAGGCCTGCGAGCGGGGACATCACCGCAAATCATGTCTGGAAAAAATAGACTTAAAAATAAACAATGCTGTTAGAATTATTATGTTTTTTAGAGTTCAGATATATGTAAAAAGCTACGTTTGGGAAAATTATGCAGCTTTACATATATCGCAAATGTTGTGCACGGATTGTTTCAAGTATGTTATAATACTACACACTTTTTACAAACAAAAAAACAACTGCTAAATATTAATATATAAACAGAAATTAAATTAGTACTGCTTTTGAAGCGGCAATCATTTCAATGGTTTGTGAACCCTGGCCAATGAGGTCTATGATACGGGCCTTGGCGCCATTGTTGCCAGATCTCACTAGAAAAATAAGAAAACTGGTCTGATAAAATACGCCCCAAACACCTCATTAAAATGAGTATAAATAAGCGACCTCTGTTTTTTTGTGCGCTTCATTGATTTATTCTTGACAGATTGAAAGTTCAATATACATAAACATTGTATTTGTCCATAATTCATTTTTTTTAAATAAATTAAATGTTTCAAATACAGTACTACAGGTCGACCAGAGCTGGGAATTGGACAGCTGCTATTACTTTACGTGCTACAGGGGAAAGCACTACCAACGTACGCGTGCGTATTTTGAAAATAAGCACAAAAACCATAGACTGTATAAAAATAGGCAAAAACGCAACCTGCAAGTGTCTAGATTTGATCAATCAACGAGCGGAAAATAGTTTATAATAAGCGGATATGGCAACACAGTCTGGCGCGCTTATTTCCAGGTTGCCAGACCCTACTGTAAAGTGCAAATCGACAATGCGCTCACCTCTTATTAACTGAATAAATAAAAATATGTTTAAAGTGGAAAGTACATATTCCACTATTATTTAATCTTCTACCAACATTTGCAACTACTAAATGAAAAATAGTATCGTTATTTTTTAATATAATGACGTAAAACTCTGCATTCGCCATATTTTCTAAGTACAACTGGCAACAAGATAACGAATTCCCTCCCTCTAGCATCTGACGTCACATGGTGAGAATTGCCCTCCTCAATTCCTCGAGCAGTGATCTGTGTAGCTTTGCCATTTTTCGAAATAAAAACAAAAACAGATGATCTCAAAATCTCATGGCTTTATCTTTAAACAACGAACCTGCGATGAAGTGTGGAGTACGCCAGGGATAAGTGAAGATGTTCAACGGAGAGTCAGCCGCGAAGAGAGGGATATTTGAAAAGGCCGGTTGAATTGTGCCGTCGTGTGTCAGCCAATCGGATGTGAGTATTTTTGGCGCTGATTGGGATGAGAGAGTTTCCCGCAAGCTCCTCAAAACAGGTCGGGAGTAATGGAGATGCTGTAAACAGGTTTATTTTCCCACAGACATAAGTCATGGCACATCATATGTTAGGGGAATTGGTGTCTTTTACACGCTTGAGTGGGGATTTGGAGGGTTTCTCCTATAGATAAACGACTCGTTTTGTAGTATGTCACTGACTGAGGCAGCTGCATCTGTACCTCACTTGCTAGCTGGCTAGTTCGCGAGGTTTGTCAGCTTCAGTTTGAAGAGTAAATTATTCCAGCGAGTTAATAAAACGTGCCATGTGGGTATAATGTGTACCACAGCCCCACACACCTCCTCAGAGATTACATATTTATTAGCGTAGCAATGTTTGGGTCAGATCGATTATTTTGTGTTCTGTCGAGCTATTTCTTTGCTAACATCATACTTCCACGAGACCACGGCTTGATACTCTGTATATACATTTCCTTGCATCTGAAGTTTTGCCGAATTTCAACCGAGAGCGCAATTCCCACGAATGTGTTTTATTTTGGTGTAAATATTATCTGTATTAAGTTACTTTCTTTCAGTTTGCAGTGGTCTATAAGGACGGTTAAACCAGTCCATCAGTGACTCATCCATAATCTCCCTTCATTGGTGTTAACGAGGCATCCTGACTGTTCAGCCTGAATAACAATAGCTCGATAACTGCCTCTTGTTTAGGACTGAACGGACATTTGCATTTGTGCAGTGACTCTTTAACATAAAGCTTAGGTTTTTGTACGGTTTAAAAATCTGATTAGTCTATTGGCATTGTGAATTTTACAAAAAAGGCGATACGTTTGATATTTCCGCGATAGAACAATCGAAGTGTTCATCTTGTATCGGATGTGTTTGCTTGTATTATTGCATTTTGTTTCAGGATTCATTTGAGGAGGTTGCGTCGGGGTTTGTGCATTGAACTGAATTAACGCGGCTGGCCACCCACTCGCGCACTGCCAATCCTCCACGGAAGCCATTTTAATGTGGGACCAAACCATTCCAGTTCCCAAACTCCATCCTCGGCATATAACCCACTCAAATATTTCACTGAACCACAGTCCCACACGAACTGTTACCTTTTTTATTTGTGGCTTTTTAGAAACTGCAGCTTACGGCAGTCGCCACAGGTGCAGTGGACAGAGAAATTATTACATATTGACGGTGTAAACGTTTTTTGTTGTTGTTGTTGATCGTAGTCATTGTTTATTTTGCGACGATATTTTTTAACATTTATTTTAAATTTATTTTAATTCATAAAAAAATGGCCATTGGTTTCAAAGGTGTGTCCGTAGTTGTTTACATTAGGATTTATTAGAAATATAGAATTCGAATTCTATTTTTACTTATAAAACTGATGCAATTTCTATATTTTAAAGCATGATTTCTAAACCTTTTCTAACCAAGGGGCATTAATAAGCTAGTGTTGACCTATTTTGTCTGTTAACTACCTTTGCAATGCTCTGTTTGTATGCACATACATTTTTATATCAGTCTATGTGCTGTGTAGTGCGGTAGCTTAGGTGAGAACTTACCCAAATCTCTTATTTTGTGTTTTGCAGGCCCCTGGTTAGTAATGACAGACAGTAAGGGGAGATCACTGCCTGCAATGCCAGAACCCAGGAGTCCTACCACCATGAAACAGCCGTCTGATTCACCTGGTGGATGTAAGAGTCGGGGTGATGGGAGCACTGACCCTACTATGCTCATGGAGAAAGCTGCTACCCAGCTGGCGGCTACACCTCAAGAAAGTGTTCTGCAGATGATTGGCAGTCATGGTCATAACCACACCCACGAGCGGCTAAAGGACCTGACTTCCCGCTTGTTAAATGGCGACCAAGACAAAATTCAAAAGCTCTGTGCTGCCACAGCTCCACAACCTCTTCTCAAAGGGGTGGAGCCTCTTCCTCAACATGCCAGCCCTCCAAGGAAGTCCAGCGTTTCTCCTGAACTCACTTTCAAAATAACCAAATGTGTGGTAAATCTAGGCGGGAAGACAGGCCGATATGGATCGGATTATGAAGGGGAGAGAGAAGAAGAGACAGATGAACCTTTGAGACTATCAGAAGGTGTTCTGTCTTCTCCAACTGGCAGGAGAGAAAGACGAAAGAAAAAGAGGGGGCTTGTGAGGAAGAGACGTCCGGTTTTAAGTTCTGTTCAATCCCCTCTGCTGCAAACCACCATAGATTCAAATGACCTCACCATTGAACCATGCATTCTTCCTACTAATGAGCAGACTAATGGCGAGATACCTGCTAGTGTAACTCCCCTCCCTATCCAGGTATAGCTTAATGGCACACATTTACCTGCATGTTTCACCTCTCCAAAATTAGTTGTTTGTCTTAAGGAAAATTAATTTAGCTCTAGTAGATGAGATTCTATTCTTGAGACTTGAGACAGTTGTTCTTTTCTCTTTTGCAGCAGCCTATGAATGCTTGTGAAATGAGTGATGTTTCACAGGACGTGGATGATGTGAAAGAGAGTGGTACAGAGACTGGACACCATGTGCAGTACTCAGTGGGAGATGTTATCTGGACCAAAGTGTCTGGATACCCGTGGTGGCCATGCATGATCACTACAGACCCAGAGATCAACATGCACTTTAGGTTGAAAGGTAAGGTTTGCTAGATCAGTTGACCAGCACCATTTCCTCAACCAACAACAGATTTTGCATCATTACTCTCTTACTTAATTTCTGTCAGTTTGTGGCAGTGGATGCCAGTATGATGCTTTTGTAACATTGGCTCCACCTTTTCATAATGATCTGTATTTAGACATGTAAGAGCCTCTATCAGATGGCTCAATCAATAACCGTAACTAATTGATATTGACTAAAAATACCTCAACAGTCAGATGTTGAAAAATAATACTGTGAGAAGAGAACTTTTGAGTTCAGCTGAATGCAAAGGCTACATGTGAGTGAGTTCAAGAATTTAGGTGCCATGGCACACTGAATGATTTACCATCCATGGAAGAGTCAGAATCTAGGAGACCGCAAGGAAACAAACCTGAAGTAGCTCAGAGACACAAGGTCATTGAGGGATTTAAAGATTACGAGAGGTACTTTGTAGTAGAGCTGCATGATTAATTATTAAAATACTGCAATCTCGATATCAAACACCTACAATTCACTATGTTCTATCAAACCTTTGACAAGTACAATCACAGCAAAACATGCAAATCTGCAAGCTACCTGAGACCATGATGATGCAGTAATGTGAACAAGATGCATGTAAATATAGTAAAGAACAGGACCAAAAAACAGAGCCCTGGGGGACACCATAAGTAAGAGGGATAGGGAGTCGTGAGAGACGTGTCAGTGATAAAGGTCTGCTACCCGACCTGAGTCAGATTTTATATAATTAGGTTTGAGTCAGGTAAATAAAGAAAAACTATATACATTTTTTGCGTGCCATATGCTGTGTTGTAAACGGAGTAGCTGAGAGCACATGTGCAAAACAGCAGACTGCAAGCAAAACACGACATGGAAGATAAGCAGGATCTCTTGGGTTGTTGAAATAAATGACCTCTGTGTTTTCCCATTACTGTCAACACTGCGCAAACTTTGTTTTGAAGTTTGAGTTACAGAGCAATTTATGTCACTGTTACACCTGTTCACCCAGTAGAGTTTCATAATTGGTAAGTACGTGCTCCTGTGTGCTGTCTGCTGAGAGGGCCGCTGTGTCTTGATGAAACTGTTTACATGTATTTGTTAACTGATTGTTGTATGCAATCCTACAATACAGCACATTGCAAAAAGTTTTTTTGTGTGTGTGCTTTTTTTGAGAAATGGACTTTGGGTTGGTCTTAAATTGTGACTACCAGTCGAGTCGTGTTGTGTTAAATTATGGTTACGACGGGCCATTTCGGGCTTCAATTTTAAAGCCTGATGCAGATGGCTAAAAGCTCAGAAAATAATTGTGACCCTGTCAAAATCAACACTTACATTTGGTCCAAAAAGATGATTTGAAAGCTCTGATGGGGGAAGCACAGATCCTGAGGAAATTGTTTGCGCAATTGTGACCCTGAGCTAACATAAGCAGAGAGTAGGACTTGCTTCCAACTGTCAACAGGGCAGCATGAGAAATGTAGCACCTGTGGGAAGTGGATTTCTACATTTTTATATATAATAAATATTTTTGTATTTTGGCAGTGGATAGCCACACAGAAATGTAGCACCTGTGGCAAGTGGATTTCTATTTGTTTATTTTTATATAATAGATATTTTTGTATTTTGGCAGTGAATAGCCGCACAGGATTGTTGTACCATGTGCAGTACTTCGGAGATGCTCCAGAGAGAGCATATGTCTTTGAGAAGTGCATAGTCACCTTCTCAGGAAAACACCAGTACCAGTCACTCAGCCGCAGCAACAAACTACCCATTGATATTAGTGGACGGAAGGTACAGTAAATCTTGTGTATCTTTTACTAATGGTGGAAGTTTTTCCATAATTTTTATTGAATTTCATAATACCACTTGGTCTCAGACTTCTTTGATTTGATCTCTACAGCGGGCAATTCCACGTAAGTTCCGGGAACAGTGGGAGAAAGGTGTGTCACAGGCAACCGAAGCATTGGGTCTACTAATAGAGGAGCGACTGGCCAAATTCAGCTTTGTTTACGAAAAGGGGAAAGCCCAGTTAAACCCTCGCGTTCTACAAGAGCTTCAAGCACAACGCAATCAGGGACCACAGCAAGACCAAGCTCAGAGGGAGTCTCAAGAGCTTGTCAGCCTCACTCCCCCCGACTCCACTCATTCCAGCCCCGACTCCACTCATTCCAGCCCCAACTCCACAACACCTACCACCATCCCAGGCCTCTTCTCCCACCCCACAGACAGTAGCACTTCATCAGGGAAAACCACCCTACCCAGAAAAGCACCTAAAATATCAGTGAAGAGGGATCACAGCAGACAGTGTGGCACAACACTGAAGTATAAGAAGACGCAAGCTTCCTCTGCAAAACGGATCCCTCTGACTGAGTCTACTGTGCAGGTAGCAGACAGTTGATATGGTTGGCATTGTTAACCTCTGTGTAGGATAAGAATTAGGAATTGTGAAGCTAGAGATGTAATGTTTTTAATCTTGGCATTGTAGGATTCCTGCATTTCATCAGAGACACCTGAACATCAGAGGAAAAGAAAGACACATGCTGGGAAACAGACTTACCAGAAAAAAGTGTGTTTGGTCTCATTATATTATGATCAGTGGTATTTTTTGTGGAAATCATGTTTTCTTTATTTAATTTTATTTTTCCATATTTGAAGGACCTGCTCTGTATTGATCTAGACCTTCAGCTAAAAGCTCCTCTGAAGAAACAGAGACAGATCAGACAGAAGTTTCCTGCCGCACCAAATTCAGTGAAGAAGAGGAAGATAAAAGCAGGCGTCAGTATCTCTGACACTTTAGTGTCCACTAATCCTGGATTTTCTGGTGAGACATGTAACCCAAAACACAAATTTAAAAACTGTAAAGGGCAAACAATTACCTAACCAGTGAATATTTATTTTGTTGTCCTGCTCAGTGAAACCTTGTGATATGAAAAAAAAGTTATATGATATTTTTGCCATAATGCCCTTCCCTAATTATAAATAATCTGTACATCTCTTTATGCCTTTCTTTAAAAAAACAAAACAAAAAAACTCAATGTTTTAAGGCTGTTGTTGCATGTATTTTTGTTTCTGTAGTAATTTTCAGTTGTTTCTGTTATCAGATATAAAAGTATCAGTACTAAGCCCAAATCTCTTGGAGAAGGAGGATGGCTCTTCTAAAGGTGTGTGGGTGGTTTCGTTATTAGTTGCAACACTTTAGTTGATTAAAGAAAATATGTTTTTTTGGATTTTTTTTATAAATGGTAAGCATGCATTTTGCCTTTGTACAGGAAAGAAAAAAGGCTACAAACGTTTACGAGAGTCAAAGGAGGATGTGCCACTGCAGCCTAAAATGAAAACCAAGCTTGAAAAGGAGTTGAAAAAGCAGAAAGGTCAAAAGGTGATATGAGAGAAAAAGCAGTGCATTAGCCTGAGCTGGGATATTTTAGCATTATATATTTTTTTAAATAGTTAAAAAAAATCAACTAATAACTCGACAATAAAATACGATTCTTTCTTTTCCTCCTTCTTTGTCAGAATGCACTATCAGCTGAGGCCGCTGTCACTAAACCCAGGGGGAGGAGGCGGAAAACAGACCGGGATGAAAAAAGGAAACAAACTAAAAAAGCCCCAAGTAAATCTGCAAACTATTATAAACTACAGAAAAGCCTCAGTCTAAATACTGTTAATCTGTGTGCCCTTTTTTATATTTGTTTCTACAGTTCCTCTTTTTCTAAAATTCAGTTTTTCTTTGTTTCTAAGGTGAGGAGGAGTCTCCTGCTAAAGTCAAAGGTGTCAGGAAGCGGAAACGGGAGTCAGGGAGACAATCGTTACCTGTTGCATCCAAAAAGCGCCGCCGGTCATCTTACCCTGAGCCAGAGGTGTGTGTATTTGTTGATTTGTTTTGTAATACTTAAAACATACTTAGAGAACCTAACAATTTGGAATCCAATTTGAAAATATGACGTGCATCATGTGTCTCATGGTTTAAATATTTAACTTTTATTTAAAACCGTAAATTAATGGATTGTCACTTTTTCCTGCAAGATGTCCTTTTAAGTAAAACATTTTTAATGCATATTTCAGAGTTTGTTGTGTGAGCAGAGACCCGATTCTCCCAGTGACAGTATAGATGAATCACATCCCTCAAAAAAGACAGAGCGCACTGCCGGTTCCAAGAAAGAGAGCGTGTGTCTGGTGAGTGACCTGTCTGTGTAGAGAGGTGTTGAACTTGTGTGTGAACTTGAGCTGATGTGTGCTGTGTAGACATAAGTGTAGGGCTGGGCAACAAACGTTAACGATAATTATCACAATATAATGTTCTTCAAATTTGAACAAAAGTTTCATAAACATTTAATAAAAGGTTTATGTGCCAAAAGCTGAATGAAACTGCGTTAAAAGCGCCACATGGACCATTTATCCGCTCTGCTCAATGCGATCTTACTAGAGCAGATGCGTTTACTCACTGATCTGTCTCGATCACGAGACCGTGATTAGTGCTTGATTCAGTTAAGAGTCCCAGTGATTTAAACTAGTTTAAAGCCAGATGAAACCGTGTTGACAAACACGAGAAACATTGTGCCATGAATGATCAAGTTAGAACACTTTTCAATCTACAAATCACCATCATTTACCATGGATTTACTGTAGTTACACCACTAACTGAACCATGGTATTGTGGCTGAAATCTGGGATATACACCCCAGGTTTCACAGACAAGGGTTAAAGGGATAGTTCAGACAAAAATGAAAATTGTCATAATTTACTCACCCTCAAGTTGTTCCAAACCTGTATGAGTTTCTTAGTTCTGCTGAACAAAAAAGAAGATATTTTGAAGAATGTTTTTATTTAAGCAGATAGAGCAACCATTGACTACCATAGTAGGTAAAAAAAAACACTATGGCAGTCAATGGTTACTCTATCTGCTTGGTTACAAACATTCTTCAAAATGTCTTTTGTGTTCAGCAGAAGAAAAAAACTCATACAGGTTTGGAACAACATGAGGGTGAGTAAATAAAGACAGAATTTTTATTTTTGGGTGAACTATCCCTTTAAGTCCCAGACTAAAATGCCCGTTTGAGCTGTTTTAACAGAAAGCAACTTGCACTGACATATCTTAAAGAATGTCAGTGCCATTGAAGCACACCATGAATTTTTTTGTGTGAAGTAGGGGTGTGCACAAATATCCGATCAGTAGTTAATATAATACTTTGCTTTGTTTGCCGTAAATGCAGTGAATCCATGATAAATCCCTCTAAAACTCAGTTATAACTAAATCCACTGGGTGGCGCTGTGGAGTGGGTTAATAAGTTGATTGTACTTAATCACGTAATGTCGTTGAATGCCTTGCGATGTTTGGAATTACTAAAGCCCCGTTTCCTCCGAAATTACCCGGAACAATTTGTACCAGGAACTTTTTTTACACAAACGTTTGTGCGACACTGTCTGCATCAATAGCAAGTATGGAGGAGATTAAATAACATAATTTAAATAAATTAATATTCGAATATTCCATTTTTATGAGCCCAAATATTCAAATACAATATTTTGGGAAAATATCCATCCCTAGTTTGAAGCATTTTTATAAAAGCTACTTAAATGCCATAGAATTTTATATTATTAATGTAGACATGCATTTAGGCTGCTGTTTTTCATAACAAATGCCATAGAATTTACCATGAAGGTACCATATTTTACCATGGTAGTGAGGTGCTATGCTTGGTTTTACCTTTGGTAATATGATCCAAATGTGTGATACTATGGATGACCAATGATTAATTTTATTAAAAGGAGAGTCCCAACTCAAACACTAAGAATATTTAAATGTTACCCTATAAAATGAGGTTGTTACAATTTTTACAGTTGTTAATGTTTTTGTTAATGTCCATAAATCTATATCTCCATCCCAACTCAAGCTACTGTTACTGTCAAATCAAACTAATGTCAAATGAGCATTTTACATGAAATGTAATCTTAATACTGCACCTTGCACTGCAAACTGCCGGCGATATGTGCAATAAAGTCAGGCATCACAAACCTGTTTGGTGATTTAAAACAGTAGAAATTTTTTTTTGTTAAAGACAAAAGACAGAGTATTTTACTTCAGTTTACTTGAAAAACATTTCTACAGTATCACCTGTTTGGAAAGTTTTTGTCATGTTCTGATAGTAAAGAGTAGTTTAAAACTACAGTTGTGGTCTGGTTTCTATAACTTTCATCAAGGAGAAAAAAATCTTCCTTTAAACTAAAGATTTGACATTTATCGTGATATTTATCAATATCGACTGAAACTTGTTTTTTGGGTATATTGCTCCACCTTACATGAGTGATTTGTGTTGCTGTTTTACAGGTGTGTGAGCAGACCGGGGAGGATCTAGTGATGTGTGAGGGACAGTGCTGTGGCTCATATCACCTGCATTGTATTGGACTGGAGCGATCAGCAGTAAAGGTGCTCTGCACTGCCTGCAGCTCAGGTGAGATACACTGATGTCATGTTACTGGTGTTGTGTTTAGAAAAATCAGCCTTCTTACTATTGTGAGCTATAATTTTATTTTTCAGGAGTGCATGTGTGTTTCACCTGTAAGAAATCTGAAGGAGAGGTGCGGCGTTGCTGTGTTCTTCACTGTGGCCGCTTTTACCATGAGGCCTGCGTGCGGTTGAACGCCCTGACCGTGTTTGAAAACCGAGGCTTCCGCTGCCCTCTGCACACCTGCCTCAGCTGCCACTACAGTGGCCGTGGCACCGGCAAGGCCACCAAAGGTACTGACTGCACAAACTGACATGAATGTTTACGCACTGTCAGCAATGATGCAATATAAAGTGGATCCAAAAAAGATACATTTATATTGTGTTTAACTGCTATGCACTTTCTGTGTACATGCATGGTATGTTGCACTTAAGTATCCAGTAATTGTTTCTGTAATTATGTGTATAATTACACTGTTGACTTTTCCTCTACCCATTAACTCAACCTTAATCCTAACTAGGGCTGTAACTATCGATTATTTTAGTAATCGAGTATTCTACCGATTATTCCATCGATTAATCGAGTAATTGATAATAACTTTTTTCTTTATTAAAGAGCAATACTAAATATATAAGAGAAAATTAGAATGGTATCTCTAAAATTAACATCTAATTTTTTTTCTTTTTAGAAAAATAAAGTTTTATTGCTGAAATTGCATACATTAATAACTGTGAAAATTAACGCATTCAATTGCCATATTATAAAAATCTACTTCAAATTACTTTAAAAAGGAAAACATAGTTCAGTCTAAAACTAAACCTACAACCAATAAACCAAAATAATATTAATTAAATAGCAATAATGCCTAAACATTGTATGTATGTTGTGCAACTTAACTTCAAAGTTTCAGCTTCAGTTCAGGCATGACAGAAGCCTTTACTGTCTTCTGAAGGCTGTGTGGCATTAGTTATTTTTTGCTTCTTACAGACAGGAAGGTAGCGTGAAATAAGAACAAGAGTAGAGATGGTCATACTAGAGATGCTCGGATCAGCCCTAACGTCACCGAATCCGCTGTTAAAAACAAACCATCCATCCGCACCCGATCGTCACAAATTCAAATCCTCAGTGTAAGCGCGATGCTATCGTGCTTACACTGATGTTTGAGCGCCTAGCGTTGAGAACATTTTAATGGTGTATTTCGAAGATATTATCAAGTGTATATATAATTTCTTATCAAAGATTTCACACACGTCACAATGACGGTGATCCATGTGCAAAGCTGCAAACTCCATCGCGTTGATGTTTTTGGAGTTGCTCGCATCTCCTTAGCTGCTGCAAATGAAACCTAAATGTTCAGTGTCGTATCCTAAAGCTCAACACCCATGTTGTCTTCATTTAAAAATAGTGAGACTAAATGATATTAGCAGTGCTGATTCCAATTTCTCTCGCATCGCGGTCTTTGATCTCGACATGCGCTGAAAACGAAAGTTAAAGAGCGACACATTCATTGCGTTTTACCATGAAAGGAGTTCCGCGTCTTAATTAAAATCAACACATTAATGATGTCTGTCATCCACCTGCAATTTTTGGGATGTTTTCCCACCTGAACCACGGATTTAACCGCAATCCTTACACACAATTTGTTATTTCTGCAACATCCGTGTGTAGTTAAAGGGGTACTTCAGCGCTGGGAAGATGAATCTGTATTCAAACTGGGTCATTAATATAGCAGAAATGTGAAATTATTTTTGAATTTGGTGCCTTGTAGACTGAGAAAACACAGAAAATGTATTTTTGTCTCATGGGGATGAAAGACAACAATTCCCAGAACGCACTGCTTCACTGCCCTACTCTAGGCACGGCTAGTCGGCTACAGGATTACTGGACCACTTGCCTACCACGTTCATTTTCAGAAAATCAGATGAGTTAGAGACACTACAATTAAAAACTGAACGTGTCTGTTCGATATAATGCGAGTGAACCGATTGAGCGTCATGGCACAAACGCAGCAGGATCAGATTACATTCATCACATTGGCTGTATTTTTGGCTGTATACATTGGCAGATGATTTTGCCTCGAGGATTTTTTCAATTCGAGTAACTCGAGGAATTGTTTCAGCCCTAATCCTAACCATAACATATCTCTAACTTTACCCATATCCCACCTCAATAGCAGCAAAAGAGTTTTAGAATACAACATTAACACAATAAGTAGATTATACCAAACTATTGTTTTTTTTTCTCATCTCATTTAGTTAAAACTGCAAACAAAAAACAACTCTACATGCTTCTAATCTGTTAAATGAAAACACTAAATGAATCTCTGACTAAAGGACTTACTTAGTTGTTGTTTTTATCACCTAAAACATTTCCCATTGTCCCCTTGCAGGAAAGATGATGCGTTGTTTGCGCTGTCCCGTGGCCTATCATGTTGGAGACCTGTGCGTTGCTGCTGGTAGTGAGATGCTGACATCTTCTGCCATTGTGTGCACAAATCACTTCAGGGCTAAGAAAGGCTACAGTCACCACTCCCACGTCAACGTCAGCTGGTGCTTTATCTGCTCAAAGGGTGTGAATTCAGTTGTCATTATAAAGCTCTGTTTTATTGCTTTTTTAATGTAGACCATCTGAAATTAAAAATGATGGCACTATATAAATTGATGCATTTATGTGTTGAAGGTGGCCGTCTGCTGTGCTGTGAGTCATGTCCAGCTGCATTTCACCCTGACTGTCTGAACATTGCTATGCCTGATGGCAGCTGGTTCTGTAATGACTGTCGCTCAGGAAAGAAACCCAAATACAGAGATGTTATCTGGGTCAAACTGGGGAACTACAGGTCAGTATCTAACTGCACCACACACCTTTAGCTTAAACTTACTGAACTCATGTCAGATTTGTATTCGTTTATTTTACTTGGGGGTTTTGGTGGTTGCTTGGGCTACAGAGTGCTATTACTGACATCAGATTATGATCAGATTTAAGATTTTTGCCTGACAGATGAAAGTCATATCTAGCAGTGTCTGTATCATTGCAGAATTTGCACATGCGAACCATCACACAGCACTTGAATGCAGATGCACAGGATTTACTGTCAAAATAAAAGTCCAGCAACCAACACTTGCCGGCCAAACAGAAAATATAGGCTGATGTATTTGCCTTGGTTACATATCTTGTGACCTAGTTTGCACAAATAAGCTCCACTCACATTTTCTTGAGAAAATTATAAATATGATTGTAAGCTACATTTTTGCAGAGGTAATTTTCCTGTCCTAACCTTTGACCTCATTTAAAATTCTAGATGGTGGCCTGCAGAGATCCGTCACCCTAAGAACATCCCAACGAACATCCAGCACCTGCGTCATGAGATTGGAGAGTTCCCTGTGTTCTTCTTTGGCTCTAAAGACTATTTCTGGACACACCAGGGCAGAGTCTTTCCTTACATGGAGGGGGACAGGGGAAGCAAATACCAACAGACTGGCATTGGGAAGGTCTTTAAGAATGGTAAAATATTCTTTGTTTTATGTTATTTGTAATCTCAGGATTGTAAGTGCTGTTGTGAAATGGTTCCTCTGTATCTATTTGTACAGCCCTGCTGGAGGCAGAAACGCGCTTTAAGGAGATTGAGATGGAGAGAGAGGCCAAAGAGGCTCAAGAAAACAACAAGAAACCTCCTCCATACAAATACATAAAGGTACTGCCATTCAGTATATGACCCCTATACAAGATTCCCATTGTCTTGAAAAACCTGGACATGTCAGTGTGATGTATATGTGTATGTGTATATATATATATATTTTTTTTTTCTCGGGCCATGGAAATTTCTATAGTAATTTTAATGGCATGCAAGTCTGTTTGTCTGTTTTTAAATAGCTTTATTTTATTATTATTATTATTATTATTATTATTATTATTAGGTGAATAAGCCTTGTGGGCGAGTACAAGTCTACACTGCAGACATCTCTGAGATCCCCAAGTGTAACTGTAAGCCGTCAGACGAGCGCCCCTGCAGCTTTGAGTCTGAGTGTCTGAACCGCATGCTGTTATACGAGTGCCATCCTCAAGTGTGTCCAGCTGGAGAGCGCTGCCAAAACCAGGACTTCACCAAACGCCTCTATCCCGAGACCAAGATCATCCGCACCGCAGGCAAAGGCTGGGGCCTGCTGTCAATGCGAGACATTAAGAAAGTAAGTCTGCTAGCTTTTGAAAAACTTTATCAAAGGACATTTACTGTACATGATTGCTGATTGCCTGTTTGTGTCATTCAGGGGGAATTTGTGAATGAATATGTGGGTGAACTGATAGACGAGGAGGAGTGCAGAGCCAGAATCAAATATGCTCAAGAGAACGACATCATGCATTTCTATATGCTCACTATTGACAAGGTAAATAAAGGCTCCATGTGCTTGCTCTGCGCGTTCATGCGTAGGGCTCATGTCTGATGTTGGCTTGTTTGGACCCTGTACAGCAGAGCCAAAGAAACAACAGTGGTGCCTTAGGACTGTCACTGAACAGCTTTGTGTGCCACTAAAGGTCACAGTACTACAGATCATTACATAAATAACATGCTCACGACAGCATAATGCTTTGTGCTTGTTCTACCTTCATTGTGATGTACACTGTTTGTGTGCAGGATCGGATTATAGATGCTGGACCCAAAGGGAACTACTCCCGCTTCATGAACCACAGCTGCCAGCCCAACTGTGAGACTCAGAAATGGACGGTTAATGGAGACACACGCGTGGGCCTGTTTGCTGTGTGTGACATCCCTTCTGGTGAGCTTGCATAAGAGATTTGATGAATTTTTGTTTAAGGCTGGATGATAAATAAAAAATGTTAACTAGCGTGTTTTTACACTTAGTAACACTGTTAGTGTTTTACTTGTATGAAACTTTTAGAAGGGGGGGGGGGGTTTAGAAAATAATAATTAATAGTAACAATAACAAGTTATTAGTAAACGTATTATTATTATCATCCTCAAGACATTAATGCATTATTAGAGCTGCTTACGTGAACAGTACGCGCTTTGCTTTAAAGCTACACTGTGTAACTTTTTTAGTTTATTCTTAGCTAAAAACACTTAGTTCTTTCAAAAATATATGTAATCATTAATGTATATTTACTTCTTTCAAGTAATGAAGTATTCTCGTAAGTGTATAATATGCCATTGAAAATACATACGGGTGAGGGGTTCGAATGCGCGTCGCCATGTTGCCCTCCAACTTGAAAGTACATGAACCAAAGAGGACATACCCGTAAATTCAAGCCTTTCGGCTTTTAACACTCGATGGCACTGTGTCGAATGTGAATAGGGGATTGCTTGAGACTGATATAGCCTACAATGTAAACTTTGCCTTACGCTAGTGATGTCGTACAATATACAGAATAACGATAGCACTGATAAAAGTTGCTTTACTAAGATTAGCTTGCATTCGTCTGGGAACCTGATAGCTGATGTTAGCAATGAAATGGTAAAAAATAACGAAAAGGTAAAACTATTATTCATTTTACATAGATGTCATAACCTACATGTTAACTGACAAATTAAATAACTGCAAATTATAATAGTTTTCTAAAGTAACCTCACCACTTGATCGAATTGGAAGCCATATTGATCTTGGTCTAAATCGGCCACCGTAGGAGTTAAAACGAAATCGGAATTGAGAGGAACAGAATCTAATATTCACTGGATGGTCATATACCTTTTCACCGCTAGATGGGGGAAAATATCACACAGTGTAGCTTTAATACTTGCAGCGCGACAGACTAAACATTTTAATCATAAATCACAACCTTTTGCTATTTGATAAGCGTACTAAGCCAGATTGTACATTTGTTGATAGTTTGATGTTGTTATAATAAGTTTAAAATATTTTAGTTTCATTATGAAACTGGGGGGACAGTTTTAATGGTATGTTTTTTTTTTTTCTCCGAATTAATTGGCCACTTGTCAATGTTTTCAGGCACTGAGCTGACTTTTAACTATAACCTGGACTGTCTTGGGAACGAAAAGACTGTGTGCCGCTGTGGAGCGCCCAACTGCAGTGGTTTCCTAGGTGACAGACCCAAGGTCAGTGACTGTAATACATTTTATTTCAGCCTCCTCTGTTTGTGCCTTGTATAGTGTGAGCAATCACCACTGTGCCCTTCAAAACGCTTAACACTAAGTTTGTCCCTATAATACTTATGTAGATGATGTTGTTATCCAAACTTATAGCACAACTACTTTATTACCTTTCACTCCTTGAACTGGATAAGTGAATGCAAATATAAAACTAAATGCCTTGACACTTGCTTTTCACCCATCAACTTCAGAACGGTCATCCTTCTGAGCCCAAAAACAAGCATCCGAAGAAAAAGCCCAAGCGGAGAAGGCCCCGAAATGAAGGCAAAAAGTCTGAGGACGAGTGTTTCCGCTGCGGTGACGGAGGAGAGCTGGTTCTGTGTGACAAGAAGGGCTGCACTAAAGCCTATCACCTTTCCTGCCTAGACCGCACCAAGAGACCATTTGGTAACTATTACTCTATAATGCTACGTCAGTCGATTAAACACCTAACATTAACATTTTTAAATGATAGTAATTTTACATTCAGTCCAAATGAATGTGGGAACGTGTTTTCTTCCAGGTCGCTGGGACTGTCCCTGGCATCACTGTGATGTGTGCGGAAAGAACTCTGATGCTTTCTGCCAGATGTGCCCTAACTCTTTTTGCAAGGCTCACCAGGAGGGGGCGCTGCGGTCTCACCCTCTCACGGGCCACCTCTGCTGCCAGGAGCATGAAGACTCCGATATCCGCCCTCAGGCAGAGACCCCGGTGGAGCACACCGCTGAAGTAACCTCATCCACCAAACCACGCAAGTACAGGCGCAGAACGGAGGCCAAAACCAGCAGCAAAGCACCTCTCAAGAAGAGGTCCAGAAAGAGCGCTGAGGTGTAGTGGGATATCGAACTATGGAATTGTCCTTTCCTCCCACTGACCCCTGCCGCCTCCTCCTCAGCTCCTGCCCCAAATGATTCAGTGATATTGACGTCGCGTGACTGTTCTGCCAAGCTGAAAGCACTGTATGTGTCTGATCAGGGAAGCGTGTTAACACTGTAGAGCTCCTCAGAGCTTCCGAATCAGGTCTCCCTCCACTCACTCTGCCTCCTTTTATTCCACTCGTGTGTGTGTGTGTGTGTGTGTATGTGTGCATGCACTGCCAAATAGACAACAGAGCCGACAGACTGAACACCTCAAACAGCATTACAGACGCCAAACTTGAAACCTTTTTACGCCGTTATGAATCTTGGCATAGATTTTTTTTTTTTAAACAGTAGATATGTATATGGAAATGTATATGAAAGACCAAAATTATAATAATACTGGATTTATTGTTAGTAACAGGTGCCAGAAGTTTTTGTTTTTAACAAGTGGTATCTTTAAATAAGACACTATGGGTAGCCCTTGAATGACATTTTTAGAGTCAGTTCATATAACTATAGAGCAGCACATTTTTTTTTTTTTTTAATAGCTTGGTTCATTTTTTTAGCTCATTTTTTGAGTTTGAGTAACCAGGATGTTAGAATGTTAAATCTACCTATTCAGAGTTTTAAAACGGCTAATCATGACGGGCTTCTTGTGATACTTACGAGAAATAAAGCTGTTTCAAACAGTTGTGGTGTGGGATTTTTTTATTTATGTAAAATGTGTCATTAACAAACCACGGGAATTAGGTGGGTAAAAAAAAAAAATCTGAGAGTACATAAATTGCCTTACCCCGATTCACAATTGCAAGATCATCATAATGATTTCATAAATGGAGCTTTCAGGTCGATTTTGCTGGAAATGTCAGTCATGTCATCGGTACTGCCGGTAAAATGTCTTCGGTACTGCCTCTTAACTGTAACAAAAATCTGGATATGTGAAGCAATATTACATCTAAAAGCAGATGATGATTCGCGTGTAAATGAACCCCACATTAGTTCTGAGAAGTCTGTCATCCATTTTAAAGGGATAGATCACCCAAAAATGAAAATGGTCATTTACTCACCCTTAAGTTCTTCCAAACCTATACGAGTTCATTTCTTCTGTTGAACACAAAATGTTTTGAAGAACGTTCACCGTTGGTAACCTGACAGTTGACAGTACACCTTTTTTCTTGGTTGAACTATCCCTGTAATTAAGTGCTGAATTGAAATGACTGAGCATGAAGTGCGTCACGCAGTGGTTATGTTTGGAGTTGTTTTAATGTGATAACATTGATTGTTCATTTACTTTTTTATATATACATACACAATTGGCATTAGGCAATAAACATTTCAAACAGTAGTATGCTACGTTATCTATATTTAAACTGGGTCATTAATGTAGTAGAAATGTGAAATTTTTTTTGAATTTGGTGCCTTCTAGACTGAGAAAACACAGAAATTGTATTTTTGTGTCATGGGGATGAAAGAAAACAATTCCCAGAATGCACTTGCTTCGCTGCCCTACGAGGCGACTCTAGTCAAGGCTACTGGATTACTTGCCCACCGTGTTCATTTTCATAAAAATCAGTTCAGTTAGAGACACTACAATTAAAAACTGAACGTGTCTGTTCAATATATTGAGTGAGCCTGAGTGTCACGGGCACGGCACAAATGCAGCCGGTGTCAAATTAACGTACATTCATCACATGAGTTGAGGTAATCGCTGGATTCGCGGCCGCATACATTCACACCGCGTGATCAGTCTGGCGCATTTTCCGTTCATGTCTTTGGAAGCTTAACTTTCATAGGAAGTTCATTTGAAAAGCTGAAACACTCACATTGCTCTCCACCGCAGCTCCCCGAGCCGAGTGCTGTGAGTGTGATGTTTAAAACATGTGAAAACAGCGACTCCTGTCCTGCTGGCTGTAGTCTTTAGCCTCTGGCCAAAAACTCCGATTACGCAAAATGACGATATTTGCGTCATCTGAGGAATTTTTCCAGAAATAAAATACATAATTTGTGTAGATAGTAGATAGATACTGCAAAAAAAGCAACTTATAATGTACCATTCTGAACAGTCTATTTCTGCATTATGTATACAGTGAAGACTGAACATTTTCTTTGTGCGTGGAGCATTAAGATAACCTACAACACTTGTGAAGTATGCAGCACAATGTTATTCACAATGTAGGCAGCCTTCCATTAGCACAGCGATGACTGAACAAAACTCAACTTAGTTTTAACATCAGTATAATGTGGAAGAGAAAAAGTCACTTGCAAGAATCATTCATTTTAGTAGTAATGATTTTATTCAGTTAAGAAATCAGCACATTGAACATATTTACCTCTGTACATACAATGGTCTATTGCACTTATTATGAAAAAAAAGGAAAAACACTATCACCACAGGCCTAACATGGGTAACAGCTGATGCATTTAAGATATTTACATTTCGTTTGTCTATTTAAGTTAGAGCCTTGCTTTATAGGCCAGTTCACATTACACAGCACAATCTGAGGTTCTGATGTATTCACAGGAATATCTGAGGCATTTACACTATATCATCCCTCAAAATGTGTTGTTAATCAGGCATCATAAAATTTGGTCACTCTCAAAGGAATTAGGCATAGGGATGTTCACACTTCCTCTGCTGGCTAAAAGAACACTTTACCACCCGGTCAGCGGTTACCTGTATAGTTTGCTCTTAAAATGTTAAATTAAAAAGTCTTGATTGGCAATATTCAGCAGTATATTCACCTCAGAGAAAGAACACAGGATGCTTCTCGCTCCTCTGAACTCATGTAAACGGATTTCAAGAGCACACTTGTATACTGTAGCTTAAGATCACTGCTCATCGGTTAGTGTCAGCGACGTGTAAGTGCGTTTAATCCATGTTAAAAGTCCAAATGGCATTCAGCAGCAGCTATCCATATTTACTTGATCTGAAGATTCAAAATGTACAAAACAAAAAAGAAAAAGAAAACACTTTCAGTCATCCAAGAGCTATAGCCATATGAACCAGGGCAAACGGTGTTCACACGGTAAAGCAATGGCTGATGTGTTTGTGAGTGCTGTACAGTAGTTTGCAATCAATCCAGTGGTTTCAGACGCGGTAAAAATAGAAAAGAAATAAATTCACACAGATGGCTCCAGATAGCGGAAATGTATTAGTTTGAGTTAATGCTCATCTTTGTCTCTTTGACCTTTCTTCTCTTTCTCATCCTGCAATGCCGTGCCGAGTTTCTTAATGAGAACAGACAGAACTTTATCCAGAGGGTCCATCACTCCTCTCTGCAGCCACTTGGGAATCGTAGTCCTGGCATGGTGGAATCCCAGCTTCTGCAAAATGTAGTCCACCCCCACCGGGTCGATCTTACGGCCCGTCCACGAGATCAACCTGAAACATTCCATGTGTCAAATGACTTCATTACAGACATTAAATGTTGGTAATGGTGGTGATCTGTACTTGTATGGAGTAAGAAAGTATACCATATATAACCAACTATCAATGTCCAACCACCTGTTAATGTCCTAGCAATAACCCAGAACACCCTAGCAACTGCCTAGCATCCAGTCAACAACCTTAACTACCACCTAGCAACACCAAGCAACCAGCCAGAACATCCTAGCAACTGCCTACTATCCAGTCAACAACCTTAACTACCACCTAGCAACACCAAGCAACCAGCCAGAACACCCTAGCAACTGCCTACTATCCAGTCAACAACCTTAACTACCACCTAGCAACACCAAGCAACCAGCCAGAACACCCTAGCAACTGCCTACTATCCAGTCAACAACCTTAACTACCACCTAGCAACACCAAGCAACCAGCCAGAACACCCTAGCAACTGCCTACTATCCAGTCAACAACCTTAACTACCACCTATCAATACCAAAGCAACCACCTTGAAACCCCTATAACAACCAGCCAAAACACCCTAGCTACTCCCTACCATCCGGTCAGAAAACCTTAACTACCACCTAGCAAAATCTGAGAAACCACCCAAACCCCCACAGCAACCAACCAGAACACCCTAACTAACTACTACCTAGCATCCAGTCAAAACACCGTAAAAACTGCTTCGCAACATCCTAGCAACCAGCACAGAACTGCACACAAACTGTCTATTTTATTTGAGACATCAGCTAGGTCTGTGTGGAATATGAGTTGAGGTCATGTGACAACAATGTTACCGTAGTGTGGGCTCCAGATGCCATGTGTTGCAGAGGAACTCTCTCCAGTCCACTGTGGTGTAGTTCACTCCCTCTTCCTTTTCCTTGTTCTCTGATGACCTTTCATCCTGCTGCGCTGTGGGGCTCTTCTGACCAGGTCGAGAGGCGAAGATGCGCGGCGCGAAGAGAGCTGCAACACAATCACATGCTCAGTGATGAGGGACATTTATGAAGAAAGGAAACAGTGAATTTGGATTTTATGATCTCACCTTTCTCCTTTTCTTTCAAGTATGCCGACACCAGATCATGCAGGAACATGATGAGCTCTGCATCCATGGTGACACAGATGTGATCGGTGAACTCGGTGACCACACTGCACTCCACTTTGGGCTTACTGCCGGCATCTGCAACACAGCTCAGAGTCAGCGAGGTTTCATACTATACAAGCTTTACAAGGGTCTAGAAACCTTAGGAATAAACAATATCAATGTAGCTGCCAGAGGCTACCAGAAAATCTGGCAGGTTATTAGTCTGTACCACTGAGAGTAGGTTCCTCTGGGTCTTGTACATGAATGGATTTGAACTCGAGTTGCATTTTGGGAAGGGCGAAGATGGTCTCTGTTTCGTGGTTGTAGCTGGAGGAGCCCCTGAAGCCGCTCAGAAGGCTGGCGCTCTTTGCTGTCGCGCCGCTTTCTGAGTTGTTTGCATCCACGTTACGCAACAAGTTCAGCTCTGACACAAGAAAAGACAGAATTGTTTCAAGGAAAATATTATTCAATTTCAAGAACAGGAAATATGAATCATAAACAGGTGACTGCTCAGCAAACAATATGGCTACACTAGCTCTGTTCTAAAACTTTAGTGAGCTTCCTATATATGCTTTTTTTTAATGAAACATACCCACATTCAAGTGTTGATAAAAAAAAAAACATTAAAAAAAGAATGCATGAAGCTACATTAAACTGTTGTTGTCTAAAAGCAGAGGCTCTGTTCTTTCTTTTGATATATTGGAGAATTACGTGAAAGGAATGTCAATTCCAAGTAATTGTTTAAATTTGATTAAAAATGGACATCTACCCAAAATGTGTGTATAATGTGCATTTATATGTTTGTAAGTGTACTGTGTTTTTAGCTTAGCAACATGCTAATGAAAAGCAACATGAATGAAAAATCTACTCTCCTGCGGTTCACGTGCGGGATAGGGCTGTTACGATATCAGATTTTCATTAAGCAATTATTGTGGCCAAAAGAAATCACGATAATATTAAAATAGCAATATTTATAGAAATGCAGGGGGGAAATATGCTACAGTTCTGAATAGGTGTTGAGTGTAACCATTAGTGTTACTTTTGTCAGCTATTTTTTAACGTTGTCTTAGTCCTGTGCCAAATATACTTTGTTTTTTATTATACTTTGTCAACAACCTTGTCCTGTTTTTGTTTAGTCAAGTTTTAGTCTACTAAAATTTGACTAAACAACTTGCTGCATAATGGTTGACCTCATAACAATGATTATTTTGTTATTTTGATTATTTTTGATAATTACAGATTTATTGCACTTTAACCTATAAGCACAAACTCACACGCATAGTTTATTTGACTTCATCTAGTGAGCTGATGTATTATAGGCTCTTTATCATACAAATTAACACATTATGAAACCTGGTAAACCAAGAAACTTCTATCAAAAATGTTAACAATAATAGTAATCCTAATAATTCTAAATTACATTCATGTCTTTTTTTTTTAAAACAATAGCAAAATAGACTTTGCATTGCCACGCAGAGGTTGTATTCGCAATCGCAAACAATATAATTGAGATCAATGTATGGATTTATTACAGTTCAGCACAAGCGGCTCGTTACAGAACACAGACTGGCTGAATGAGAGAGGCGTGAGAGGCGTGTGCATGGTTACCAGATTGCAAAGATTAAATAAAACCTGGGCAGATAATGCATCCTTTTAACAGAAAAGCTCTGATCGGGGGATTTAAACCATTCACGACCACAAACATGAAAGCTTGTAAGTAGACGCTTGTACAGCAGTCTGCAATATTTTCCCTTTTTTTTGGACAAAAATAGAGATTTTTAAGTTTTTATTTTTTCACAACATTTTAGTATTGCTTTTTTATTTGTCAACAATATTGCATGTTGATATAGTCACAGTTATTGTTTAATGTCATGTGGAATAAAAAGCTCATTGATGAACATTTTTGATTAACGAAATTAGCACTAGATATCCACTTCCTGCAAACTGGGGCGTCTAAAAGCCCTTTTTTTGGTAACAATTTGAAAACATTTTTTAGACGTGGGTACAGTGTCTCTCTTTCGTCTGTCACCTAGCAGTAGTAGTGTGTGGCAGTAGTAACTACACACTGCGTCATCATCATGTTTTTATTTTTTTGCAACACCACCACCGATTATGTTGGAGTGTCAACCAGAATATTTGTGATATAACAATATAGGCAACGACTGCAAGGCAGCTCAGTAGGTTTGGAACAGAGCCATTGAGCGTGCATCATTTACCTTCGTTCCTCATGGCAGTGACATAGTTAAACCATTCTTTGACTGTAGCCACCCCATGCGGAGGGTTTTCATGACGACGGCGGGTAACCTTAGTGATGGTTGCCATTGGGCTCTCCAGAGCACCACAAGGCTTAGTTACCATGGTATTATGCCCAAGGTGAAAGTCAAGGGTTTGAACTATATATGTAGAATCATCACTGGAGCCTAAACAAAAAAAAAACAACCTGTTAGTTGGAATGGGAATGATGGATGAATGGATGGATGGAAAAATAGCACTGTCTGTACCATCCTCCCAGATCTTCTGTGCTTCAGTCCAGAAGGCGATGTTAGGCTCTTCCAGATGGAACAGCACCCAGGACTTGGAACGGAAGTTGGGCCCATGGAAACAAGCCAGAGTCATGTGGTTGCCATGGAGACTCATCGAGCCACCCAGCTGCACAGCATCCTCTGGGAGGGGCATCTGGAAGAGGGAAATGTGACATCCAGCCACCATTTTCAACACGTTGGGCCAATGTCTGTGATGAGCTGCATCCATATCTGAGAGGGAAAAAAACATTTATGTTGGTCTTTACAATTATGTTGTTAATGAAATTACATTATTTTAAAGGTAAAATGGTCACAAGGACACTAACAGAGTTCAGCTGCTCCTTTGTCCATATTGATGACCGGGGTTTTGGGAGGATTGTAGGGCACCGGACCCCAGGTGGACAGGGCTCGCTTGCTGGTGTCAAACTGCTGTGTGAAGAACTCCTGCAACTTCATGCCGATCTTTATCAGGTCAGGGGTGGTGGAGCGGGAGATGATCACCTGGAATATGTCCCACTGCAGGTCTCCATGTACAAAGATCTCACTGGAGGAGATGCACAACAGAGAATGTTTGTTATGGTTGAGGTTGTCTCCTACATTTCTTTCAGTCGATAAGCTAGTATGATAGGCAGTTCTTATAACCTTACCTTTTCTCAGATAGACTGGCCTCAGTCGTGCAGAGGTTCACCTTCCACTCATCCTGTAGCTGCAGGTCAGCATTACTGAAGATGCCCATTAATATACTGGAACCCATATAGTCCAGTCGGGCCTCTGTGGAGCCCATGGTGATCTGAATCTTATGGCTGGGCTGCTGATTTGGATGTTCTGAAATATGGGCTAGAAGAACAATCATTTTTTTTGTTACTGAAGAGGATGACCAGACACCAGGGTTGTGTGCCATACATAAATGAATAAAGAAGTCTTTTCATATGCAATTCCTCTCATGAAGTTCAATTAAAGTATAATTAAAATGAAATTAAAGTGTATTTAAACTTGCTATAAAATGGAAGTAGCAGCAGATTTTTTCTTTTGTATGACGTACATCCGAGTGTTAATGGATCGTCAAAAAAAATGCAGTTGTTGATTTAATGTTTGAATGCGAGCTTGCAGTCGATTTTAAGTAAGGGGCAAGGTTTTTAATTTCAGCATATGTCACCAGTGAGAAGTTAATCAAGTTATGACATCTTGATTAAATTATGAGGTAAAAAAAGAAATATATGTATAGATGAATCATTGACATGCATTTAGAAAGAGAGTACATTTGTTTACACTTTATTTTAAGGCGTCAATGTCACATTGTAATTATTTATTTAAGTACTGCGTAATCTTAATGAACAAAGTGTATTTACTATAGGGTTAGGGTAGGATTAGGGCTTGGTTAACTGCATGTAATTATGCATTATTTACTGTTATTACTATGGTAAGTACATGTAACAAGGACACTAAAATAAAGAGTTCCGTAAATTTGAATTTCTTACATTCTTACAACAAATACATTACATTTTTCAGTATGAATTAACCATAAACGTTATCATACACAGTATGTATTCAATTAATATTTAATAAATAATGAATTGATACCAATAAATATTAATTATATTAAAATATACTAAAAATATTATACTTTTATACTAATATTATACTATTGTATTATTTAAAATGGTATGGTTGAGAAACACCATTTAACAGAACATGGTAATTTAGTAAATCCACAGATTCAGTCAATATCAATACTTATTTGTATAAAGCCATCTGAAAACAATATGATTCAAATCTGTTTTGATAGCTGTTTTAATAACACTATTAGAAAAATGTCTAATAATTAGAGAAACTGTGTATTCAGGAAAAGCTGACAACAGTTTTTACATTCTCTCAAATAAATAAATAAACAAATAATGAATTAAAGTATACTTACAGACCATCTCCAGTGTGTTAACATCAATGTTGCCCCCCACCACTCCTCCTTTGGAATCCAGTTTGGAGCGGCCCAGTCCGATAGACATGCTGATCTCACGATCTCTGTTACTGCCCACTGACAGACGGCCCTGACTCTTCAGCCCACTCGTTGTCCAACTTTTTAAACACACACATGCATAAACAGACATCAAACAGAGAGATATTGAGCATGTTAACAGCTGCACTAATCAAATCGTTTCTACAGGTCTCTCATACGTATTGTTGCCCATGACATTGCTCATGTTCATCTGGACGTTAAGCTGTTTAAGGTTGATGGCGAACACCACCAGCGTCTCCCATGGCGAACCCTGCTGTGCTGCTGCTGTTTTTCCGTTCCGAAACGATGGGGTGGAGGTCTTGGTGACAGAGTCTGTAGAGAGACACACACACACACAAACACATTTGTTTGTTTTTTTATATGTAAGGTATAGAGCCACATAGCTGCACATCATCACCAAACCTCTAGCAGCATGTATGTGTACCTCTGCGCGGTGCGGAGGAGTCGGACACGCTGCGGGAACGTCCAGTTGCAGGTGATTTGAGGTGTGCGTGGCTTGGTGTGGCATCAGTGAAGACAGAGGAGGTGGGGTGTTGAGTGGATTGGCCGTCCCATGTCCTCCAGTACGCTTCGGCTGGACTCAGGAGACAGGTGCTGGGCGATGCTCTCCACAGAGTCTGGCGTGGCAGGACCTGAGGCTACAACACACATTATATAGCCGTTATCATCTATGATTTCCAGCATTCATTTGAAGATGCAAGATGACTGGAAGAGTAGATATACATTACTGTTCAAAAGTTGGGACTTTTATTAAGATATTCAGGTTAAGTTTAATCTCATGCGTTCTGAAGCAATTCCTAAAGAGATAGTTCATCCAAAAATGATAATTCTATTAGTTTCTCACCCTCATGTCATTCCAAACCCATAAGACATTAAAAATATCTTTATTTGTGTTTTGAGAGGTTTAATGCCCCTCCATTGAAAGTCCATAACCAATACTTGGAAGATCCAAAAAGGTCATAAATGCCTCATAAAACAAAATGGGTAAGTTACTCTAAAAAAGTAATTAATTACAAGTTACTAATTACTTTCTAAATCCTATATCAACCTCGACTAGTTAATTACCTGGACTTTCAATGAAGGGACAGTCTTGTGGGTTTTTGATTGACATGAGGGTAAATAAATGGTGAACTATCCCTTTAAACAGCTCAATAATGCAAACTTGGCTTCATCCGATTACAATGCACTTTTCCTTTCGCCATTTCTACTCCTTTTCTCTAGTTTCAGATGTAGCTTTGTCTATTAAATTCTGCCTAAAAGGGATCGCTTCACTGTTGCAGATGAAACTGCTGTTTGGCATGTACGGTTCAATGAAGCTGCCAGCTGAGCACCAGTGAGGGGTCGCTTTCTCGAACTGCACGTTGATGTCCAGCAGGCATCTGTCATGGTAACATTCAGTTTGCTTTCCTCTTTCTAGACAGCAGTGCATGAAATAGCCTTCATCTCTCAAAAGAACAACAGACTGATGAAAAGTGCGATACCAAAAATGGATTTCAGAAATGGAAGTATGCTCCAGCAACTGGAAAACCTTGTATTGTGATTGCCACACTTCAGTAGCACAACTTTTTAAATTATAAATAGAATATGTAAAAAATATATAACACCCATTTAATATCTCAATAATGTGTTGCTGTTTTATTTACTGAATTGTTGGTCAATTAAATGCTACTTTTGTGAACAGAAGCATCAATTTCTTCCAAAAACTTAATGGTGATCCCAAACTTTTGAACAGCAGTGTAATGTTGAGAGTATACATGTATGACCTGGTAAGTTAATGGTCTGGTCTCCTAGAAACAATCTCCTGGCAATGCTTCTGCGGTACCAAGCTCGTGGGAACGCAAGAATCTCACTCAGACGTCTCATGTCGTACTTGAAGGATGCAGAACCGATATCACACACCGCTAATAAAACAAAACAGACACACATTTTATCATAAATTAGTTACTTTAACAATACAATGCAGTCCTTCAGTTGTTTCACACACTTCAGTTGAAAAGTTAAGGGTTGAAAAGACTTTTTAATGTTTTTCTGAAAGAAGTCTCTTATGCACAAAAATTTTGAAATATTTTTACAATTTATAATTACTATTTTCTATTTGATTACTATTTTAAAATGTAACTTATTCCTGTGAAGGTAAAGCTGAATTTTCAGCATCATTACTCCAGTCTTCAGTGTCACATTATCCTTCAGAAATCATTATCATATGCTGATTTGTTGCTCAAGGAACACTTTTCTATGATTATCAATTTTGAACAGTTGTGCTGCTTAATATTTTTGTTTTCATGATTCCTTGATTAATTGAAAGTTCAGAACAGAACAGAATTTATTTGAAAAAAATCTTTTGTAAAATTATACATGTACTGACTGTCACTTCTGATCAATTTAATACGATCTTGCGTAAAATTTCTTTAAAAAAAAATTACTGACCCAGTAGCATCATACAGTCATTAAAGGCTTTAGTAAGGTGATACAATTAGACATCCTGAAGGTTATGCCAGTATTTCATTTTGAATTACTCACCTGAGATGTTGATAAGAGTGGTGTCCATCTTCCCACCCTTGCTGGCAATGGAAGTATCAATAAATACTGGACATCCTGTACGTCTCATCCTGGAAAGACTGACCTTCACAAACTCCAAGTTGATGGAGAGAGAATCTTTCCTGCCCGTCACTGAAGAGGCCTCTTCGTCCACTGCTCCTGAAAGAACCAAAGTCATCTTCAGAATCTTATAATTCTCTTTATAGTATATCAAAGTTTATATTACTATATTTAGATTTCTGAGTAACATCTTTGCATGGGGATCTCACCCAGTGGTCCTGGTCCAGGTGGAAGGCCAGTAACTGCAGATTTCTGTTTGCCGGCTCCATAAGGATGAAACACATACAGTGAGAAATCTGACATACAGGCAGTGAAACTCAGACCTGATGAGTTAATCGGTTGGCCTGTTAGATCTGATTGGCTGCTGTGGTGGCGACTCCGCCCCAGAGGACTGCCTAACCCTGTGGATGGACCTGAGGGATGGAAGAATTTACAATGATTACCATTAGTGTATCCATCCTTAAAGGTGCAATATGTAAGAATTTTCATGTATTAATCACTTTTTTATTGCCAATGTTTGAAATAGCTTGTAACGAAAAGTCGAAAACAAGACCTTCCCCAACTTCCTAGGTTGTCTATGAAACCCTAGACTTATTTTTATTTGAAGGACTTAGCCAGGAAAATCAAAAGCATGTGACGTTTACGTGAAGTCCCGAGAGCCTCTCTTCCGTTCTATGCATTACTAAAGTATTTAATTAAATAATGAATAAATAAGTAATAAATGTAACGTCTAACATTACAATTTTTAAAAGCTAATCTTCTCCCTTTAAATACTTTGGTCAGTTCAAGAATAATGTTGTCATTTTGTTTATTTGAAGTAATTAAAAGAGCAGTTTCATATCTCTTAATAATCCAGGAACATGTACTTCAAAAATCACAGTGGCCGTACATCCATACCTTTGCTTCCAGGCACTCTGTTGGCATTGTGTACCGATGGAGGTGTGGAGGAAGGCGTCTGCTGGCCCTCAGGGGGATGGGTGGCGCTGGTGGGCTCAAGTTCCCCCCTATTGGATGAGAAGACTAGGTCCAGAGAGGGAAGTTTCAGCATGCACTCAACTCGAGACATGGGCAGACAACTGAACCGGATCTGAGATGGCTGAGAAACAAACACAATGAAATTAACCAACCGCTCTGAGGTGGTCACTAGTGAGTAAAAATAAAGTTACTCTGGTTTACCTGCACCCTGACATAAACTACCACATCCACAGGGAAGGAGGAGTATGGATATGCAGAAGACGACACAAGCGACACCTGAGATTCCTCCAAAGGCTCCACAGAATCAAAGTGACCAACATCCTCCTCAGGAACATTGAGGGCTACACAAACACCCACACACATATTAATTTCAGCATAAAGTATACACACACAAAAACCTCTCAGAATTGTAATTTTATATTATGTTATTCAAGGGACAAATGATAAATCAAAACCACACTGACTTGTGTAGTTCCTGTCGACTGGTGTGATGGGAATGGTCTCCAACGCTTTCTCCAGGAAGTCCAGCAGACATGGGCTGATGACCATTTCCTCTGGCAGCGTCTGCAGGGCTACCCATGCATACAGCTTAGCCATCTTCACCCCTACACTCTTACCTTTAGCTGCACGCACACACACACACACACAAAGTTGAGAACAATCCTTATTTGCTGCCAAATTATCATGCACTGAAAACAAAAAATTCTAAGCAGGATGCAATCATTTGGCACATAATGCACCTCCAGCATGCATGTAATAAGCATGATGCACAACAGAGCAGCCAAAAACATCCAAGAATTGTTTAACACAAGCTTAAAATCACACTGAAGGTAAAAGGAAATGCAATAGCTATCAATAGAAAGTAGTGTCTAAAACTATTTAGGTCTAAAGCTATAGTTTGTACAGATAACACAATCCGCCTTCATTGAATGGAAAAGAGAAGCTTGAACATTCAACCTAAAATCCATTTTGTGTTGAGCTTGGAGAAACATGAGGCTGAGTAAAAAAAACGAAATATTTGTACATTTTTCTGTAAATGTGTTATAGTAAGTGATGCATGTTTACTTGATATTTATTTACATTTATTCATTTAGAAAATGCTCTTATCCAAAATGAATACTGAGGTTTTATCGTTATTTACTGTACATTATTATATATAAATATATATATTTTTTAACTAATATACACTACTGTTCAACGGTTGGTGGGGGGTCAGTAAGTACGTTTTTTTTAAAGAAATTAATACTTTTGTTCAGCTCAAGGATAAAAATATTAACCAACTGTTCTCAACATTGACAATATTATGAAATGTTTCTTGAGCAGCAAATCAGCATATTAGCATGATTTCTGAAGGATCATGTGACACTGGAGTAATGATGCTGAAAATTCAGCTTTGCATCATAGGAATAAATTACATTTTAAAATATTATAAAATAAAAAGTTATTTTTGTAATGATATTTCACAATATTAATCTTTTTACTGTATTTTTGATCAAATAAATGCAGCCTTGGTGAGCATAAGAGACTTTTTTTTTTAAAACAAATAATAATAATAAATCTGACTTCAGACTTTTGAACGGCAGCGTATATACTATGACTTATTTTCTAGTTTATGTTGATGTCATCAAGACAAATTTAAAACAGAGAAAGAACAAACAGTAAAAAATTATGAGTAAAATAAAATTGTTGCCAATAATATTATAAAAACTAATAATGGAAGCTTGTCTCAAACCAAGCATTACCAAAGCAGCAGTAAAAAAACAACACAGAACCACAGCGGAAAACAGATCCTGCCGATTGGCAACTGTGAAACCGGATCCTAGCTAGTCATGCGCTACAGCCAAGCTCAGAGCTGTGGGCTCCAGTGACAGAGAAGAGGCGAAGCACATGCAGGACGCCAGCAGCAGAGGACAACAAATGAAAAGAGTGTACCTGAAGGGAGAGGAGGGGAGGGGAGGGGAGGGAGGAGTGTGTTAATCCTGCCTGGGCCTGAGGTTGGTGGTGAGGGTGCATCTCTCATACCATACAGTTTGGACTCTTTGGAAAGGGTTCTGGGAAGGGAAGATCCACGCGAGGCATTGGGCGACTCCGTCTTCAGCATTTTGGAGTTGTAATGCAGCTGTAAACAGACAAGAGAGGGGTTGATGAGTACTACAGTTAACAAGTGTACATTACCACATCCATTTAGGTTTACTGCAGTTTTACATTTGCAACATTGCAGCAGTAGAATATTGCAATCCATCAGACATGTTGGTTGCGTGAATGCAAGTGCAAATCAGGGGCATTTAAATAGATGTAGAGGGCATTTGAGTGTATTTGAGAGGGTTTTATGTGATGACCCAAAAAGTTCCAGATGGAAAAATTGTAGATTAAATCCTTCTGTGTGCAATCGGCTTTACTTAAACCATATCATAAGATCCACTGCAGACCTTAACATCCACTCCAGGGATGTAGAAGATAGTGGTTTCAATGTCACTGGTCTTGTTCTGCAGAGAGGTGGGTACTCGCTTAGCATTCAGCAGATGAGAGTTTGAGCCTAAACTGTGCTGCAGCTTTCGCTTCTTAGGAGGGGAGTCCTGATCCAGACTCCTTGAGCTCCGCTCACAACTCCTAAACAACAGAGAGACATTTTAGACACACAGAAACACTCCACAGCCTTGATCAAAATTAAATACAGAAGAATAGAGCTCTGCAAGGGTGATGTATTCCTGTAGGCCAAAACTTAGAAACGAGTTAGTATTTTAGCGCTTACAATTCCTGAGGTCAATGTTTTTTCAATAAACAAGGTCTGTGGTTAGCACAGGCTCAAGATATTTTCAAGTTTCAATATTTTCGATTTACAATTAAACTTTTGCGTACTTTTCCGTGTAGATGTGCGGTTACACATGCAGAGAAAGCATGTGTACCCCTGAGGGAGGGGTCCTGGCAGACCAATCACAGCACTTGCGGTCTACGTAGAATTCAATCAATCAATCAATCAATCAACTTTATTTATATAGCGCTTTTACAATGACGATTGTTTCAAAGCAGCTTCACAGTGTTAAACAGGACAACATTGCAACAAAATTTGATTTGGCTAGTTTAATTTGGATAGTTTATAGAATTATATATGACCAAATTAATAAATTCTATTTGTATATTTGTATATTTTTGTATATTTAGTTGAGTAGAATTGACACGTTGTTACATTTTTGGAGGTGCATGTCAGGGTACGTCGTAGACTACGCATGCAGCACACAGCCTACGACGCAGCTACTGCGTACACTCGACGCAGAAGCATAAATTGGGCTTAAGTGTTCCGCACATATCCTGAAGTGAAGCCAAAGCATCGCGATCGCAACCAGGTGGTTGGTCCCAGTATAGCTCATAAATCCCGCCCCTTCCATGTATTCTAATGGACGCAAGACAAACTAAAACAAATTACACTTCAACTCATTTTTTTCCAAAGATGGTTTCTGCCATTCAAGATGTCAGCGCTATATTCAGACACTGGCGGCTTTACTTTTCTCCAATGGAAGATAGTGAAGGGGGATCACCAATCTTTTTTTACAGTCTATAATTCTAACTCAAACTGAAATGGTTTTTAAAAAGAGTTGTCTGAGGCTTAGTGAGGGTTAGCTGGTGTGGTGTAGTTTGTTTATAGCCTATGTTTAGCTCACTTCTAGCATATTTAAGCTTCAGAATTCATAAAGTTGTGTTCACTTGTGAAGATTACCATGAACAAAACAACAATCTATTGTTGATCATATGTAAAGAGTTTATTTTCAATAATCCAAAAGATCCTATTGGGTTTTTGTTGAGGGAACCAGGGTAATGCTAACTTTGCTGTTGTCCTACAAAAATATGTCATTACTGCATTGCTACAGTCCATTTTAATTTCAAAATGTGGTGTACGGGCATTTTAGGGATTCTCTTGTCTTTACCTCCTCAGTGCAAGATCTTCATGCTCAGTTGGCTGAGTGCTGGGGTGCAACACACACTTGCCACTGTCAATCTCGACACGCACATCCAGCTCAAAGTCAATGTTTCGTTCAGTGGGCGGAGCTAATCCTCCGCGCTGAGGGGGTGTGTTGGGCCAGCGTTCGCTGAATAATGCAGAAAGTGCGGATGACTTCCTCTGAGAGCCCCTGAGAAACACAAATATATTGAACATCAGTTTAGGGAGCGTATAATTGCGTTTGTCAAGTGTTTGCATGCGCTGTGTGTTTAACGCACCCTGGTCTGCGATAATAGCTGTGCGGCCTTTCCCTGTCAAACTCATCCTCTTTGTCCGAGTCCTCTGATGAAGTCGAGGAGAGGTCGTCACGGCGACTGTCATCAGGCTGGAAGGGAATGGTTGGTAAAAAGACTGCGGGTGTGCCAGGGGCACTGAACACTGAGCATGATGGGTAATGGGCAGGATCATCAATGGTGACAGACAACAGGTCCACCTCTGTCTCCTCCGGGAACTTCAACAATCAGTGAAAGCCAACAGTCAGAAGATCTGTCTATGCATCTATCCATCTATCCATCCACTTCTCTCCTAAAGGAATTACGTCTTTTCAACTACGTTTATTGGCATGTCCAGCCAGGTCAAATTTCATAAAAAATATTTTTGGGCCTATTAAGATGGCGGATTTGATTGATTTTATCAAATGTATTATTGTCCAATACTGGAAGAAAAGTTTACATTAATTCCTTCAATTTTAATGCTAATGTTTTGATGCCAAAATTCACATATAGTTGTTAAAACAATTGATTTTATTTCTAGTAAACTGTATATATTTTTTAACAACAATGTACTTAAAGCCTTTATGTATATTATAATGCATAATATCTTTTCATAAATAATCGTAAACCAAATATTAATATTACATTTCAATTTTTGCGGATTGCTTGTTACATACATATATATACATACATATATATATATATATATTTTTTTTAATTCCCCTCCAAAATTTTTGGGTAAACGATCCCTTTAATACTTATTTATTTAAAGGTTACCCAAAGTATAAGTATGGAAAAAATACTATGGAAGTCAAAGGGGTCGACTTAACTAATTGTACCAAAAATGGTCCTAAAAGTAGGCTTCATGTTATAATTTCTATTACTTTTCATGTGATTGGTGAAATATTACCCTGACATGTCTAAAAGCTCAACGGGCACTAAGCTATTCTATCGGGTCAATACAGATTAAGGCTAATCTAAATTTGAAAAAGAATCTGATCTACCATACAAAATAGAAATCCCTTTATCCAACAGCCTAACATTTACAAAATCATCTCCTCAAATCTTTTGGTCAATAATCTATTCATTCATCCATTATTCTGTCCCTGTATCTGTTAATGTGCTCAAAACCCAAACTGATTCTGACTCAATTTAAACTGTATCTGTTGGCTGATAGCTCATAACCAGTGAGCAATTTGGAGAAAGCTTTTCCTTTTCCCAATTCATGCTTTCCACTAAGACCCAGCAGAGGAGAGAGGGTGAAAGATGAAAAGATGGACAGATGACAAGACATTATGAGCAATGCAATGAACTCAGATCAAGTTTCAGACATGCTGAGGAAACAAGAGCTGATTAGTTATACAAACACAGCACAAGAGCAGCTTCAACATATGGAGCGAGGGAGTGTGTGAATCAATGTGTGAGTAGAGAGAGATCAAGAGAAAATAAGACCACTTTCCAGCCTAAGAAGGCTAAAACCATTTGACCGAGAAAGATGATTTTTGATCGAGTTTTGAAAAGCAGATTTAGATTAGCACAATAAGATTTTCATGCACAGAGATGATTTTAAGAATTTGATTTTGTTTTTCGTTTATCTCTGGTACCTTAAATACAGAGCCAGCAGGACTTGGGATTGGGGTGTCCATCTTAAACACAAACAGACTTATGAAAGACCCTTCCCTAAATGAAACCGGTATACTGAGCTATACAGTACATGAACATACATGTTCAGCGCAGTATGTGTACACTATATATGTGGCTTTCATTAAGTCAAGAGTGAAGCCTTAAGAGTGCGTGTGGAAAAGTGTCTGTTTGTCCAAGTACACCACCGTTCAAAATGTTTTAAATGTTTATGCTCATCAAAGCTGCATTTATTTGATCAAAAATACTGTAATATTGTGAAATATTATTACAATTTACAATAATTTTGCATTCTAATTTGGTCCTAAAGAAAAATTTCTTATTATTATCAAAAGTGAAAAAAAGCTGTGCTGCTTAATATTTTTGTGGAAACCATTTTTTCAGGACTTGATTAATAGAAAGTTAAAAAACAGCATTTATTTGAATTCATTTACGTCATTACCGTAACTTTTGATCAATTTAATGCATCCTTAATGAATAAAAAAAAAATTTGAATGGTAGTGTATGTAAAGCAAAGCTTTATTCATCTTTACAGCTTTGTTGACATGTAAACAATAAACATGAAGATGGAACATTAAAGTGCGTTCAAGCCATGTCAATTACTGTAATGATACAGAACTGTAAAAAACCATCACTTGTAATTACAGCGTGTAAATTTTTCGGAGAGCTGTGCAGACCGATCCGTCTATACCATCAAAGAACCGCAGAGCGATTAAAAAACATACAGAGCTTTATTTACTGTAATTACACCATGGTGTGAGCGCAGCATTAGAATGATGACAAAAAGATGCATAAAGCATTTCAAATGAACAAATGTATGAGTCAGACACACAGATGTATGCATGCACACTACCGTGTCGATGTTGAAGGTAACCCTTGGTGCTGGAGATGCTGCATCCACTTTGATATCTGGCAGATCATCCCTTTAGAGAGACACAATGAAAGACCAAAGTAAGGATGTGAAACTGAAAGACATGAGCCCATCTGCAAATAATGCATGTGTGTACGTATGTGTGTATACCTGGGTCTGTCCGACCTCTTCAGTGGTGGTCTGCCTGTTGTTGAGATGCTCTTTGACCTGCTGTTGCTGTAGCTGGGCTTGTACCCTAAACCCCATTTGTCTTTCAACGATGCAGCCTAAACAGAGCATAACCATTTAATCTCCATCAGATTTATAGTGTAGTAAGACATTAATAAGCAGTAAAAAAAAAAGCTGAATCAACAAGATTCTTACCCGCATACTGGAGCGCCGCAGCTTCTTGCGCACATCTCGGCGGATATCATTAACAGCGACAGATTCCAACTGCTGATAGCGCTGGATTTCTTGGTTGATAGTGCCTTCACTTGCTCCCAGTTTCCTTAGAGTATAATAGTGATTAATAAAAGGGAATAATAGAGTTTTCTTTTAGGCAGAAGACAATTAATAGAGGTATTTTGGTTCTTAATGATAGGTTGACATTACTTTAGATCGTCAATGACTTTGGCCTGCTCATTGAGTTCTCTAATGTCCACCAGGCGCTTGGAGAACTTTCGTCCACGAGCGTCTATTATCTGATTGCTCATAACTGCCTGTCTGCGCAGGTCAACTGACTCCTGTGAGAAGGAAACTACTGTTAAATTAATGCATTTAGATGCAAGACATACTTAGGGGTGGGCGGTATGACAAAAATATTATCATCTTTTCTTATCACGGAATGAGCAAATCAGAAATGGCATACACCACCTTATTTTTTTTTTGGACAATTATTTTATTATCAGAAATAAAACAAGTGACTCCAATAACAATCCTATTTTTTATAATATTTGAATAAAGGGTGTAGATGTACATTTTCCTAGGTAAGACATCACTTTTAGCCACTATACATTTGCATATATACATAAATAGTATATCATGACCTGTGGGTACATTTCAAACGTTGCACAGTTTTTACCATCATTCCGCCCAGCCCTAGGCACAGTCGTGCATAATAAATCTATTCCAAAAATCACACAGAATACTAAATAGTCAAAACAAGTGTGGATCATTGCAGACAAATAAAATCAAATCACCACCCCAAAAAACTGATTACTGAAGCAAAGCCAATTCACAAGAAATGCATCCTTTGGAAATGGGAAATGAGAAGATACGACTGGCCACTCATTTCTCATGAAAAGGAATCAGCTGAGACTAAAAAGCAGCAGGAAACTGTAGACTCCAGACTCGCTAAACATATTTCAGTTGCTCAAAACCAAGAGTTCTAGGCACAATTCAGCAAGGTTTTGAGCGAGTTGACTGATCTTAAAAGCAACTTCCACCCTGAGAGTATGAACAAAACGGAGAGAAAGAATGTGACAGAAAAACAGAGAGGATTGAAAAGCAAACGGGAGCTCTGATGTACATACACAGCCCCAGGACAGGGGTCTGGGATGTCTAGTTCGTTCTGCATTGGCTGTGGATGGCAGGCGAACACTTCTCGACTTTAGCCGAGTGATTGTGGATGATGGAGAAATATTACGACACTCAGAAGGTGAGAGGGGAGGGGGGCTGGGGCTAATGCCCAGAATGCTGTTCACCAGCCGCTTCCTGAACGAAAGTCTGGGGCTGAGATCACCTTCAGGACACTGCAAACACGGGCCGGTTTAAAACAAACACAGACGCACACCACTACACAGACATTGAGTGCAATAAGCACAATTACAAAGAAGAAGCTTCACATTTCGTGTTTTGAACACAAAAAAAGACATCAATATTCAGACAACAATAGTGTAAATTAAAAATAATAGCCACAAACACTGACAATAAAAGTGAGCCAACAAATGTTAGTGACATAAAAAGTGTGAGCTCTGACCATGTGTATGGGGGGAGACATGCCATCACTCTCGTCCTCGTCTGACAGGTCAGCCATGTTGACCGAGTTGAGGTCTGTGATGTCATCGTTGTCCTCTTCACCGGTCAGAGAGGTGAGCGTGTTACCCAGAGCATTCAGACGCTTGCCGATGTTGGGATCCATGTGTACATCGATACCACACATCTTCCACAAGACATTAAGGGTCCACGTCCCTGCGCTGCTGCTCTCTGGAGTATTGAAAGGTTAAATAATTATTAATGATTAAATACAGGCAAAAAGTCAAATATAAAGTCAGCATGAATTTAACATTGACAATTGCATGGTGTATGTTAAAAGTGTCCTTTTTTAATTGTAGAATATACCATTTCATTCAGATGACTGAAGTCAAATGAATTCAGAAGATTATTTCACACATACCTGCCGAGGCCTGGCCTGTCGTTCTGGAGCAAACCTCATAAGTTCCATCAGGGACAACACCTGAAAAGCCACATTGAGCATTTCAAAAAAATCAGGCAAACGTTATAGGGCCAAAAACAGATACAACCATGTTAACATTAAAGTGTTACTTACAGGCATTCATGACCAGTTCACCTCTGATCTCAGGTTTCCAGTCATCCCAAGTTGTCTCAAACCCCTCAGCAAATCGAATGCAGAAGTTCTTAAAATGGCCTTTGCTGACCAGAGACTCGGAGGAACAGGCTGTTATTAGCGTACTCTCGATGGTTAACACCAGTGCTGAGCCAGTGTCAAAATCAATACTGTGATTGGTCTAATGTACAGTAGAAAACAGTAACAAACAATTAACATCAATCATTCTGACTCATGGAAATGGAAATATTTCAAAATACAAGCAGGCAGTACTGTGTACAGCTAAAGGCCTGTTCACACCAATCTGATGAGTTTAAACATTAATAAGAATGAAAAAAAGATCTTTCAGTGATGATGCACCTGTGAGGAGTTGGTGATAGGCAGGCAGATGCCCAGGTCATTGACAGTGAGCTGCAGAAAGAGAGTGCTGAAAGCCTGGGCGCTGGTCTGCTGTATTGCTGGTAGTTTGTCAACCACTTCTTTTGTGGCCATATGAATGTCTGAGTTAAGAGCCAGGCGCTGTTCCTTCCAGTTATCATAGGCAGCCTTATAGTTCAGCCAGAACAGCACAGCTAAAAAAAGACATATACAAAAATAAACAATTAAAAAAATAATTTAAAAAAATCCCCTAATGGATGCACATGAAAAAAAAGTGTGAACTGACCTCTGTCAAATGCCACTGGCTGAGCAAAAACAATAGGACGGTTGAGTGTGATCAGGACAGCCTCTTTGTCAGAGCTGCCACTGATCTCTTCCTGCAGAGCATTGCGCAAACCGATTCGAGTGCGGAAATATGCCACCTGGTGGAAATCTGAGCCCGCCTCCTCATACACCTGCAAGAGAAAGTGTTACGACAACACTCATGCATCCACAAGAAAACTTTTCAATAACAGAGCACAAAGAAACACTCATTTTTGTGATAGTGGCTACCTGATGTTTGACGATTTGCCCCAAAGCCAAGTTGAGATCCACTTGACATTTCCCAAAAAGCTTCAGGTAGTTACTTCCTGTGGGAGTAGTCTTACACTGAACCCGATTGGACAGCTCAAGCTCAATCCAGCCAGTCTCAAAGCGCACCGCCCTCATTGAAGGAGTGGTGGCCGTCATTTGAATCCCCTACAAAAGAAAAAAAACATACAATCAAAAAGTCTGCAGAATTCACCTTAACAAATAAACACACAATTTAAGGAAGTCCAAACCTTAAACGTCAGATTTAGAGAGTAAAGCAGGATTTTAGGTTTGTCGCCATCTGTCGACACATCGTGTTCATTCCACAGTGGGATTGGTTGTTCCCCTCCTACAGAAACACACATTTCACACAGCTGGTCAAGTAAAAGAATAAAACAAACTAAATGCATAAACAGCAAAAAAATAAAATAAAACACATAAATAAACATTTAAATAGATAACAGATCTTCATCACACATACCTGACACTTTCTGGATGACCTCATTGACCTCCTTCATGAAGACCTTTTGTAGGAAGACTAGGTGATTGAGCAAATCTGTGGTCAAGTTGTGTTCGAAAGATCCAATCTAAAAATGAAGAAAAATGTCCTAAAAAGGCTCATTGTCAACCAAATACATCCATCTGTAACGCTGGAACAACTGATCAATACTGCACAGCATTTAGCACAATTTCTCATTGAAAGTTCAACGACACACCTCAGCTACGCAGCGCAAGTAATTTCCCTGCAGATAATTGCTGTATTCTGGGGCCCAGGCTGTATCGCTGTGGCCCTCGTGCTCCTGTATAATGTACTGTCCTGACATGGTGACGGGAGGCAGCGTCAGGCTGGCAGTGGGGGGCATGGCCGTCACGTCCACAGGGGAAACCTTTGACTGGAAGCACAGCTTATGATTGGGCAGTTCGAAAGTAAAACGCGTCTGAGCACCTGTGAGAGGGAGAGGGGAAAACGTTAATTGTTTGTAATTGTTGTTTTCCAGTAAGTTATGGAATATATTAAAGGAACACTCCACCGTTTTTAGAAATAGGGCTTATTCAACTTCTTTCCAACATTTAGATATGTGGGCAAATGCATTTTTGTCTTTTGGTCGCCGCTAGCTTAGCTTAGCATAATGAATGGAATCCTATGTTGCCAGCTAGCATGTCCCGAGTAGAAATGTAATAACCCAAAATAAATAAAAACCCACCTAATTACTTCTTGTGGCCTGCATATTCACAACTAATACAAATAGCGATGCAGATTAAGACTAGGTGATTTCCTAGGCAGATATTAACTTGGGACTATATTAGGGTGAAGCACAGGCGAAGCACTGCTACTTGGGCGGAGAGATATCACGCAACACATGCACAACATACGGCGGTATGTTGACGGAGGTTTGGGGATTTCATGTGTTGCGTGATATCTCTGCGCCCAAGTAGCAGTGCTTCGCCTGTCATTTTTACTCGAGACATGCTAGCTGGCAACATAGGATTCCATTCATTATGCTAAGCTAAGATAGCTGCGACCCCACCAAACTAAAACAATGCATGCACTGAGACAAAAATAAATTTGCCCACATATCTAATTGTAGGAAAGATGTTGAATAAGCCCTATTTCTAAAAACGGTGGAGTGTTCCTTTAACAAATGCACTTGTGGAGTAGCGGGTACCTGTCATGCCATGGCTTTTCATGCGACCCATCTTGTATTCTGCTTTAAGAGAGGGCAACAGCGCTGCACCAATAGTGATCCCATCCAGCATAGCGCTGAATTTCAACACGATTGGCTTCTTCTCCAGTCCCTCGGGCAGCTGTGGAAACTCACTGGCCTCCACTGGAGTTTGATTGACACTCACTTCAGAGGGCTGCGGAGTAGGCGTCTCTTCTCGGTTGGGAGGCGGGCTAATGAAAACAGGAAACAGATTTGAATTTAATATCAGTGGGGGGCTGGGGGGGGTCATTAGAGTTGTGAAAAGAAAGTGCAGAGGTTTGCCTCACATGTTGGAGGGCTGACGGATGAGGTCTGAAATCTGTTTTGAGAGCTGATGGGAGCTGCGGACCATCATGCTGTGCAGCGTTGCGGGGTGTTGCGGGATGTTGATAAAGATAGCGCCCACTTTAAATACTGCAGCATTATTGGTCTTCAGCCCACGCTGTGCACTATATAAAGCCTGAGACTTTGCGATGTTACACTTCACCACAGTCCTGAAATACAAATACACACAAACAAAGGGAACTTACTACAAATGCTCACTTTGTTTTATGTTACTTCTCGGTGTAACATGCAGGCTGTGATTTCAATGTCTGTGAAATGTATAGACACACTGGCAAAATGTACAAGTGAAATGTTCATGTGACTGGAAACGAGGCCTTGTAGATATGGGAACTGCAAGGAGAGAGAGATCTAGATGGTTTAATAGAAAAGAGGAACGGGAGAGTTTCAGCCCCTGCACAAAAAAACACTTGCCAAAATGACAAGCTCCAATCAGATTGCCTGACGAGTATGCAACTAAATCAACCGGGCTGCTGCAATGAGCACCTTTGAGGAGGAACTAATCACTGGATTTGACAGCTTTTGCCAGGTTTGAAGCATCACGTATTTAAAAGATATTCAGAGTTTTGTATGAGGCATACAGCAGCACATAAACTCAATATCAACGAGCAAAACTTTATAATCTGTTTTCTGTTCTGAGTTCTGAGTCTGTGAAATACTCTGTACTTATTAATTTTAGAAGAACAAGAGTCACATATTTTTGGTAAAACTGTTCTCAAAGCCAATCTATTATTATTGCATCATTGATTTCAGATAAAACTGCACTTAAACATCAATAGTGTGAAATGTCAATAATGAAGCGATGTAGCAAAGTCACTTTCAAACCTAGCAGATTTCTGTTGGTGAATTAAGCAAATTCATGTGACCAACTTGGACAAGTTGTGAAATCCTTGTGGGGGAAATCTTTCACCCTAAAGTAAAAATTCACAGTCACGTGAAGTCCTATTGAAATTACTGGATACTGGAAAATCACCAATTACTGATAATTATGACTGCATTACGTGGGTGGATCTGGTCAGAATAACCTGTAAAGTGGAACAGATTCATGCCGATAGGCAAAAGCCTGCCTCAGTGATACTAGGTAATAGGATAACTACTCCCATGGAAATATGACTCGAAAAATTGTGTCGTGAGGATGTTATGATTTCACTGACCACTGTTTGAAGACACTATATGCTGTGAAGCCTTTAAATGAGAAAGCTGTAGAGAGTTAGAAAGGGTATGAAATGTTAAGATAGTAAGAGTGAACAGCATGCGTCATATGATGATGACATATGGAAGGGACTGTGATATCCAAATATTATGGAGATGTTATGAATGGTCTTGGAGAAAATGATAGGGTTATTGAGGAAATTTAGACATACAGGAACTCCTGCTTGGTTGTGCTGGTAGGTGAGGTTGGAAAATCCTCTAGTCTGCCAGTGAGAGAGGCAGAAAAAAAAGACAGATAGAGAGAACAGAGGAGAGTAAAGGAGGAAGGTAGAAGAGGGGAAAGTTATCTACAGAGAAAACATTTCAAAACTGTCACACATGCTGTGATAAATCTGTAATGTAAAAATACACTGGAAAGAGAGACCAGCAGAACAAAAACAGATCCAAGAATGGCTTTAAATATGACAAAAGCAGAGAACATTCTAGGAGTGAAGTGCATTTCAAATTAAGATTCGGATGTTGCATTACAAAGGCTGCTTGGCTGAAAATGGAAACTGAAACGTAATTTACATTTCCTGAAGCTAGTGTGTTGTGGGACGTTACCCGAGGTGCAGTTTCTAAATTGTGTCTAGTTTGCTGTGATTGCTAGAAACATGGTCAACTCTCTGTGACAATCTGGTTTCTAAATACACTATTATTCAAATTTTGGGGTCTGTACGCAAATTGATTTGTTAGAACAGATCAAATAAACAAAAAAAAATATTAAGGCGGCAAAGAGATACGTTTACATTATTTAGGAAAGTCAACCTACCAATGTCTTAAAGTGTTTTGCATGTGAAACTGGGACTGGACATAATTATAGAAAGAAATATTGGTTACACTTTAATTCGATGATCCATTTTTGACATTCTACTAACTATGAGTAACTTTGCAACTACATATCAACTAACTTTTATTAGGTTAGTAGTAGACAGTAGTAGACTGTTAAGTTAGGGCTAGGTGTAAGGGTATAGGTTAGTAGAATATGTTGAAGTACTTGAAAAGTTACTTATGGACAGTAGAATGTTTGTTGGGCGAGCGTCAAAATAAAGTGTTAGCAGATATTAAGCAGACATTCTACCAATAATCTAATGACTGGTACTTGACATGTAGTTGCAAAGTTACTTGTAGTTAGTAAAGGTGGAGAATCAGAATAAAGTGTTACCAAAAAATTACACATTTCAAGGTAAATGGATTTATATAAAGGTGGACAATGAAAATTGATAAAGCACTCAATAGGTCTTAAAGCTTGGTGGTGAACTACTGACTGTATGTCTGGGGAGATTCCTTCCAGAAGCACAATGTTCACACATCCAATATGGGCCGAGGCACAGGTCTCAGTCATCTTCTGATGGAGAATATCTACAACAAGAGAACAGGAATTACGGGATATTTCATCTGCAAGGATTTAGTCAGTGTACAAGATATTTTAATATTTAAAAGTGCATGGATACTGTTTGCATTACCCTTCATTTTCTCCTTTAGAGTAAAACTGCCATGTATTTTCTTAAGCTCTGCCTCCATGGTTAGTCCTCCAATGTCTGCTTCCAGATGTGTGCGGTTCACCATGCCAACACCAAACACGATCAGCGTCACATGCTGGGGCTCAGAGCTTACCAAACTCCGCCTGCGACCCAGCCGACTGGGTGGCGTTTCGCTCTCCGTTTCAAACACCAACCGGCATGGAGGATCCGCAGGGCTCCGCCCACCCTCTGAAGAGCAAAAATAAACAGTTGAATAGTCAAATTTGGCCAAAAGCAAAGATTGTTACACTGTTATATTTTTTGCAGTGCGACATTATTTTTTTTACAATGTATGACAGTGTTTCCTCTCTCTAAATCTAATTAGCACAATAAAATAAAATCGTATTACCATAATGTCTAATAAAATAATGACATATTTAAAGTATTTATACATCATGGTGCAATAATCTGCTGTAATGCCTTTTAATATAGATTTATTGTAATAAAAATCCCCGTATTAGAACTGAAAATGTAATAAGAGAATATTGTAAAATTAAAATAAATATCTTTAATAATTTAATTCTAATTTAATTTATTAATCTGTACTTATATTAAATAATAAATCACTCATTTTAATTTAAAAAAGCCAAAACAGGCTTTATTTTCTTTTTGAATTATTATTATTATACTTTCATATGATTTCATTTTTTTTCTTTAATACATTTAAAAAAAAAAAAATGTATTAACAGTTCATGACAAATGCAGAGCAGGAAGTCCTACCTGAGAGGGCATTGTCTTGGTTCTTCTCCAGGATGCCTGTGGGGTCTGATATGAGCGAGTAGAAATTAAGAAGTTTGTACATGTTCTGCCAGCACTCGGCCGACGGCTCGCTCTGTTCTGACACAGTGATGGAGTCCGAGTCATCCATCTGAATGGTCATGTGGTCCGCCACATCGCGTGAACCTTTCCGAGATACTTTTGACGTCCTTCGCTCTGAACGTCCCAGCGTCCCCCTTCCACGAGGTTCTCGATTCCTGGTCAGTGTGTCCAGGCCTGGCCCGACCACTGTGCGTTTGCCCTTTTGAGTGCCCAGTCGAGCAGCTCCGTTCAGACTCCCACGAGAACTACGGCTGAAATCAGACGAGCGGAATTCCCGATAAGGCCGTGCCTTGGTGGGCGTGGGGGAAGAGGAGCCGGCAGTGTAGCGGTTGAGTTTGATGTCAGTCTGTGTGGCTTTGATATCATCAATCATCGTGCTGAACTGGTGAATGAGGCGGACCAGGGCCATATCCACATGCTGTCGAATCGCCTGACAAGCGAGAGTAAAATGGCAGTGCACGCTAGCCTGGGGTCTCCGGCTCAGCTCGTGGAAAGACAACGCGCTGGCAGAGGGAGGGGTTGACATGCACTTTTCTAGCACGACTGCATTCAAACTGAATGTCTCAATCATCAGGGCAGGCTTGAAATCAAGCGGGGGGAGATTTACCATCCCCTGCCTGTAACAAAAAAAAAAAAACATCCTAAAATTAGTGATATGCAACATTATGACTGCTTGAGTACTCAGTAGGTAAAGTAGCCAAGCGTTCAGGGTGGGACAGTAAGGGAGAAAGAGAGCAAGTTCCACTTCACCATGGTAAAATGAATGAATAATGAATGTATGAATATATCTGGATAAAATAAATGGTCGCCAATACGTTTGAAAGAAAAAACTATATCTAATCAATGTAAATGTTTATGTAATAATTATAAAATAATTTTTTCACACATAATTGTTATTCATAACCACCCATTTTACAGAAACAGTGTTTAAAGAATGGCATTTTAGTACAAACATTGGTAATTCTCGCTTTGCGCTCAATTTTAATAAGAACATCACATCGGGACACAATGTCACAATGTGTTGATACAGTAGTTGCTAAAGATATACAGTTGTAGTTTTTGTAATTTTATTTTTATTAAATAATTACAATTATAAAAACTACAACTGTACAATTAAACCCAAATGAAACTCTGAACGGGGGGAAATGTATATCTCTAGAAAGATCAAACCTATTATGGGATAGCTGTGTTACCTGTGTGCTCGTTTGTTTTTCCTTTCTTTGCTGGTGTCAGAGTCAACAATGTCAGCTCTCAAGCACTCAAGAGTGCCGCTGAAGGAGAGGTGCTCCCCAAAATACATCTTGTAACTGAGTGGAGGTGCATCTTGCGGCTGAATACCAATGTGACTCAACAAAGGCTTAAAAACAACCTGTTTGGATAATCCCATGACAGACACACACAAACAGAATGAGAGAGGCAACAACATGTGTATGGTCATAAATAAACAATAACAAATGAATAAGTATTCCTGGTGCACACACCTGTGCGTCGGCTAGCTGCACAGCTGCAGGGCAGAGATTCGTCTCATCTTGGTCAAGCAGGTCCTCCTGACTTGTGCTGTGCTGGGAGTGTGTGTGCTGAGAGTGTGTATCCAGTGTATTCTGATCACTGGATAGTACAGTGTTAAAATCTGATGCAGAAGGAATGGTGGGGAGCACTCCTGTATGCAAAGAGTGCAAAATGAACACTCCAATAAACAAGTCTCTAATCACAGCCACATGAACAGATATAGATGCGTGTTTACACACAGTCAACGGACTTCATACTCATATGCTTCTGTCAGTACACTGATCGCTCACCTCCGGTCTGCAGGCTGTTGTGTTGAGAGCGGTTGAGGGGAGAGTCCTGGACATTGCCGCCTGTTCGGTTGCCAACAGCGTTTGACATCCAGTTGTAGAAGCTGACAGAAAACGGCTCCGATAGAAGAGGATGTTCCGTCAACACGTCTGCACCCACACTATTGCCTACCCAAAAACAAGAGATATTTAACGCCAACTAGATTTTCTTTTTTCTGAAGAAAATGAGAGCTTTGTGCTTTCCATGCAGAAGTCACCATGACGCTAGTGTATAGTAGGTAGTTTCCATGGCACGGAGACATGTTTGCTTGTGTGTTCTGAGGGGTTGTTAGCACATTGAGTCTTTGTCATATATAAGTCAGTATAAGTAATTTTTTAGGGATGCACTTTATTTTATTTATTTATATATTTCAGTACTATATTGGTTATTGGGTGATAATTTTAATAGTTGGGTTTAGCTAACAATAACAATACTAACATTAACTGAAATAAAATAAAATATAAATATTCAATATAAAAGTACAAACTTAAACTTAAAAATAAAAAGTTAGTCAGAGCTACAGCTGTGTGGACAAGTTCCCCGACATATGGTGCAGTTGCACTTCGGGTGACCCGAGTTTGAGTTCCGACTCAAGGTCCTTTCACGGTCCAATTCCCTTCTTTTATCTCTAATGATTTCCTGTCTGCCCTTATATTGTCCTATCTAAATAAAAAGGCAAAAGGGCAAAAATATACATAACTTTTAAAAAATAATTAAATACACTCTTTTTTTTTTAAACACTAACCGAAAGACATTTTTTAAGTAATAAGTACTAAAGTTAAGTACTCAAATAATATAAAATAAAAAAAGCTAAAAAGAAATGTTTTTTTTTACATTAATAATAAAAAAACAGTTAATTCAAAATATTAATGAATACTATAACAGTCACTAATAATGGGTGATAGATTTTTAATTTAATTAACTGGAATCAGATATTTGATACGGCATGCTCATTTTCTATATTTTAACATCTAGATCACCTTTGCCGTCATCTAACACTAAATACATTTTTTTAATTATATTGCGATTTATTACAATAACAGTGTAAAATGTAATCTTTAGAAAATCTCATTTTCAAAATGTACATTTAAATGGTGTTAATTCTAAATTCACTTGTAATAATTAAAACTATTGAATTTTAGTTAATATATAGTTTCCAACCCAGTTTGGTTTATCTGTACTTTTATGGTATTTGATATGCAGATGCTTTCTGGGCAGAAAAATAATACTAAAAAAACATTTGTCCTCCTAGTTCACATTTTCAGCCGTCTAATATTAGACTGCAAAAAGCAATAAACTCTGAATGAAGAAAATCGTGTACCGGTACGTGTCAGGGAGCTGCTCTTGGCTGCGGCTTGTTCGTTTGCTCGATGGGGAGTTGCTTCTAGCAGGTTGTGCAGGCTGTGGATGCTTCCTGTCAAGTAGCTTAGCAACGATTCTTTCCTAGGGCTGTGAGTGGACTGCAGCCCTGTCCGACTGACATGAGCTGGAGAATCAGCTGCTGTATCTCCACTCGTGTAGCTCAGGGACTGGTAAGGGTGGGAACCCTAAAAAAGCATTTCATTTCCAACTTTAGATTAAGATTTATCATACACTTATACACATTACCAAACAAAACAGACCCACACAAACCTTGATCCTGAGGGCAGACTCATTGTGTGTGTGAGATTTGGACAGTTTTCTCATGATCTCGACTCCAGTCACAGGGGCAGAGTTACCGGTAGGAGCAGGACGACTACATACTCCCTCTAACAGCATTGTATGTTCACTTACAGTGCCTAAAATGCACATAAATAACACAAAGACTAAGCAAAATGTTTAAAAAAAGCTATATAAGATTTCAGATTTAATATTATTACCCGCATCAAACTCAAACTCGGCTCCATCAGCGCTGGTGTCACTCTGCAAGGCAGTAGCACTATCCGGCCCCTGTGTCTGATCAGGCTCGATGGGGTCTGGCTCTTTAGGCTTAGGAAGCTGATTGGGTCGCGGCAAACCAACCGCCTTAAAGCCCTGAGTGACAACAATGAATTTCATCCACTGACGCGCAAGTGCCACCATACCTTTCCTCAGGGTGACCAGAGCAGGCAGTCCATCATTCTAATAAGATAAAGATGCATAGGTAATAAAAGATTAGCATGGAATAATTAGTTCTGCATAAGCTGCAGTTACCACATGACTTTGTTGCAATGCATTTTTCGTGTTACTAGCTCAAAAACAAGCCAGGATACCATTGCTAGTACAATCTGGAAGAACATGGAGAAGTAAATTCAGACTTTACAATGGTCAATGAACCTGGAAGCCTTGGAATTAGCATTAACCAGTCAGAATCAAAAATTCAACAATTTGCAGTATAAGAACATGTTAATACATATGCAAATATGTGCTCTGCAAGCATAAAGACTTACCATGGTGGCCTCTTCTATAATGCTGTAATCAGCCTGCTGCAGGTAGCGATGTAGAATATTGCACAGTAAGCAGGACGGGTTCTCGTGAAGATATCGGGCTCGCTTTGTAACACGGTTATACTTGCTGCGAAACGGAATGTGAATACTCTTTTTCTGTTGGATTGAACCACACATAAACATGCATGTAAAATTAGGCAAGTTAAGGCTGAGTTGCACTGTGCTCAAATCCAGGGGTGTCTATCAGTGTAAGTATTAACAAGCCTGACCTCCAAGGCCTCAGTCATTATGCAGCCCATGACCGCGCACACACGGAGTGTGGCCTCCATGTCCAGTTTCTGCAGTGAGGATTTCAGCTGGTCAATGGGAACCAACCACGCACCGACCGCAGGGGTCGCAGTACTCAAGAGATTCAGCTGCCTGCAGACACATTCAACAACATAGACCTCATTAGCCATACAAATATTGATCCATGATTTCCTTTAAAACCCAATCAAAGGGGTTTCAGCCAAATATTCACTCAGGGCTGGAGTTGAAGAGGATTTCCATCTTTAATACATATAATAGCACCCACGCCCTAAGCAAATGTTATACATAAATATAATGGGATTTTCTATGGTTTAAAAATATAAAATATGTCCCCAACTATGGCCCCCAGTGAATCTTAGCCATTTCCATCACTGTATCTCTCTCAAAACAATAAAATCAGCAGCCCTTTTGAGATTACATCGGCCAATACCCCTTCCAAACTGGTCATTTTAAATAAAGAGTCAGTCTTCTCAATGAATGCACATTTTGCTTTCCAAATGTTTATTTTGTTTGTGTGTGTGTGTCTTTTTGTAAAGTAAACAAGTGTAACACAATTACAATTTTGTGTGCATCTTATTTATGCTTATTTTTAAATTGCATTACTTATATATCTGACATGGCTTCTGGATAAAATTTATATCCCATAATTTTTACATGTGTACCTAGACATGGCTGGAGCATGAGATCGAATGTTAGTTGGCGCAGCAAAGCTGAACCAGATCTCCTTTATAGTCAGCTTCATACTGCTGGAGTCAGGAGGAGGAGGTAAGAGGGGCAGGTCCTTTTTCAGATCATCTGACTCCACTCCCTCATCCTGTACAGACAAACATGAGTGACAAATAATGTGAGAAACAAAGGCCCAAGGAAAACTTTCAAGATCTCAAATGGCCATTAACTATAAATGAACAACATATGAGAACCTGTTCGTCAGAATCTGAATTGTTGTTGGGTTCAGAGGAAGGGCTCTGGGCATCATTGGGCAGGTTATCATCAGAAACATCCGTGCTGTAGCCACTTCCTGTCTGAGAACCACTAGAACCGTTTGATTTTGAGACTCCATTCCGGACGCCGTTTTCGGCCTCGCCCATCACCCCAAACGCACTGTAGAGCACGGCTCCTGATTGCCGCCCACCTGAGGAAAAGCCGGACATGCATTTCTTACTCCTGAAATACAAATGTTTAATGCTAGCTGAAATTCACATGTGTATAATACCTTTGACCGTGAGGTTCTCAATCCCACACTCAAACATAATCCAACCCCATTTCTCAGGATTGGCCCCAGAGCGAGCGTGGTCAGGGGTGTGATCTGTGACGTGCTCAGTTGAGATGGAGGGCTCAGTCTCATCCACTAACACAAAGTCATCAGTTTCCTCCAAACTGAAGAGAACCTTGGACTTCTTAAAAGGAATGGCAGTGATGGCACAAGCTCCGAGGTCTGTTAAAAACATAAATATGGAACAAACAATTACAATTTTAAAAGGCATTCATTAAACAAAACACAACAAAAAAAATTCTGTCATAAACTGATTAAAAAAAAGACAATATTGACTAATTTGTTAAATTAATTAATTATTAGAATAACTTAAAATAAAACGGTATGTCCATGCAATAGGAGAGACCATGTCAATTATAATGTTATTGTAACAAAAAAAATAATAAATGACTGCAGAATGCAGCAACTGACCAATTAGAGAATTCTCAAGAGGCATGTAATAAATAAATAATACATGGGGACATAAATGTGTGGGAGTGTGTACCTGATGAATCCAGACCGCGGAGTTGGCTGTGTATGCGGTGTATGTTGAGTCTAGCTGCGATCTCCTTGCCTTTCTCAATCCCAGCATTAGAGCGGAGAGAACCGCTGGACTGAGGTGCCATCTTAGATGCAGACGAGTACTTCTCCATCATAACAGAGGGTTTTTCTGTGTCCTCAACTATACCCCTACACAGCACGCATTAACAGTCAGAATTATATACATTATATATTTCTACACATTTTTCAGACCATATTTAATATAAATGGATCACACAGCATTATTTTCAGCTTTATATTTAGTATTTAGTACAGTCATCAGTAAACATTTGTATTTTCTCAGGGTTTTATCATTTATTTTCTCGAAGTGGCAACATACAGAGCCCCTAAAATAAAAAAGATAAATAAATAAAAAATATATTGACTTTGGTATACACACAAGATCCTTTTTTATGAGAAACTCTTCACATGGGCAGAGGAATTTTTTCCATGCGTGCGCATTACAATTTATAGTTTTATATATAATTTTCGTTTGTGAAATGTCCTATAAAATAGACTGAAGGCACAATACAGCTGTGTGCATTGTCCTATTTGCCAAGTTCAAGGGTCTATAAAAATAAAAAATAAAACAATTAAAATCACATTTTGGCTTTCATTAGAGCAGCAGTCATATTTCAAGGCCTTAGGTCTGCTTTAACACATACTATGTGGTGGCCAAGAAACCACACTGCGGAAATGGGCTGATGGTGCAGTAGGTGTCTCAGTGTGCTAAACTGTGCATTGTCCTCTATGCAAAGTTTAATGGTTTCTCATGCAAACACAAAATCTGTATATTCTTTATTTTTGCAAAACGCTAATAACCTGCATTCATTTTTGCATAATGAAAAAGTGCATGTTGAATTCATTCAGTCATGTCTGCCAATCACTAAAGAATCAATAAACAGATGCCATGAAAACACACTTCTTGTATGATAAATGGATTTTCAAGAAATTCTTAATTTTCTATTATAGAAAAGTAAATACGGGTAATAGTCTGGAAATGCAAATATGTTTCCAATTTTCCGAGAGAGCGAGAGCGAGAGAGAGAGAGAGAGAGAGAGAAAAATATTTAAGACATTTGACATACAGACATTTGCAGTTACCTATTCATGCGCAGCTGAGTGGCAATCCGGTCAAAGCACAAGGCCACGAGAGAGACGTGTGTGACACTCTTATTGGAGGGTGAACCTTCTTCTACCGATGCCTGAAGTACACAGAGATTCACCTGCAAACAAACATGCACACACATTTACTTCTACCATGTTTACATGACAAGCTTTCTCATACACACACACACACACACACATACACACAAATAGGTACCTTTGGGACAGTGACATTAGCCTGCAAACCCTTTATCTTCACATTGTCAGGCTTGATTGACAGATCAGTTTGTCCATGCGGTGTGCTCAGAGATCCAGGGGTGGTTCCCTCTGTCTTAGATATTTTGTGCTCTGCTTTCGCTGTGCTCTAGAAAACAACATTCATCATGATCACGTTAAAGACTAAGTGTGCTGTCACGTCTCTGTATGTTGGTATTGATCACTTACAGACTCAGAGACAGTGGATTTGCTGATCTGATACACTTCATTAAGCACTTTCCCATGCAGGTCATCCAGGATAGATGCAGGGTGGCGAATACTGGCAAAGTGAACCATAGACTCAATGTACCTGGAAAGAACAACAGAGAATTTCACAAATACTGTGACATTTATTAAACACCCCATTAATGGCCAGATTTTCTAACAGCTTGCACCTGTGCAAACCATCTTTTGGGATTAAAAACTACTGTCAGGATTTACTAAAGACACACAGAGAAAAAATAGCGCTGAAAATGCGTGGACAGTTATCTTTGGGGCAGACCTTATTGCATATGCATTGTAGGAGCAAAATTTATGTGAGGTGAGTATTTAAACGAATCATGCAAGGTGATTTTCTAAGGTTTGTGCTAGTCAATATCCTGGTATTTGCACCATTATTTAGTGCCCCAAAAAAGGATATCTTAAACCATCTGCACATTTTTGGAATTGTGCTCTGATTTGCCCTGTTTAGTAAATCTAAAATCTATTGACGAGAACTTTTTATTTCCTGTGAGTTATTTCCTATGTGAGCAAAACATACTGAAATAGTCAGTAGGCTTTAGGCATATCACAGCCATGATGTTTTGGATTCTAGTCAGATGCAAGTGGTATTAAGTGAACAGACACTCTCATTCTAGAGAGCGTTTGTTTAAACAAAAATCAGTGTGGTGCAGAATAATTCATCATTATTTATCATCCATTTTCATCCAAAGCCATTCAAGAAACAAAAAACGAAACTAAAGTGTCTCTCTTTTTGGTTAAATAATATCATCATAATATCAGACCATAATTTTGGTGTCATGGAGTCTTTAAACACATGGTGGGTGATATGAGAGCTGCTGTAATGTCTAACCTGTCTAGTGCTTCAGCTACTAAAGGAGTCAGGACCACATTGACCGCCCCTTTGACCTCTACGATGGCTGTAGTTCTCGTCTGGGCAAGAGGCTGATCAACGGTCCAGTCCTCTGTCATTGTGTCCTCATCAGTGTTGTCCATCGCCCGTTTGTCAAGGGGTGTGTAAGGTGTGCTGCAGATACAAACACAAAAAATGCATGCTTGTAATTATGATACATGATACTGAAACAATCACTGTTGATTTGATATGATGTCTCGTATTACCTATTTATATCGCCCATGAGCTGAACTCCTCGGTCTAATAGAGAACTGGCAGACAAACCGGCCTTCACCATCTATAAAAGGACACAAATACAAATATTAACAAAATATAACGAATGAACAAACATGGGTGACTTTCACAAAGACCTTATACAGGTGATTTTACCCAAAAGTTAGACATTGCATAAAGAAAATTAAATTATGTAATTATGTAAACTTAAATTTTTTTGTAAAAATTTAGTAAATATTTTTTTTAACATTTATATTTAAAGAATTAGAATTAATATGAATTACTTATTACTATTTAATTAATTCAGGTTAATTAATCGTTATGGTTTCATATTATTAACAACTATTATTCATGCAAATAACATTATTTCACTTGAATATATAAAAAAAAACTTTTACAATAATAAAATAATAATTTACAATTTTGTTTATATACACAATGTATTTTTAAATGTATTTAAGGACAGTGTTTCTTTTTTATATTTATAAAATGTTATAAATATATAGTTAGCAAATACAAATGCTTGATTGTCAGGAAATACAAATATAATAATTAATTTTATTAATGCAAATATTATTTATTTCCCGATATTGGTGGTGAAATATGACCAGGAAATTTCTTCATAAAATTCATCTACTTTGGATTCACAACTGCATAAATAATATTTTACAATGAATGAAAAACTTGTAAAAATATTTACCTTAAAAGACGGGATGGACAATTGGTCAAAGGAGGCAGAGCTCTCCTCGCTTGTAGGCGTGTCAAGGTCAAGTGGGCGATGCAGTGAGGACTTAGATGTTCTCTTATTGGTTGGCTGCTTAACAGTCCAGTTTGACACATGATAATGTGCAAGATAAGTTTGGTAACAAGCCATTAAAGCCGGCTGTGTTGTCAAGAGGCCAGGCTCAGCCTTCTCCGTTTCAACAGATCCCTCCTCTTCCAATCCAAGTGCAGAGACAAATGAGGCTTGGGAGGTGTGGCTAGGCATCGGAGGCAGGCGGCTCTCAGCAATTGACAGAGGTCCTTCCACACTGTGATATATGGAGGTGCGGCTGTGTTCTGTGTGGGGCTGACCCTGTTGTCTTCGTCTACGTTTCCTCCCTGGATAGGTACCTGGACCTTCATCGCTACTGATTGGCTCAAACTCCTCATTGGCGCTAAAGTACGCTTCACTGTCAGCCACAGACATGGAGGAGTCAACAGAGCGGTACTGATGGAATGTGCTAGAATCAGCTGACGGAGTGAACGGAAATGATCCGTAGCTCCTTCTTTGCCTTGGCGAGTCTAGAACGTTTTCGTCGCTACGAGAAACCTCGCTACTAAACTGAACACCAGTAGGAGGCGTGGCTTTCTCTGCGAAGACGGCAGCTGATAGGCTCTTGGTGCTCCCAAGGCGAGCTGATTGGACAGAGGACTGGCGCTTTAAAGGAGAGCGGAGTGGAGAGCGCAAGGGTGGACCCTCAGGGATTGGACCATCAGTGGTTACATTCATTAACCTGGAAACATACACACTGTAAAATACACATACAAACAAAAATGTAGTGTTGGGAATTGAGATTGTTTTTATTCAGAACCAGATTTATTTTTGAAAAATTGTTTTGAACTTGTGTTTAAGCTTGAGTTGAGCTAGCAGTCGGAATTGCATGAGTTGTGGAAATAAACAAAGGATTCTTATGGTCAGTCTACAAGACTCTAATTGCAAGACATAAACTCACAATTAAGATATAAAGACATTATGGAACTGGAATTGCTTTATACGATACAGAAGCACATGTGACTCACTCTATAGAAGGGGAGGGACTCTCTCGTTCTCCAGCTAACAGAGGCAAGGCAGCACTGGAGGAAGAGTTTTCCTCAGAGGAAGAGGCAGAGCTGTGAGAGCGCAGAGGTACGTGAAGACTAAGGTGCTGCCCACGTCTCTCCAAGTCAACCATCGGAGCGGGAGAACACACATCTCTTCGCATAGTGACACCTTTAGCTGTATGTAAACCAATAAAATAAGAATAATTTACATGGCACCCAATCGGCATTATCATAGCCACACACGAAAAAAAGAATATACCATCAGGGAGTTTAGGAGTTTCCTTAGTGACAATCCATTCTCCTGGATGTAATAATGACTGGCCATAGGACATGTCGCTGTCTACACTGATGCTGGAGAAAGCAGAGCTTGATGAGGGTGTGATTTCCTCCAAACGGAAGAAGTCCAGGCCACCAACCGAGCCACCGAAAAAACGACATCCACCTAGACAACCACAGCGGTTCCGGCTTCGCTTATATTTCTCCTCAGGCCAAAGGAACCAAAGTCTAAACCACACATTCACACAATATAACAACAGGGTAAACAAGTTTCCCTGCACATTAAGCAATAGACAAATATAATAAAAGATATGAGTTAACCTTTTTGTTTTCATATCATGGAGCTCCAGGAACTGCCTCTGGACCTCATATTTGGCTGGATGGTCAGCAGCTAAAGCCACATCAGCCGTCATGAGGTTAAAGTTCACCGAACCGGCTTCAAGCCAATGAGAGCGCCGAAGGAGGGGTGGAGGGAGGCCAAGCCGTACAACTTCCTGTTGCTCGATGAATTGAGCGATCACTACGTCTTGCAGAACAGCACTGATGCCTTCACCGACAGCAGCTGTGTGCAGATTACACGTGGCCAACCGCAAGGCTCCAGTCTGACAGGCATACATACAGTACATACACTACTGGTTAAAAGTTTAGAATAATTAAGATTTGCTGATTTGGTGCTCAATCATTAATTTTTTTATCAACGTTGAAAACAGTTTTTGCTGTTTTATATTTTTGGTGGAAATTCAGCTTTGCCATCACAGGAAAAAATATAATAAGTAATTATACCAAACTTTTAACTGGCAGTGTACATAATCATCTCTGATAGTCACTAACCTTAATATTGGCAGCACATCCGTGTTCAACAATGCAAACCTGAGCTCCATCAACCGTCAGTCGAGTCATGGTGTACTTCAGATCCTCTGATGTGCGACAGGGACCAGGCAAGGCTGCATACTACACATACAGATGCACACTCAGTGGTGTAGTCATTTTGAAAATGATGTGAGTATGACAGCTCAGGTATGTGTGTAAGTGTTTCTGTAATACCTTGGCATCACAGACTCTACGATCAACTCCATGTTGGCAGGTGACAGATGGTTTTGGCTGCTCAAGCTGGAACTCTCGGGACAGTACATGAAACACAAAGCTCTCGCCCCATTCCAGAAGAGATGCACACTGAAACACAAACACTACCAGTGATTAACACTAAGCTTGCAGAACCAGCATAGCTGTCACTAGATTTAAAAAAAAAAAATACTGTTGAATAATCTTTCTTTTACTGACACTTTTAAAAGGGGAAAAATATGGTAAGGTTCACAATCAGTTTGGATTACATTTATAGATAAACACATAATATTAAAATGACAATGACAAATATATTTTTATTGCCATATCAGCCTCAAATGCTAGATTATTTGATACTAGATACTAGTCCCTCAATGTGTACAAATGAACAGGAAGTAGGCAGCACTACAAATAAATGTTCAAACATTCTTTTCTGTGGATTTTCACGTAGGTGCTTTAACAAAATTACAACCTTCACATTCTTGCTTTTAGTGTCTCTGGCCCACATGCTGGTCACATTTGTATTATTTTATTAAGTATAACTACTGTAAACATTTTCAATCTATCAAACACGGTGAGGGATGTGTCAAAATCTTTGTATGAGGTCATCATGCCACAGATTCTGCTAGAAATATTCCTTTACAAATGTAAAGCAACCCATTCGTAGTGTCACAATGAATGATTGAGTCACCTGTGGCACACTAACTCTTCCTGTAAGAGCTCCAGCCTGAACGTCAATGAGCCAAGCATATTCGAGTGTGTCACTGCCCGCCGGTAAGCCCTCCGCTGAGAACATGGCGTGGGCTCTCATCTGCAACCCTGAGAGGCTCAGATGCCCATCTCGCAACACAGCATCAACCGCAGGCCGCTAAACACACAGATGGGAATAAATTACCCAATACAGAAACATGACAACTTTAAATAACAGCACCTGAGAGAATATGAATGAGGTCACCTCCTCCCATTCCCACCTGATAGTTATCGCTGACAAACACATGTAGAGGCGAGAGAACGAGCTGAAGCATGGTCTCCTTATAACCCTTCTTCATCTCAAAACACAGACGTTCCAGGAAGCCCGTAGGACCCTCTGGGCCATCACTGCTACAGTGCTGCAGATAAAAGTACAAACAAGATTTACAAACACAGTTGTGATTCCTACAGGAAATATCAGTGCCTGCAAGGCATCAAAAGAATAGTCTCACAATCACAAATATGCTAACTTAATGATGTCATCACTAATGTCTGGGCTTCTATGAATTAAATCTCTGGTCTCCTCTAAAGTGGTACTGACCGTTGGAAGACGTCCATGGACCTTGTGCAGATTGACGAGGACGGTGATGTCCCAGGGACGTAAGGAGAGAGGATGTGGTGCGTCTTTAGAGCGGTTCTCCTCCAGGCCCACTCTTGTCCAACCAGATGACGAAGAGCAGGAGCTCAGCACAGGGCTTGACAGAGACTCCTCAAAGTCTGTGTACATGTCATCCTCTCCGAAATAGTTTTCCTGCGAATATACATACAACAACAATCGTTTAAAGGGATATTGCATCAAAAAACATGATTTACTCGCCCTCAGTCCTCTGTTATTTTTATCTGTCATTGTGAACAATCACTATATGGAAAAGATGAAAAAATTACCATTTTGTGTTACACAGAGGAAAATATGGGTTTTGTAGAACACGAGATTGAATTCAGGTTTTAGTTATTAGATACATCTGCCACAGTTAAAATCACAATGAAATCAAAAAGTACAATTCTTATTTTTAATGGAATAGTGCAATGTTTATTATAAATGATTTATCTATGCACATCATTATTTAAAATGTGCCCTTATAATCTTTAATCAAAATAACTTCCCCTCCCTCAGTGACATCTCTTCTCTTCTCTAATGACGTGCCAACTGGCACGAGGGCGGGACAACTTGTCACTCACATGACATCAAAGCAATAGCAAACATTCAATTATCAAATGGACAAATACAAGTCACGCCTTAAATTTTTTCTTGTTCAAGAAGCCGATTTACTGTGATTTTCGTCCAAACATGGAAGAAAAGACTATCGCAACTTCCGTTTCATGCCGACTATAAGTCGAGTACGTATATACATGCGTACCTTGATGGACACCAGCGCTCTGAGGAGAGGGCCATAAAGGGTGATGTGGGAGTCTGGGCTCAGCTCCATCTCTACATGTAACCGGTCAGGTGGCAGCAAGCTGGGGTCAGAGGAGATTCGAGGTGGAGGAGGCACAGGTGGAGCGAGCTCTGGCGGGCGCAGTGCTGACAGCATGGACTCCTCTATTTCTGACACTGCAAAAACACGTAATGTAAGGTGAAGTGTAAACAGGTCCGATTCTTAAAGATATCATCTCTGTTGCTGTTTTTAACTGCTAAGTACACCATGCTACAAGTCAAACGTTTATTTATTGTTTATTAACAATTTCAGAAATAAAAACTAATTTAAGTGAACTGATTCACATTATATTCACAAAGCATTTATAATAAATGTCATTTATGTGTGCTTTTATATAGTATATATAACCGTATATTGTGTATATAAGTAATAGTTAAAACATTTGGTATCAATATTTTATACAAGGATATTATGTTTTATACAAGGATCTTCTATTTACTTTAGCACTTACACATGTCTCAATTACTGAGATAAGCATGTGTAAGATTTTTATTGTTATGAAGATGACAGGATCAAAAACAAGTAGCCAGACGGAGTTTGGGCAACATGCAGGTCTCACATGTTGTGCACCTGGACCCCTCAATTAAATGTCCAGCATAAATACGGTTTAAAAAGCATCCCAGTATGCATTTATGATAGCCTGACGTCATCATACTCAGATTCTAGTCAGAATATGAGTCTGATACTGCTCCATTGGGCAGTGATTATGGGGCGTTTCAACCGAACCAATGAAGAAAATGTTCATCTTCTTCTAGCGTGCATGCAGTTAAGTGTAAACGATCTTTGCCGGTGTTGTAAAAATAATTTAAGGATACACGGAGTACTTACCAAAACGATAATCATTTTTGAGAGAAATAGTAAAGGTGAATGCATATACGAACAAGTTCTCCGTTTAGGATTAGAACGAATTCAACCCAAGCGCTCTTTGGTGACGTGAATGATTACGTTACTGTTGATCATCTGTCCATCATCATATAAAGCCCGCCATGACAATTTGATTGGTCCAAACAGCTCTGCTGCAAGTATAGTTGTTCCACAATTGATCAAGTCCAAACAAACTTCCGGACCTCAAATGTTGTGGACTGGGCTAGGTTTGGCTGGCATTCAGGCTACATTTATGATGTTGGTTAAAAAAAATTTGTTTTTAACTTTGTTTATGTATTTTTTATTTTGTAACATTATAAATGCCTAATGTCACTTTTAATCAATATAATGTTTCCTTGCTGACTAAAAGTATTAATTTATTTTAAATCATAAAATTATATTTTAAATCCTGAAAAAACAGTTTTATTAAATAATACAAATCTTACTTTTGCATGGTAGAGTATAAGATATGAATAATAATAAGAACATAAAATATGTCTGTGTGGCATTCTGTTGATTACCTATGACAATTTTGACATGTCCCTCAATGTGTACAAATGAACAGGAAGTAGGCAGCACTACAAATAAATGTTCAAACATTCTTTTCTGTGGATTTTCACGTAGGTGCTTTAACAAAATTCCAACCTTCACATTCTTGCTTTTAGATTCTCTGGCCCACATGCCGGTCACAATTGTATTATTTTATTAAGTATAACTACTGTAAACATTTTCAATCTATCAAACACGGTGAGGGATGCGTCAAAATCTTTGTATGAGGTCATCATGCCACAGATTCAGCTAGAAATATTCCTTTACAAATGTCAAGCACCCCATTCGTAGTGTCACAATGAATGATTGAGTCACCTGTGGCACACTAACTCTTCCTGTAAGAGCTCAAGCCTGAACGTCGTAGTCAGACAGAGTTTGGGCAACATGTGGGTTTTACATGTTGTGCCCCTGGGCCCCCCAATTACATGTCCAGTGTAAATACAGTTTAAAAAAGCAACAGTTTTTATTTGTTTTAAAATATTTTAGTCACTTGATACTTCCACTTGAATTAGTGGAGAGAAGCAGGTGTGTGTAGAAAATCTTTATGATATCTATAAAGTAAGTTTTTGCACGATTTATTGGTATTAGTCAAACACCTACATGATTGTTTTAGCTGCTGGTCAGATTTTTGAGGGTAGATGGGATGCCATGTATAGTCTATAATCAGCATGAAGTTCGGCACACTCCAGCAGTCCACCCAACCAGCCCTGGAAACAAACACACACACACACACGCATACACACAACAGAAAAGTCAAAGGGCAGTGCAAGCAAGAAGCAGACAAGAAGAGGGACAGAAATAGAGCAATGGTGCTTTCTTACTCGGCGTGAGTCATGTTCCTCCAGCGAGGTTTGTTGTTTTTGGGAGGTGCTCCTTGGCCTTCTGTTGGCATTCTGTTTTCTGGAGGGGTCTTGCAATGCTGGTAATCCTTGGTAAGGGTGAGGAGCGGGTACCGGCTGGGGTTACAGTCAGGCAGACACAGGCGCATGTCTGTGTCTTCAGCCTGTATGAGAGTTCAGTATCATTTAGGGTGGATTTAGGTGAACGCTGATATTTTAATGTCAGGATGTAATGCTCGGTCACACATCATTCAGCACAAAGGACAAGTGCGTGTAAATGTTTGCGAGGGTGTACACTCACTCTCAAACAGAAACGTGTGTTACAGGTGGCCGGGACAAACTCGTGAAAGGGCAAAGTGAAGTCAATATTCAGCGTTTCCCCACAGGCAGCGATATAAACTACAGACAAAGAGCATGAGCAGGTTATACGTTTTTCAGAAATCAAGGAAAATTGGAAATAAAAACTGATTCTAGGGTTTAAACTGATGTTCAGCAGTGAGCTTGGTGGCATTTTAGTCTAAATTCCTTTTGTTTGGCACTATTACAGGAAAGTATTGAAATTACTAAAAGGCTTTGTTCAGACTCTAATCTGTTTAGATATCTAGTCTGAAAATAAAATTAAAATTAATTTACTTAACATAAAATAAAACAATTGAAATAATGCTTTTAACTTGAAGGTAATTTATGCATTGTTCTTTTATTATTACTTTTAATGTTTAATTTCTTTTGTTATGCATTTCCATATGCTATACTAATTTTATATTTTAATATAATTATAAAGTGTGTTTAATCTTATGTTATATTAATTATGGTATTTGTATTTGTAAAGCACTTTAAGCTGTATTTGTGGTATACAAGGTGCTATTCAAATTAAATGTATTATTATAATTAATTATATTAATTAATATATAAACATACATATAAAGAAATAAATAATCCAATTAGTAAAATCAATCAGTAAGTAATCAATCAATCAATAAATCAATCAATAAAAACATCACACAAAACCTAATTCAACAAATATAATTCACACAAAATTCGGGAACATCATACACAATTATAAATGGGTTGACTCGTCTTTCAACCGGCTAGTTGATTAGTGACTAGATACATTTTCCGACATCCCTATTAAAATGACAGACTGTCAGAATTGTGTGCAGTGTGTATTCAAAGCCTTATTAATTTGTTAGATTTCCATTCAGCATTTACATTTCTCAAACCCTATATTAGTCTTTTTTTCCAGCCTCGCATCCATTACGAAAGTCTCACTTACCGTTCTCCTGCTGTTTGGTGGAGCAATCAATCCAGTTGTGCTGATTGGCCCAAATCATCTCAAACTGGTGAAAAAGTATCTTAAACTTCCAAGAATAAGGAACGAATGAGTAGATGTCTGGTTCACTGTCGCTGGCCCAGTCCTGTATAAGATCTACAGATCACAACAGGAGGAGGTCAGCCAGAGGATATAAGCTCACAGTAATTTACAGGTAAGAGAGAAACATTACCTGTGAAGAAGTTTTTCTGTGCATAGATGAAGTGGTACGTGGCTTTGTAAACCTCAATTTCACACTGCCAGGACTGGGGCATATTCCATACGCGTGGATAACTGGCTATGACATGAAACTGAGGAGTTCAAAGACAGCTGTTAACATGCAGGATAGTTCACTAGTTGCTTTATCTAGCTTTTGTAATTTAATGTATTTTAGCTTTAGGATTTTCTGTAAGTGGTGTTTTTGGGGAACATTTAAGACATTCACAAGGACATTTACATGTAAGAATGTGTAGATTAAATTTTTATTCTTTATCACTAATAAAGTTCAGAATTTATATTCATCACTTGTTTCAAAAGACGAAAACACATCTATGCTGATGCTACAACCCTCCCTCAAGTTTTTACAAAAACAAGTGCTGTGTTGGTGAATTTAAAAATGGCCTTGCAATATGCAATATCTGAATTATTACAAAGATTACTTCTCTAAATTCAATTTTTGTAACAAACATCCCATCTTCAACAATACATTTCAAGACAATTACTGTCAGATCGTAAATCGCCTGCAGCAAGCAATGTTCCCTTTATCTGTTTTAGTGAAGATAATCATAGTTTTCTGCAGTAAAAGTTTAAAGTTACTCATTTAAGGGCTATGCTTGGAGTCTGTATAAATGGGTCAGACCCGAATAGTCAATTTTGAAAATGTGTAGTTTTGCATATCTCTTATAAACACATAAAATCAAGTGCCACACTCACAGCAAGCATCTCAGCCTCTAGCAGTGTCCTGTACTGCATACTGCTGGTTGTATCAACATGTAATAACTGGCCTTTAACAGTGGGAGAATAACCTAAACAGAGGTTGAAAGACAAAAATATTGAAGTATTAGCAAGATATGAAACACAGGAGGGGAAAATTGCCATTCATAATATAATGTGTCAAGTTCATTTATATTAAAAGGTACACTATGTAACTTTTTTTGTTCAAAATTAACAGTTTAAATAACGAGTCAATACAGCAATCCTGCTACCAAAACATGTTTTTGTCTTACCCTGATTCACCATGGAAAGCTTATTATAAGTTTATTTATATTTTAGACCTGACAGGATGGTTTTCGCAGGAAACTGCGCACAGACGTCACTCACCCGAGCATGTATCATCATATCCGTAAATAGAGAAAAGTTCCTTTACCTACTTTGATGCTTGTATGGTGTGGGAGTGACATAGGTTAGTTGTAACAACAAGCGAGAAAGGTTTCGAATTTCGAATCTCCGGGGAATCACCCAATTTAGAGTCTGCTGGCAAAAAGCGATAGAGCTCGTAATAAAACTAGAATCAACATTGGCTGGCATTTCAGAGATGTTGTAAAAGCGTAGCTGAGATGGCTTAAGAGATGTGAGAAAGGTATTTTACTGAACAGATAAATTGCCATATGTAGCTCTCTAACAGAGTTCATTGTAAAGCATTATCTATTATGAAGGGTCATATTCATCCGTGCAGTCATGCAGAGCCAAAGCACAACTAAAACAATTTTCTTCCGCGAAATGCATGTCGTTGTTTTTTAAGCAAAAGTTATATAATGTACCTTAAAACAAACAAACCTGTCAAATGTCACCCCCAAAAACTACATTTTTTCCATTAGCTTTGACAGTTACCATTCTCTCCAACAGTCATGGGTATGTTGACCTCGAGGTAAGAACCTGCTCCTACATTCACATGGACCGCATTAGTCTCCTGTGAAACCAAATGGATTATGGGTTGGTGAATGAACAAAGACAAAAGAAGTCTACATTCTTACTCAGGATTTTATATTCTTATGAATGCAAGCAAACATAGCCCTACCAAACATTTACAAATAAGAGTGAGCGACTCATTATGAATCATTAGGTGAGTATGCGTGTAAATACCCTATTCTTGGTGAATAGCAAGTCTATTGTTGCATCAGCTATGATGTTCATACGCAGCTCAAAGGCGAGGATCTGTCGGGGTTTGCCTGGTGTGGCAACATCGCTCACTTTCATTGGCTGATAGTCTGCAGGCAGGAAGAACTTCCATAGGCTGTCTCTGTAGGGGTCAAATCACAATGTAAAGAATGGATTATAAAAGTACTGTACCATTCAAATGTTTGGGGTAAGAAAGAAATTCAATTGAAAAAAGTGATAGCAAAGACGTTTATAATGATTTCTATTGCAATTAAAATTTCTTAGGCACCATAATATGATCGTATTGGAATGATTCCTGAAGGATAATGTGACACTGAAGACTGGAAAAATGGCTGCTGAAAATTCAGCCTTGCCATCAGATGTAATAAATTACATTTTAAAATATATTAAAACACTTATGCTACACTGTAACAATATTTCACAATAGTACTGGGGTTTTTTTTTACTGTATTTTAGCCTTGGTGATCATATGAAACAATTTTTTTAAACAGTAAAGCAGTAGTGTACCAGTACTTTAGTACCACATCAATAAATTAAATTAATAAGACATAATTATATTATATAATTGTTTGTTTGTTTATAGTGTAACGCCAATGCCAGATACCCCAGCTATATTCATGGCGAGATATAGTAAATTAAATTAGTAATAATAATAATAATAATAATAATAATCAAACAGCATTACTGACAAGAAAAACGTAACTTCACATAAATTTAGTAGCTTTAATAAGCCTTCCATAACCTGAATAACAAAAACACACCCAAATACAACCATACGAGTGTGATTGTGTGCAGGTACCTCTGTCTGTCAGCCCATGGGCCATAGTTAAAGTCTGTTCCTTTGCCACATACAATGTCCAAACCCCAGCATGGAGGCAAGTCCTGTAGTTTGGCGTCTTCAGAGCAGGCTTCTGTATCTCCATTCTCCTGTTCCTCTGGCATCAAACCTAAAAAAACACACATGCACAGGAAACATTAATGTGAAGGCATTCTTATCTACACCAACAAACCCACTTTTTATGTGAATATACCAACAACAACCCAGACTAATACTTTTAAAAAAAATAATGAAGGACAAAGTTTACCTGGTTCATCCTGGTAGTAGTAGATGTCCACATCATTGGACTGCATGACCACAAAGCCCTCCCCCATGAGCCTGGGAGGTCTAGAGACAAGAAATCACTTCTTAGACCACTGCTACATCACTCTAACAGTTCACTAATCATTACTGACCAAGCAGCTGACAACCAAGATTAATCTTCCAGCATAGCAGTTTAATTACATCAATGAAAATGAACCCACATTTACTTTTGCTAATCCTTAATTGACACTGGAAAAAAAGCTGATCTATATACGAGAGGCAATTAATGTTCAAATTAAATTACACAGATCATATATATCGTATAATTGTAACTAATGAAACAAATGAACAGCTCTGGTTAATTAAATTAGCATCGTGTTTAAAACAGCACATTAATAACCTTTGATAATTATCAATTTAAATAACAATAGACACAGACCAAATTCTTTGCTTCATAATGCAGTGAAAGACTATGGCAGACTATACAGTACTCTCACTCTGGCTAAATAAGTGCCCAACTTCACATCTGTAGCTGAACAATCTGTACTGTATTTCTGCCATTTTGCTGATTTGTACTATTTTAACAATATTTGAAATCATTAGTTGAAGTACTTATTTACCCAACGTCACTCAGTGCTCTATTCTAACCATGTGATTTGCACTGCATTGGTCACTTATTCTTATTTATACCAGTTATAACCGTAAAAAATCTGTACGAAAGTGTTGCTAGTGTATCTAAGAAATTTCCATTCTCTTCTTAACTTATCTCTATTAGTATGTCATGTCACTTGAACTGCAGTGGCCATTAGTCATTTATTATACCCTGTTATTCTGCATCAATCCAGTGATATTGTCATATTCTTCCCTGATCTATTTATACACAATGCCATGTGTCACTGGCCACATACACCTCATTATCACTCGTATCCAGCACCTTCTCTTTTTATACTATACATCATTTGCACTAAAGTGGTCACTGGCCAAAGTGGTCACTGGTCACAGTGGTCGACCGATATATATTGCCATATTTTGCATTTTTTGTCAAATCCGCATTGGCCAATAAGTTTCTCTGCTTGGCCGATGTGTCAGAATCAGGAGTTTTATTTAGATGGCGCGAGCCCTCTTATTCTCTTTCTTCATTAGTTTGCGGTCTCTGTTTAACAGCTCGATCTAATAGTTATTGAATGTTAGAACTGTCTGAAAGTAAATATTGAACTGTTAGAAAGTAAATGGTATACAAAACAAGTATTATGCTGTTTGCGTTTATATAATAAGTAACAAAGGCAAATACTATACTACTTTCTCACTAAGCGTCAGCATTCAAATAAACATTTAATTTCACAAAAATTGCAGACGTGAAATATCCTGGAAACTGTGGAATCTCCTGAAGTGTGCATTTGTAGCCCGCATAAAAATGAGTGTATAGTGTGCATGACGAAATTTAATGTGGACAGGAGGAGAGTTCAACTTCCCTGAATTTGCAAGATCGACAAACTTCAAACCCTAGATTTCCAATATATCATATTCATGTCATTTTGCTGTACCATCAAAAAAAAAAACAATATTGTTCGACCACTAGCCATCTATACTTCATACCATCTGCATTTACAGCATGATATTATTTAAATACCCCATGAAATCAGCTTTGTAGCCTTTAGCCATGTGTAATAAATATGCAACTTTTGAACGGCAGTGTAAGCTTAAGGATGCAAAGGTCTTGTCTTGTCTGTTTCAATAGTTAATACACCAACACAGGACTGAAATATGTGCTTATGTAATTTAATGCGGTCTTAAAATAATAGATCAGGTTAGATGATAGCTTTTTCATTGCCTCTCTACTTGCACAATGACAATAAAGTACAATCTAAACTAATCTAATCTAATCTGATAGAATAGAGATGATTAGACTCACTCATCATTCTGAAGGCCCAGGTATCGCGGGCTTGGCACCAGCATGACACGGACGTTCTCCAGAGAGCCCTTTACAATGTGCATGAACTGATCCAAGTGGCTGCTGGGTGGTTTGGTGGCATATGTCAGGAAGGCGTCGTCGAAATTCATACAGAGGGTTTGAGGAAGATGGTGATTACCAAATGCTACACGACCCTGAGGGCAAGACCAGCAAGAGTTATGCATGTTGTGGCATGGCCAATATTAAGTGTGTTTATTTTAGTTCCTTGTGATATCATGTTTCAGAGGATTGTACTGCTCTTAATATAGGCTATGAATTACGCAGGTAGCAGCATGCTGATGTCAGACAGATGAATGGGCGAAAACTGTGAATGCAATACTCACTGTACTGATGTTGACTTTAATGACGGGGATGAGAGACCTCCAGGAAGACGATGGGTCCTGAGTCTCAGCTTTGATGTGAACACTTCAAAAACAACAAAAACACATCTCTTTATTCATGAGCACTTTTGGATATTAAGTACTGCAACTTTACTGTATAAAGAAAAAAATAAAGCGAGTTCTTCCGAGCCAATGTTTAGACAGAAAATTCAATGAACAATCAATGGATTTGTAGCCATCACAAACAGTCTGCATTAGGAGACGCTAAACAACGTAAAGCTAAATATTAATATAAAACACTTCATGTTGGCAGATTAAACAAACCCATTTGACTGCAAGCAAAGTAACAATGACATCTTCCCTTGCTACATTAAAGGTGTGTAATATTTGCACTATTAACGCCAACAAACACAAGAATAATTGACTTTTTCAAGCAGGCATCACAAACACTTCCCATCATCCATTGTTCAGCAAACGGATGTTTTTATGTTGGGCTGGTCAGTCTATAAACTGAAGAAATCAGCCTATAAATAGCTTATTTCGGCATTTATTTCACCTTTGATCTTATGTACCAGAATCTTAGCAGCTTTTGCTGTATTAGTGCAGTGTTTACCTCTCCAAAGACTTATCCATTTGCTCTTGCCCTTTCTCCTCATCCCGGTGGGGTGGGATAAGGGTGGGCTCTAGGCCAAATATTTCTTGGAGCCGAGAGTACAGATCCGTGCGATTATACACATGGAACTCAAAGCCGTTAACAGTGACATAGAGCCGTGTCTCAGCCTTCGGGTCTGGAAACACAGTAGAAACATTCAAATATCATATGCATGTGTTTCTCTCACAATTCGTGGAGCATTATCATTAGATCAACATATACAGATACAGTACAAGTACAGATCAACCCAATCAAAGAGCAACAAAAAAACAATTGTGGGATTAATGTTATAGTTAAACATGTCCTTTGAATAAATGCAACAAAACAAATTTGCCACAACTTTTGTTATGCGTTTACACTGACCATGTTGTTTCTGTTTGGGGTTGTACATCTGCCACCAACGAAATATAAGTAACCCATCTTGTATTCTGAAAAATATGTTTACAATAGAGCAAATAAAGAAACAATGTGATAATGGTCAACAAAGCCACAGCAGTAATAAAAAGAGTGTCAATGGAGCATCAATAGGAATTAAATAAAGGACCGTGTCTGTGTACCTGATAGACATATCTTCATTGATGAAATAGACATCTCGAAACATGACCTTGCCGGACAGTACAGAGAATGAAAATGAACCTGTAAAATAAATAAAGTTAATAAATATCTAAATGGAAGGAAAAGAAAAATTAATCATAAAAAACAAACAAATAAAAACAGAATTAAGACTAACTCACCGATGTGTATGTATCCATTCTTATAGAGTCGGTTAATAATGAGGGTGAGGACGAGTCCAATATTGCGGGAATTGTAGTATGTCAGGTATATGATCCATCCGCATGACATAATAGTGGCTGAGGAAAACATGTTTAAACCCCTGCCCTCAATAACTCTTATTATTACCCTAACAGAGCAAATAATAACAAGATCTAAACTTGTCTGGCAAGAGGACACTACCATTTAAAAGTTTGGGGTCTGTATTATTAAAAAAATAGAGACTTTTTTTTAAGTCTCTCATGCTCACTAATACTGCATTTTTTATTATTAAATAAGAATTATTTATATAAAAAATGTTATATTGTACAATAAAATAACATTTAAATATATTTTCAAATGTAATTTAATCGCTATGACATTAAAGCTGAATTTTCAGCATCATTACTCCAGTCTTCAGTGTCACATGATCGTTTAGAAATCCTTCTAATATGCTGATTTGGTGCTCAAGAAACATTTCCTAATATTTTCAATATTTTTGTTGAAACCATGATTCTTTTTTTCAATGATTCTTTGATGACTAGAAAGTTCAAAAGAACAGCAGAAACTGTTTATAGATTTTTACGTGTCTTTGCTGACACTATTGATCAATTTAATGCTTCCTTGCTGACAAAGTATTAATTTCGCATAAATAAAAAATAAATTACTGACACCAAACTTTTGAACGGTAGTGGATACTGATAATGTGTCTGCACCGAACATTGTGTCATGTTAACGTGAGTCTGTCTATTCATTTAAAATGCTGAAAGTGCGTAATCATTGAATAGCCACTATACGTAGCAATGAATCAATCACGCTTAACAACAGACTGAGTGAATAAATTCTTGTGTAGAAAGCTCTTCTGATTATGATGTGTAGACTGAAAACTATTTATAAAATCGCATCAGATGCCCACTTACCGACAAGAAGCCACACAAAGTTAGAGTTGCGTCTGTTAAGGTAGTCATCTAATTCACCAAAACTGGGGAAACTGTTGTTTTTATCCATGGTTACACCCCACTGCAGATAAAAAGAAAAGCCATCACTATCAAATTACACAGGGTTTGCATCAACCTCTGACTTATCAAGTACACTGCTAATGCGCAATCAGCAGACTGTTCAAAAACCCAGTGCACAAAAAAGGAGGTTCTTTGGATAAAGACAGAACTAGTTCATTAACTGCCCCAAAGTTGTCAACCATTTATGAAGACATTCACATAATTAGGACTCTGTGTTGAGTACAGCACATTTGAGTGTTTTTAGTAAACTATTGGTAATGTAATATGTGCATGTTTTCAGTCATGTGACCTTATTTGAGCCTCAGGAAGTACAACGTTTTTGCTAAAGAATAGGTCTGTATAGGGTCATTCCGTGTCAACTCAACCAGAGGTCCCCGGCTAAAAAATTATTACATTTTCATGGGATGGGATGGGAATGGGATGGGCTTGGATTAGGATGGATTTGGATGGATGGGATGGGACTAAAATAGTAAATATACATTCATGATATTTACTCATATGAGTAATTCACTATTTTGTAGAGGGGGTCAAAATGACAATTTTCACCTGAGAAAATTAGAGGGGGTAAACATTACTTTTTAAAGATGGCAGCATCATGATTTCATTTTTACACAGAGATTGGTTGGTCTATTATTTAAATCTGTTTACTTTAACAATCTTTGTTGCATTATATGCCGACGGTGACATTCAAAAATGGCATTTGACCACTAAAAATGTTACAATTGACCAATTTACTCATGGAGCTGTAATATGATCTGCATATCTCTGGGACTGAACCATATGGGGACTTTAAAATTAAGATACCAAACTAAATGTTTGTTAAAAAAATTAAATAAAAGGATATTAAGATACTTCTTGAGTTACAGGCATGCACACTTGAGGCAAAAAACACAAAAAGTGCATTTTTCCCATGTGAACTGTCACCGTTAGCATATAATGCAAGAAAGATTGCTCAAGTGAACAGGTTTAACTAATAGACCTACCACTTTCTATGTAAAAATAAAATAATGATGCTGCCATCTTTCTAAAGTCACCCCTATCTTTCTTTAGAAAAAAAATCACAAATTTGAGCCAGGAAAGTTTCCAAAATTTGGTTGATTTGACACAGAATGACCCTCTAGTTAGTCACCACCATGAAATCAAAATTGACGATCCTTCTTTTTTAATACTGCAGTATTATTATCTGTACACATCTTTTTCTTTTTTCTTTTTTATTCATGTACCCTCGTAATCTTTAACAAAAAACAACAACGATTCAATCAATTCAAGATGGACAAAATCAAGCATTGTCCTACATTTTTCTTGTTTGAGAAGACGCTTCATTCAGATATGTCACAATGGGGAAGAAACAATGATCGCAACTTCTGTTTCATGTTGCCGACATTTGTAGTTGTAAGATAAAAAGGTGTATTATGACTATTAAATGTTTAATCTGCATCTAGCTCTTTAAGAAATCAGAGAAAATCTTTAATTCAATAAAAAAAACAGTAAATATCATGGACATAACTTTGAGATTCATATGGAAGAAACAATTACAAAAGAGAGGGCCAACACAGAAGTGCCAATGTCTACAAATGCTGGTTGATTAATTATAACTAATCACAGACTAATTACAGTGAGAGTGAACTGCGCCTTCATCTGGTATAGTAACGTGTTTGAAAAAAGGAGAAGCAAATCCACTTGTAATCCACCTTAAATCCAAAATAAACCAAATGCACCTTAAATCTGTAATTGGAAGACATCTGTAAAAACAACTAGATAAACAATACAAGCTGTTTTCATTCAGCTGCAAACTCTCATTCACACATTCTTACTTTTGCACATAAGTACATACTACACTGTTTAGATCATTTATCATGTAAAACATAATTTTTCATAGTCCAAGTTCATAGTTCAACAACACCACTAAATATTGCACAAAATCAGTCTGCCAAAATGCAGGAATGTAAAACAGCTCACCCAGGCAATTAAAGAAGCAGTTACATGAACAATTCTCAGCTTATAGTTGTGTACCCTTATTTGCATGCAACACTTCTAGGCATGAACACATTTGTGTGACTGTGAAACCAAAGGCTGCGCTATTATTAAAGAGGATATTGCTTTTGATAATGCTTTTTGATTCCAGCATGACAGGTTTGTCCAGACAGATGTCACTATGAGACATCATTTTCAGATGAAAAGATACAATGAGACCAAATGATGTCAGTCCATCGTGTGACAGTGTGTTTAGATAATGAGACGCTATAGCGATTTATCTGCGATCCTGAGGTAAAAAGCATATAGGGCCTAATCTTAAACTGAGTACCACAGGGTCTTCTGTATGATGTGCAAAGTGTCAAGACACATCTTTCTTCTCAGCCTACTCTTCAGGCTTACACAAGAGAAGAAGCATGATCTGTTTGAATTAGTGTTGAAGTTGACTCTTTAGTCTAACCTCTGGTAAAGTCTAAAAGGTTTAAAGCTAGAAGAAGCCTGCTATTGAACAAAAGGAGCAGTCTTCCATTGTTAAGAGTACAAATCTAAAACAGAAATGTCCGCTTTCTTTTCCTCAGCTCTTCAGAAAAAGTTGTGCAAGTACTTGAGCAATAACTGATGTAACTTCAACATTAAAGATGCATATATTTAATTTTAAATGTTTCTTTCAAAGGATCCACATGGTCATTATTTAGTCTGATATGACATTTTCCATCCTCTATTAAGGGGTTTCTTGTGCAAATACACGCTTTACACCGCTGTCATTTTGTCAAACACACCATTTTAAAAACTGGCAGATTTGTTGCATTTTAGGTCATTTATTATGACCAACTTTTATTATTTAAATAGTGAGAAGTTCATTGAACTACTCAACTACCAATTGCAAAGCAGTTTTGAGTTCACTGGACTTCAGTGCCACACAGTTGTGGAAACTCTTTTCTTCAAGTTACTAGCTAGTTCATTTAAACCCCTGTTTAACTTTCAACAAACTCTTAATAACAATTCAGATGTACTTGCTGGGGAAGGTTCATTTTAACTTAAAATGGTAATTTGAGTGAACCACCAGTCTAATTTAAAACTACAACTACTGAAGTTGAGAACAGCTGTTTCCTTTTTTTTAAAGTTGAGTTTACTTTGTATTGCGTGTAAAATGAGCCAAAATGCATTGCTATAAGCTGCAGATTTGCTTTTGAGTCTATACAGTTTAATCTATCCCTAAAAAGCCTTTTACCAAAACTTCACAGATTCACAAAACAATCTGCACTGAAATGTGTCGCACAATCTTTTAAGAATTATCAGTGACTATTAAAATCAAACCTTATAAACGTCCTTCTGAAGGATCTGCAGAGATGGGTGCTACACACAGCCAGTAAAAGGTCTAATACTGGACTTTCTACATATTGTACTCTCATTTTCACCTGAAGCTTTATCATAGCCAATGGCTATAATTATCTCCATCTAACTAATGTTTTAGCTAAATAGCATTAGCTTGCATTCTTTTAGTTTGATGTAAATTCCTGATACAGACAAATAGTACAAATGTTCAGAAGAATTCCTCAGATCTGTTATGGCATGTTCTGCTCTGAATGAATAACAAGCAGAGCACTTCAGAAGAAGTTACAGGAACACAGCGTTCAAATCATACATCAGTCATACATCAAGTCCCTAGTTACTACATGGTCAACCGCAGCATATAGCTATTTGTGTTTGTTTTCACATGTGTTTCGATATAAAGTAGGCTAAATAAACACTTGGCTGGTCATTATTGCAAAATAAAGCTGTACAGTATCCTTACAAATGTGATTGATGAGAAAAGATTTGGAGCATGTATTTATTTACAAAACAAGATCCAGTGTATCATATAACAAGTCAAACGTTTAAAATAATTGGCAGAAAATTAACTATTAATGTGACAGTGGCAAAATGAAACTGAAACAGAGACGTCAACACCTGTGCAACTCTAGAATCCAGTGTCAACTGAGTCTAATGAGCCGGTTATTGAGTGTATTAACGTGACAGGATCAGAGCAGCTCACTGTGACATCTGACAGTCATAGCTACTCTATCAAACATATGTAAATGTGCTTTAATACAACCGGGGGGAAAAACTACATCCTCCTATACCAAACATTCGGTACCATGAACTGCTTCGGCAAAAGGTGAGGCATGTTACACAATAATGAAGCTCATTATTTCTGAGTGACAACTGGACCATTGTATGTCTACGTCCAACGTAAACTGTACAATAATGAAACTCGATGTGGACAAACCACACAGATTACAGCAGAAGATCAGAACTGTATAACCCTTATCGTTACTAAATAACCGACACGATGATTATGATAGAAAGTATTAATTACACGTTCGCTCCTGGCATGTCAAGCACAGCCTTTTGATGATTGTAAACAGCAAGACCAGATATCAGTGAACTTTATTAATCGTGTTATGATCATATTTAATGCAACGAACAGATGGCTGTGTATGACAGCAGCGCTTGAGCTCAGCAGGTGATCTCGGATCCAATCCAGACAATCTCTGCTGTAACATAGGCCGCAGTCCGAGTATTACACACATACACATACGACCTGTTTGGGAACACGCAGCGTACCTACCTCGCCTTGTAGAGTGTGGAATTACATTTCACGTTGCCATGATCCTTAGAGTTGTGCTCTTGTACTGCTCTCAGGCGACAGCACCCATTTCTCAAACTAAGGATTTCTTTTCCGGAGTATTTACATGGACAACGCTTGTGCTTCCTGTTTTGTGGTCATGTGCCAGGTTTAACCAATCACATATATGTTGTGGACGACAGAGCCAATCAGAGGGCGAGGCCATATATCCTAAGCGTGAGTGACATGGAGTGTAGCCAATAGAAATCAAGATAATTGTGTCAGGTTGTACGCAAGACTCGAGGCCAGTAAATCAATGAACTGTCAAGGAGGGGGAAACACTGAAAAACGATACCTTAATTTACAAATTAAAGAGTAAACAAATTATTTAAAGTGGTCTTCATTGGAAATAATGTTAAAACATTAATTTTCTGTAATACGTTGCATTATGTACAAATAATATGGGATTATTAAAGATATGCTTAATGCACTATAAATATAACACTTAGAAGGATGGATGTGAGTGCTGTAAAATATTTTACAGATTATTAAATGTGTGAATACATTTCCTTCTTTAAAAAATATTTCCAAATATGACATAACTGATTTTTGGTATAGGAGTTCTGCAATTGCTTGTCCTCCAGGGATTTTTTCCTCATGATTTTGGCTACCTGCTGTTCCATCTTGTGTTAACTTCCTGTTTAAACCCTCCATGACTACAGTAATGAAGTGTGTTGTTGTTTCATAAGCACACATCACTCATAAGGGGGATAGTTAAGGAAAGGATGTTAACAGGTATAATAAAATATGTCATGTTTCACAAACAAAAGGCACAATTTATTAAGTCAACACGTTTGTAACTTCAAATGTATCAATACAGAGGTCTACCATTAATGCAGTGTCGGTTTGATATACAACATACATAGCAGTGAAGTAATGTAATATTTTGTGGAAGAACACTTCAAAATGAAAGCAAGATGTCTACGGGGCCCTTCCTGTTATTTGCTGACTTCCTTACACATTGTACACCAGAGACTTGACCATATTTCAATATAGTGAGTCAAGCTGCACTTTGCTTTTCCCAAATTCCCACCAGCTTTCCTATATTAATGCCCAAAGCCAAATGTAAAAGTATGAGCAATTTAATTAACCATAAGTTTAGTTTTTTTACACTCGTGGAACAAAGACAATTCTCCCAGCCACAAATGGGGTTCTGCAAAATAACAGATCTGTCTGAATTCTGTCTACAGACAATTATAGATAAAAGGCCAGGGAACATTATTACAGAGTAAAGGTCACTTTAATTAAAGCATTCTATCATTTAAACAAAAGGAACATCATGTCCATTGAAGACAAAACTAGAGTGGGATTAAATTACTTCAACTTTGTTCCTTGCCGTGTTACACATCACCAATTTATTGAGTTATGAATGAGGGTATATATTATGTTAGTTAGCGGTTAGCAAACAGCATTTGTACTAGTCACAGAAGAACCATAAAGAAGTTTTTCACACAAATATGAATTTACCAACATCACTAAGCAGATGATCATTACTTCAAAGTGAAATTAGACTGACATTTCAGCAGCAGATATTGTTCAGAATGATGTAAACAAAAAGCACATATAAATATAATCAAAACAAAAAGCGAGCGTGCTCAAATTTTCTTGTGATGATCACAGGGTTCAGAGGTCAGAAGCTCATGAGGAGGTCACGCTCCTGCACGCTGGTAAGGAAAGACTTGCCAAAAACGAAGGAGTGAAGGCCTGCCCGCAGCTTCTCCGCCATCGCCATGATGATATTCAAGTCCCCCTCCACCGTTAAGTCTAAATCAGTTTTCAGATTGCGCAGAGATCTGAAAGGTTTCTTCCCCTTCTGCCTGTAATCAACAATAATAATCAATATGACGCATTGAGTCTACCTGGATATGCAGTAAAAAACACAATCATGACCTACACTCCAAGCTCCCCTTATTAGTGTTCCTAACAGTGACAAACTATTTTTTACCTGTGCATCCTCTGCTGCTGACAAACATGGACACGCAGTCGTACTTTGTTAATTATATCAGGAATTATTAAAAACTCTTGAATCAACCTTGAATTTAAAATACAGCCAGTAAAATGTTTCAGGTATGCCAGTGAAGATGTATTGTAAAGGATGGAAGCCTGTATCATGAATTTTATCATGTTTAATAAAAAATTTTAAAAAATTATTGAAAAAAGCAACACAGAGCAGATAAAACAGCTAAATATTATATTGAATTATTAACTTATCAATACAATTCCATTGCAATATTGAAGACTGCTAAATAAAAACTGACCAAAAAAAGGTGAAATTGTGCAATAAATCTTTGTTTACAATACCATTCAAATATTTGTGTGGACAGTATGATTTTTATTTTATAGAAATTAAAACTTTTACTCAGCAAGGAGCATTAAATTGATCACATATGACAAAGACTTTTATAATGTTACTTACAAAAGATTTCCGTTTTATATAAATGCTGTTCATTTGAACTTTCTATTCATCAAATCATGAAAAATATATAATAGTTGATAATAATAAGAATAGTTTTTTAGCAGCAAATCTAAAATATATTCAAACAGAAAGTTAATATTCAAAATTAAGTTCATATAAATTGTAATCATATTTCGCAATTTAACTTTTTTTTACTGTATTTTTTATCAAATATACGCAGCCAACCCAAGACTTTTGAATGGCAGTGTATATCATCCACCTTTACATGATTGCGCTTAATCTTACTGAAAATTGTTGTCATTCAGTGCATATCAGTGCATTATCCATCTACAGTACACACACGATTCTTAATATCTAGTTAAAAAAGACAGAAAGTGGATGAAATAAACATGGACTCATAGCAGCTTTCATTGGCCAAGGACCGCCCAAGAGGACATTTGACCGAAATGTAAAGCAACTTTTGTTCAGTGTCATGTTTAGGGGTGCAAAAATATAAAAAAATGTAAAGTCAATGTCCCTACAATAACAGACCAGTGTGCAACGCTGTACAAGTTTACTGCAACAATGGTGCAATAATTGGTGCTATGAACTTTAAAAACTTTTGAAAATCTAACGTTTAGTTGATCCTGATAAGCGCTCATTGTCACAGTTTTAAACACGACGGCTCATTTTTCCATAAGGTGGTTTGGCTTCACGAGTCACGACAACTTTGTTTCTAGGTGGACCGTTAAATAACGCAACACACACGTCTCACAGAAATCCTGGAGAATTCTACCATCAGCCAACGGTTCGTGAGCATGATGTCTGAGGCTGAGACTAAAGTGTTTGGTGAGGTTGTAAGCTCAAAGCTGCTGTACTTACGTCTCATCCTCTATATATCGGAGCAGTGTCAGGGCCTTCCTCTGCAGCAGGAGAAGAAAGTGGGACAAATACACACTCCGCAGAGACAGACCTGGTTTCAACAGAAACACCTAGAAACCAACAAAGATGTATTCGCACAGACACACTCATGTTATCAAGGCCAAAGCGGAAGAAGAAAGGGAGTCAAAAGGGAGTCACGGCAGGCTTACCTCATCTATGAAGGACTTAACAAGAGTGTCTTTGTGCATCACGTCCTGAAATATATTCCTAAGAAAAGCCATAAAGATTAGTTAGTGATTCAGATGGTTCAAGAAGCATATTAAGAAACTTTAAGAGCTGCTTTTAATTCTCTAAAAAAAGGTTCAGAAGTTGACTGCTTGACATGTGACGTTGATTACATCATCTTGATTACATCATAGAGCAAATTATATGGTGAGTGCCCTCAAATAATATTACAATTTAAAATAACTGCTTTCAAATTGAATATATTTAAAAATGTATTACTGTGATGGCAAAGCTGAATTTTCAGCATCATTACTCCAGTCTTCAGTGTCACATGATCCTTCAGAAATCATTCTAACATGCTGATTTGGGGCTCAAGAAACATTTCTTAAATTATCAATGTTAAAAATAGTTGTCCAGCTGAATATTTTTTTGGAAACCGTGTTATATTTTTTTCTGGATTTTTTGAAGAATAGAAAGTTCAAAAGAAATATTAATATTTTTTAACACTGCAAATGTCTTTACTGTCATTAATTAATTTTAATGAATTGCTGAATAAAAGTATTAATAAAAAAATAAAATAAAAAAAATGAATCTCAAACTGCTTCTTCCATATATATATAATACTACTTAGCCCAAACTTTTGAAAAGTAGTATATATTAAGTATGAATATGAATTAACAATGATCAATAGTACATTTAAAAATAAATTAAGATTAACCTAGATTAATAAATGCTGTAAAAATTGGATGTCCATTGTTAGTTCATGATACCTAATGCACTAGCTCATTTATAAACCTTATTGTAAAGCATTGCCACGTATTTTAACAGGTCCTCTGATTTCATTATATTTATTTGATGGATCTCTGGAATACCTCATTCTGATTGGTCAGTCACAAAATTCTGAGGTCAAATATTTTTTTGTACACTGACCGCTAAACTATGCAATTGACTTTTGTCCCTGCCATCCAACACTGTGCTGGTTGATGTATCTTGTATCTCTCTGCGATCTCTTCCCTCTCACATTTATTAATTTAAGTAGTGGTATAATAAACAGGATAATGTAGTCATTATCACACAAAAAAACCTTCAGGATGAAACACAATCACTCTGCTTTGCATCAGGATCATTTACTTTGCAATAATAACCGACTGACTGATTATCCCTTAAAGGGAGTTTACCCAAACATGAAAATTGTGTCATTATTTACTCACCCTCATGTTGTTCCAAACCTGTATGAGTTTCTTTCTTCTGTTGAACACAAAATAATTATTTTCCCCTACTTTAAAAGTCAACTGTCTGGTTACCAACATTCTTTAAAATATCTTCTTTTTACTTCAACAGAAGTAAGAAACTCATTCAGGTTTGGAACAACAGAAGGGTGAGTAAATGATGACAGAATTTGTATTTTTGGGTGAACTATGCCTTTATATATATAGTTTCTTTCTTCTGTTGAACACAAAATAATTATTTTCCCCTACTTTAAAAGTCAACTGTCTGGTTACCAACATTCTTTAAAATATCTTCTTTTACTTCAACAGAAGTAAGAAACTCATTCAGGTTTGGAACAACAGAAGGGTGAGTAAATGATGACAGAATTTGTATTTTTGGGTGAACTATGCCTTTATATATATATATATATATATATATATATATATATATATATATATATATATATATATATATATATATATATATATATATATATATATTTATATATATATATATATATATATATATATATTCTTTGTATTCTTTGAAACTGCCAATCATAATACATCTTCCAGATTAAGAAGGTATGTAGGGGTCATACAAGTCTGGGGTGTAGGAGTCCTGAGCATTGATGAGGTTGTCTGAACTGATGTTATCCTCGCTGGCGGCCCTCCAAAGGGCACTGAGCTCAGAGCGCATGTAGCGCCGCTGATGATACGTGTGCTCGTGGCAGGGTGGCATCTGCTTCACTGTGTTAATGTCCACGTCGATGTGGGTGGTGGGGTACGGGGAGTAGAGCACCTGCCGATAGGGTAACACAAAGCTGCCAGTGGAGTCCTGGGAAATAGAAGAGAAGGACCTTTATAACACTACCATCTAGCACCAGGTGTCCTTAATGATTATGGGTAAATTAGTACAGAACATTCTTTGTAAATGGGCAGTAGTTATGAGTTTTCCCATGGTGGGATGGTGTGGATACCTTAAGGAGGCCCTGAACAAAGAGGCCGGTGTCATATTTAAACAAGCCATCGGGGTGACAGAGTCGAGAGCACTTTCTCTCCGCAGGAGTGAGGAACAGACACAGCGTGAGCACGATCTACAAAAGGAAACATCATTATTTGACTTGCATACCAAGGTGTTAATGTTGAGAATGTCTATGCAGAAATGTGCACCTTATTGACTTTCTCAGGATTGCTGCCAACCACCATGGAGCAGCCACAAGTCTGAAGATGAGAGCTGATAGCCCTATGATAGAGAAAGATGACAAACATTGAAACTTTCACTAAACTTAATTCAGATCATTGACTTCCACTAAAGACATAATATGTCTTACTTGTGCAAAAAGTCTTCATGACAGCTATCTCCAATATCATCATCGTTGAGCACAGTGTCCTTTAGCTGTAACAAGGAAAATGATTTCTTTATATGGTTCAGTGAGAGAGAGAGAAAAACATAAAAAGACCAAATGAATGCACACTGAGTGAGGACGGTTATGCATCTTACAGCAAGATACATATTGTATACCCTTAGTAACCAATCAGTGTTTTTGTTTGTATAATAGCATTTTTAAATGATAAATAATACAGTATATATTTAATAAACAAAATATATTTTTAAGGATTTACAATGTTCATTAATTGGTTAATGACGCACCAGTTTTGTTCAGGATTTATATTAGTATTCAAAATACAATTCACACAGACAGGTCCTTCTCAAAAAATGTGCATATTGTGCTAAAAGTTTGTTATTTTTCATAATGTAATGATAAAAAATAAACTTTCATATATTTAAGATTCATTGCACACCAACTGAAATATTTCAGGTCTTTTATTGTTTTAATACTGATGATTTTGGCATACAGCTCATGAAAACCCAAAAATTCCTATCTCAAAAAATGTAATCCCACCAATAAAAGAAAAGTGTTTTTAATACAAAAAAAAGTCAACCTTCAAATAATTATGTTCAGTTATGCACTCAATACTTGGTTGGGAATCCTTTTGCAGAAATGACTGCTTCAATACGGCGTGGCATGGAGGCAATCAGCCTGTGGCACTGCTGAGGTGTTATGGAGGCCCAGGATGCTTCGATAGCGGCCTTAAGCTCATCCAGAGTGTTGGGACTTTGCCTCTCAACTTTCTCTTCACAATATCCCACTGATTCTCTATGGGGTTCAGGTCAGGAGAGTTGGCAGGCCAATTGAGCACAGTAATACCATGGTCAGTAAACCATTTACCAGGGGTTTTGGCACTGTGAGCAGGTGCCAGGTCGTGCTGAAAAACAAAATCTTCATCTCCATAAAGCTTTTCAGCAGATGGAAGCATGAAGTGCTCCAAAATCTCCTAATAGTTAGCTGCATTGACCCTGCCCTTGATAAAACACAGTGGACCAACACCAGCAGCTGACATGGCACCCCAGACCATCACTGACTGTGGGTACTTGACACTGGACTTCAGGCATTTTGGCATTTTCTTCTCCCTAGTCTTCCTCCAGACTCTGGCACCTTGATTTCCGAGCGACAGTCCAGTGCTGCTTCTCTGTAGCCCAGGTCAGGCGCTTCTGCCGCTGTTTCTGGTTCAAAAGTGGCTTGACTAGGGAATGCGGCACCTGTAGCCAATTTCCTGCACACGCCTGTGCACGGGCTCTGGATGTTTCTACTCCAGACTCAGTCCACTACTTCCGCAGGTCCCCCAAGGTCCGGAATCGGTCCTTCTCCACAATCTTCCTCAGGGTCCAGTCACCTCTTCTCGTTGTGCAGTGTTTTTTGCCACACTTTTTCCTTCCCACAGACTTCCCACTGAGGTGCCTTGATACAGCACTCTGGGAACAGCCTATTCGTTCAGAAATGTATTTCTGTGTCTTACCCTCTCGCTTGAGGGTGTCAATGACAGCAGTCAGGTCGGCAGTCTTACTCATGATTGCGGTTTTGACTAATGAACCAGGCTGGGAGTTTTTAAAAGCCTCAGGAATCTTTTGCAGGTGTTTAGAGTTAATTAGTTGATTCAGATGATTAGGTTAATAGCTCGTTTAGAGAACCTTTTCATGATATGCTAATTTTTTGAGACAGGAATTTTGGGTTTTCATGAGCTATATGCCAAAATCATCAGTATTAAAACAATAAAAGACCTGAAATATTTCAGTTGGTGTGCAATGAATCTAAAATATATGAAAAATTATTTTTTATCATTACATTATGGAAAATAATGAACTTTTATCACAATATGCTAATTTTTTGAGAAGGACCTGTACAGTGACTTTAATACACTCTTCTATGATGAGCATGTTTTTATTTTTTCTGAATTAAAATTCCGTGTTATAAAAAACAAAGTAAAAAATTATATTTGAATGAAGAAAAAACTCATTAATACTATTAAACTATTTTATTGTAGTAACTTATTTTTATTTTATTTGCATTATTCTATAAACATACACACACACACACACACACACACACACACACACACACATACACATAAACTTACAAAACTTACAAAAGCTTCTCAAAAGTGTCAAAATACTCACATCCACCTCCTCTGGCACACAGTGTTTCTTCATAGAAGTGAGAAGCTCCATTATGGGAACAATCTCAGATGACAACATAGAGATTATGTTGTAACCCTAAAGATAAAACGCACACACAAATATGCATTACAACAACAAACAAGCAACAGCTGGATTCAAGTACATTTTAAGTACACAACTCGAAGCAAAGACCTTCTGCATGCAGATGCGTCCCTTGCGGATAATGTGTTTGAGTCTCTCCACACACACGCTGTGCAGTGGCAGGTAGAAACTGAGCTCGGTCTGTGGCAGGATGATTGACAGAGCACAAGTGTTCTTATCACCCTTGAGTTCTCCGTCAAAAATCAGTGAGACGATGATGACTCCCTTCTCCGCCAAGACGAAGAATTTCACATCCACTGCGCCGCTCTCCGCATTTCTCAATATCTCACCATTCAGCGTGTGATTGGCCAGAAACGTGACTTCTCCATCACTGAGCAGCGACAGCCCCTGACCTTTGGGGGCCCAGATGTGGCGTACACGAGGTCCCAGGATGTTGTCCCAGTAAGCGAAGGTCGCAGCCAGCACGGGACACCAGTCCTCAACCACCACTTCAGTCTTAGCCACAGCTGGAGACTGAGGGGGACAGGCTGCGGACATGACGGCCACTCAAGTTGACCTATACAGTCACACTACTGTCAGTCTCACAATGCAGAAGTCAGTGGAGTCAAACAGACTGCAACATCCCTCTGCTGTTGCATTGCACTCATGCAATCTGTTTGAGAGGAAGAGAAAATACAGACTAGAAAGTGAAAACAGTGGCATGACATGCAAACCAGACCAATATAACATTAAATGCCATTGTTGATTTCTAACCTAGGCACATTCGGGCTGAAACACAAGCTTTTCGACCTCAGAACATGTCAAAATATCAAAACAGTTTAGAGCTATCATAGAGCTTCATGTACAGTATGTCAACATACATCGAGCTAATGTTAATCACTACACCGCGAGATTCATCTATAAAATGAATCTGCGTTAGCTTGAATAATCGTAATATATTATTGTTTGTCGCCAACATGTTATCCATATAGAATCTTACCCGTTTTAGCTCGAAACAATAACAACACATTCGTCTGCCCTTTCCTGGTTCTCTGCTGTCATTGGCAGAAGGCTGCGAAGAAGCGCGTTCGTGAAGCCCTGGGCACAACAGCGCCCTCTGGCGGGTTAAGGAGTAACGTTAATTTGATTACCCGAGAGACACCGGGGGGAAATACAATTACCTTGCGAGTTGTTTTGTCAAACCATCACTTTAGGCTGTGATCTGTTTTGTGGAAGATATCGCTGTTATATTGCAGTATCGAACTGTGTTGTTGGTTTTTTTTGGTTTACCATGTCCTGACACTACAGCTAAATCGGGGTTATTGCTTTACACTTGTAAAGTGCTATTTAATAGGGCGTAGCTGGAAAATAGTCGGTATTTACTGTGAATAAACCCTTGTCTGACGTGGAAGAAGATTAACGTATTATTTACGACCTGATGAGGATCATTTGCCATGTGTATGTACTTGTCGACTGTCAGAACCCTACCCTAATTAGCAAATTAATCTTTCTGTTCTTTTCAAAGAATCAAGCGAATTCAGCATCAATAGTGTTAGGAAATCGGTTCGCCGCTTAGTCTGAATCAATCTGAGAGTTAGCCTACTGAATCAATTGGATCAGTTTCTCACTCCTGCAATGTAGGCCCACAGAGAAAGTTTGGTCAAATTTGTTAATGTTTATCCAATCTTATTTTGTGAGTGACTTCTTTCTGCTTTAAAGATGTTATCTTTGGTTTGTTTGAGCTCTCAAAAGAGAACGTAGGGAAATATTACATAATTAATTTGTGTTTTTTACTAGCTAAACTTCACATAGCCTACATAAGCAAAAATGTTCTGTAAACATAAACACAGATAGCCTAGAAATCTAGACGCACCCTAGCGGCAGAATTTACTTTGCCGCGAGTGTAGTCTGTCAACTCCCGGTAGACCTGAGAGCTGGACAAACCAAACTCTGGTCAGGCCAATCACAGCGTGTGTAGAGTCGGTGGGCGGGCTTAACATAATGAGGATACGTCATGGCAGAATTGCGGAGGTTCTGCGTGCTACTCGTAAACAAAGAAGCTGACGAACAGCGGTCTTTTGAATCGGCTTTGGCCGCAACTCTTGAAGACTTGGAGTTAAGCTTTTCTTTGAGAAAAGAACAAAGAACGGCACTGAAATCATTCTTAAGAAAAGAAGATGTGTTCAGAGTTTTGCCGACCGGATACAGCGAAAGTCTATCAACTAACTCGGCTTCACCTTCTTCTTCGCTCTGGTTGGTTGAGGCACTCATGGCGCTATCCAATTGCATGCAGAGGGAATTTAAAAGATAACCGTTTATCCCGCCCCTCGGATTGAGCCCTGTCAATGGTGAGTTTCCAGACCCATCTTGATGTGGGTCTGGCTTGTCAGGCTAACACACAGAGCAAGTGGGCAGCCATTTTTGCTGTGGCGCCCGGGCCCAATATTAACCAACTGCAGAACCCATGGCTGTGGATTTCACCTACAGTCCACTGAAACAAACCTGAAAATGCTATTGTTGCTAGCGAGGATCGTTTTTATTAAAGCCATAGTTCACCCAAAAATGAAAATTCTGTCTATAATTAGGATACACATGTTGTGTTTAAGTCATGTCGTAAAGATCGTATTTCCGAGTTGAACGCACATGATTGCCACCATGAAGTCGTAAATACCAGTGGGAAGCTTGGGATTTTCTTTAAGCAATGTCAATCAAACATAGCGGAATATCACAATAGGCTACATAAAGGAATTTAGCAGTGATATTATCAAGCTTTTCTATTTAAAGCGATAGCATATGATAGCATTATAATATAGGCTAACAATATAATATGTAACAATAAAATATTGAAAGTCCCTCCATTGACCCTCCAGCTCCTGACGCTTCAAAAAGTCAATAAAGAGATCTTAAAACTAATCCATATGAATTGAGCGTTTTAGTGCAAATTTTTCTGAAGAGACACAATCACTTTATATGATGAATAGATTTTTAGTCACATCTTGAGACACATCTTCTGACGTACTACATCCGCCATGTTGTTACTGGCATATGACCTACCAACATCAGTTGCGTTGCTTCACTGACATTCATAAATCCTCTCCCGTGGCCTCATGGGATAGTAAAGTGTCCAGCAAATGTGCACTTCAGAATCTCGCCGGAAGTAGTAGGTCATCGGGGGACTTTTCGCCTACTGTTTTTTGAATACTATGCATTTGGATGTACTACTCTGTTAGCGTACTGTTTATCAGCCTATAGTAAGGGAAGTATTCGATTTTGGACGCAGCTAGTCCTTAGCAGTATACTCCCCACTTTTAACCTTCTGATTGGCACCTCTTGGTATGTAATACACACCATCCACCCTTGCTGAACTGTTCCACTGATCTCAATTTGGTGGTTAAATACACCACTTGACCCTCGGCACCTCAAACCACTGTTGTTGGATGATATATATTGTTCTCTCTGTTTTCCATTACAATGCCACAAACCTCGTTGACTTATTATGATGGCAGAGAGCGAGAGAGACAGAGGCATTTCAGGTTGCCACGGCAACAATAGTGCGAAGCAGCGTTAGCGACACTTTTAGGCGGCGCCTAGCAACCGTACGCATGCATCCAAAGGCCAGGTTACAAGACGGCATAGGAAAGAAATCATTTGTGCAGGCTTTTGTTAGGGCTGTTGCCTTCTGCTTCATTTGCTTGACTACATAATGTTCTAGAAATATAGCAACAGATAATTTGCAGTTCAGTACGGATGAGTGTGTGGCTTTGGTATTCACATGATGAGAAACTGATTATGAGAGAATCTTGATGAGTGTGTGTGTGTGTGTGTGTGTGTGTGTGTGTGTGTGTGTGTGTGTGTGTGTGTGTGTGTGTGTGTGTGTGTGTGTGTGTGTGTGTGTGTGTGTGTGTGTGTGTGTGTGTGTGTGTGTGTGTGTGTCTGTTTCTATAGGAAACCTTAATGCTCACAGGCTCTCTTGACTGATTAGGGCTTGCTGTGCTGATTAGCAGTTGTCATGTGTGCTCTTTACAGAGTCATTACATCTGCCAGAGTGATTTCCCTCCACCCCGTTCCTCATTCCATCATTCTGTGGTGTGGAAGAATTGAGATGCTTGGCTCCTGCTCGCCCCAGCCCGCACGGACGGGTAATGGGTTATTTTTTCTAGAACAGTCCTGCTAATGCCATGGGTATGAAAAAATCGCATATGCATCATATCATATCAGCATGCCAAAGCTCAAATCGAGCATGCCTTCAGAGCCAAAACTGGAACAGAAGCACAAATCTGGCAAATAAACACACAGGGATTTGTGTTGTGTGATGGTGCAACTGAAGCCACTTTGAAATATGAGCAAAGCTCAAAGATTTATGACTAGGGTTCTGCTGGTGACATGTTGTTCCCCTTTGTTTCTTGTTTTGCTTATTTGGCAGGCGGATAGGTAGCACTGGCAAACCTTTAGTCTAAACTCATCCTCCTTCACCATCAGTCAGAGTGAAATATGTGGGAGAGATGAACCCCATCTTGGTAATCATTAGCCAACATCCATTTTCCACTGACGCTAATCCACAGGGTAAAGATTTTAAAGTGTTTTGGGTGGAGCTTTTTTCCCTCAAAATCAGGACCTTGTGGAAATATTGATTACTTGTCATTTAGCAGATGCTTTTTATCTGAAGTGATTTACAGTACACTATCATCAGTGTGCAGCCTCCCTGGAGCTTGGTCTAGGAACAGAGCGGGTAAAAGAAAATCCTGTTGAAATAACTGCTGATCTGGGGCCGTTCACACGGCTGGGGTTCCCATACTTATTCAAGCAGGGACCCTCCTAGAGAGTTAGGCTTAGGCTATAATTAATCTCAAGAACCACCAAAAAGGTTTTAGAATGAAATATGAGGGGAAAGCCCCATTTGTTCTTTCATTTAGTTGTCATTTTTGGTTTTTCATGTCATACTATGGAATTTGGTCAGCTGAAAATGTCATAAGGCGAATTGTAAACTATAAAAATGGGGATCCACTAAGACTTAAGTATGAGTTATACAGATAGAGAGAGAATATATTTTTGCTTTTTGGGGGGTCAAAAACAGCCTAATGGCTTTGGTGAAGTGATTCATTGAAACTTGCAGTTGATCAGGTGAGTTAATTGTACATTTAGTAGCTGCTCTGATTGAGTTGTTGAAATCGTTCAGTGATCAGCAATTCGTCACACTGGTTCATTAAAATAACTGGCTCATAAGAGTCATCTGTTTGTGAATTGGACTGTGTGGCACTGTATTTTTATCTGCCTGTTAAGGGGTGGTCATTTTTCATTCCACTGTTTGACTTTCATTCATTTGCATGCAAATGCAGGAGACAGGAAATGCAAGCTCATGCGAATTTCGCTGCTTTCCAAAGTTCAAGTTTGGTGAACTCTGCTTTGCTAAATTGTGACCAATAGAAGATGTCGAAACCTCTTAGTTAAAATTAAAATAACACAAACTTTATATCAAAAGGATTGCAGTGTTGCAGTAAACTGGAGTATTTTTACATTTTGGATGCATTAAATGCTGAATTACATTTTTTTGCGGAGTCTGATGATTGCAGTGTCTGTAGAAATTTTGCTTTCTCAAAGTCTAGTGTAGTTAAATTGTGACGCATATGTCACAATTTCCATGTCAAAACTCTCTTTTATATCTGACAAGTAGTTCTACTTAATAATAAATTATTTATCAAATAACCTTTATCTCCATAGCAAAATCCCAGTTGACCAGACAGTGATTTATCTTTCAAATTTATCATTACAATATAGGTGTCCGAGACACCGTAATCCAGTAGACTGTAGGTGTACACAGTGAGTTTTTAAAAGCTTATCTTAAATGTGTGCTATATATATATATATATATATATATATATATATATATATATATATATATATATATATATATATATATATATATATATATATATATATATATATATATATATATGAACAAACTATCATTCTCAAACTTGGTGTGACCCTTTTTTTCCACTATGTGGCACACAGTTTGAACACCACTGGTCTACTGGGTTTTGGGCAAAATGTATTCAAGAATAATGAGTGTTGGTAGTAATATTTGACTTCATAAATAATTCTCTTCTTTACTGATGTCCTCAAGTCCTTCTAATATGTTTTTATCTCATTGTTGCATTTTCTTTTAGGTTGCAGGCAGTTCCCCATGTCCATCTTAAAGCAAGACATTATGCATCAGTTCCTGATCCTTTAATGTGTCTCTGAGGAAGGCTCATTCACATTGAAAAGTGGCCCCAGCTCATATTTTCACCTCAAACGTGTCCTGACAGAACATTGCAAGGTCAAGCACTCTTCACAGAACACTAGTCATATGGTGATGATGCACACACCGACACGCTCGTATAAAAATAACTTCTGTTGTTTTAATTTGAGTCATAGACGTGGACATGATTAGTTCAGGTATATTTAGATGCTTTTGATTGTGTAACAAAACAAGCTCACCTCGCATGGTCCAGCATACCTTCAGGGTACTTTAAGGTACTGGTAGTTTAACACATAGAGGTTAATGGTTCACCATGCAGTTTCTTTAATACAGCTGGACTCTTTTTTGCAACAAATACAAAAAGTAGTAACCTGAGGCACATTGCAAACTCTGTCCTTGCAATTTTGTGTAACACGATCAATCCAAAGCAGTTTAAGTGGAGGAAAGACTTTAAAATAATAATCTGTTTGGATAGGCTAAATTTAATTCAGTGCAGTGCTTATATCAAATACAATTTTAAGCCATCCGTCTTTCCTTTTTAAAATTGAGTTAAGATAGAGTCAGGAAGGAATATAGTTTAAATATAGCTTCAAGTTACAATATACAAGGTCCAACGTGAACAGCAAGAGGTAATTAAATGCTTAGACGTAGATATTTGGAATGAGGATTTTAAAGATGACACTACTAAAGACATTATAGAACATGACACTGAAGAGAAAATCGAACAAATACAGCCTAGGCCTTTACTAATAAGAAAACAAACACATAAAAGCAAGAAAAGAGGAAATGAGTCCTTAGTATTCAGTATAACAAAAGAAAAGAATATGAATGCACTACAGATCATTGCAGACAGATGAGTGTCAGTTTCACCCTTAATTTGTTTCACTATGATATTGATGGGCATGAAATCACTCAGAGAAGCAGAACCTGATTTCACTGAGTGCAACATGTTCCTGGATCAACATTTCAAACAACCAATCAGATTTGAGGGAGAAGTTTACAGTTTATATCAAGTTTAGGCGATAAGTGCTTCTAAATCCGTGTTATTCATATATCATTTCCCTCTGATTTTAGGGATGGGTAGGGTTAGGGATATGGTTAGAACAAAATGTGTTAAGGCCCAGGAACACATATAACTCAGCAAAATCAGGATGTGTGGAAATTCTAAATTCTCCTGCCTGACCAATTTAGATTAACTTAAAAATCAATAGAGCTTCAGCAGGCTTGGCTGCTTGTACACCTGAATCAAAAGGGTCAATAATACCAGGAGAAAGCTATTAGTATAGCATTCCCATTCATTTCAGTTGCTTGCTTGGCATGTGACCACCTAGAAGCCTACCATCCTTACCCATGGGAACTTAGTTCTGGATAAATTTTTGTCATTGTTTTTGTTTTTTATCTGGAGCAGTTGGAAAATTACATCACATCAACACTGATTGGTTGATCACACCACAAGTACAAGCACTTAAACAAACCCTTCACTATTGACTATCCTGAGATGTGACATCAAATGAAGCAAACAGGGACAAATATTCCATTTCATGCTTTAAAAATGTCACTGCCAACACATCTACTAAACTATAATGGAATATTTACGATTTATATGTTTACTTGAAGAATTGTTCACACTCTAAAGGGCATTCATACCATATTTCATGTAAATTGATTAAGCGGTTTATCAGAAGATATTTAGTATGCTTAGAAAACACAAACATTATAGAGACTACATTTATGCTTCATGAGAAGCTGAATATGAATGTGAAATTTCAAGTTCACAGCTCAAATTGACCAACAGCATTTTTTATACGCCTGTTGCTAAGCAACCACTGTGTTAATCTATCCCATAATTGAGATTATTGGACAATTTTGCAAAGAAAAAAAAACCTGCATGCAAAAATTGGGTGACTTTTCACCAAAAAGCAGTGAAGGTCTAAACACAAGAAGCACCAAAAGCAATAAGTCTAAAAAGGTGTAGGTTTATCTGTTTGGCAGGTTTTGTGCTACAGGGAACACTTGAGACAGAATAAGCTCTGAGTACCAGTAACACTTATCAAGCTGTACGATTTATATTTATTTTCTTTGGAAAATATAACAAGATATTTAGAATGTAAAAACATTTGAGCAGCATTTGACAGAACATAAGAAAAGAAAAGAACATTTTCACACAGTTCCACAGACTTCCACTGAGTCACAAATACAGCCCCTGGAACCCATCATGTCAAGCGACTTCTTGCATTTTAACATCTTTACAACAAAATGGCAGAAAACTCTCCGGTTCCCCCGGAGGTTCTGCTAAGAAGAGGATGTCCCAGGAGAACAGGAATTCTGAGCAAAACCAAACACTTCACAACACAGCACTGCCGAGGCTTTTTCCAGTAGATACTTTGCTTATTGGGGAAGACAACTTGAGTTTTTGCAGCGCTTTGAAAGGTAATTTTAATGTATCTGTAAATAGATATATTCATATATATATATATATATATATATATATATAGAAATATACCATTCTTTCCCACAAATATGAAATATATACAACAACTTGAACTTAATCACGTCTGCACTGTCCAAATAATGCTTTTCACAGACAAAGCATCGCAGAAGACGCGCATTATATGGTTTGGTGTTTTTCTTTTGTTCTCTTTCTTTTCATTGGGATACCACATGTTAACTCTCATGATTTAGTACATCCTTTGTATCTTTTGCAGCACATATACCCAAAGACTCACAAAGTCCAACAGACACACACACATAACCATGCAACCTGTGAAATCCTCGGCTATGTAAAAAGTTCAGATCATCTTCATGTTGACTCGTCTGGGCCCGCTTGTTTCTGTAAGTTCTGAGTTTGCACCTTTCCTCTTTCGGGGGACATATTGAATGTCCACGCTTCCTCTGTGCTTCCCTTTGCCGCGGCTCCATGCAAACAACAACAAGAAACAGAACAAAACGACACCCAGGAAGCTGAGGCAGCCCATTGCCGTGGAGACCAGGATGGTGGTGAAATCCAGCACTACCCTGATGGTGTACTCCTCTGTGCCATTAATCAAGGAGCTGTTATAGTCGGGGTCAAAAAGAAAGCTGCGGTTGGCATAAAGGGCTCTGTCCCTGATTCCCGAGATTTTAACAGCGAGCATTACAGACAGAGTAGCATTGCCCGCTGGGTTTGATGCCACGCACACATACATGCCGCTATCCTGAGGCTCTGCCATGCGGAATTCTAATGAGCCATTGGTGTGGACCACCACTCTTCCCGTACTCTTTGTGGTAATGTGCCGCCTGTGTGGTGTCAGCCATGACACAGAGGGCGGTGGAGCCCCATCCGCACTGCAATATAGCCATGCTCTCTGCCCTTCTTCCGCCTGTGCTGGGTAAGTTGCCATGGAGATGACCCTGGGTTTGGTGCAGATAACATATCGAGAGATTTGAGGTTCTACTAGGTCCCTAAGAGGCTTCCCAGCCAAGGGGGCAGGAGCACTGCATTCAGGTTGAACATCCCCGTACAGCAAAGGTGGAGTCCTCTCCAGGAGCCAGCGTAGACGGCAGTCGCACACTAATGGGTTCTGACCAATTAGAAGACTCTGCAGTGCCTCGGAAGCAGGGAAAACGCTCCTCTCGAGCGTGGAGAGACGGTTGTAACAAAGGTCAAGAATACGCAGCGAGGAGGCTCCTTGAAAGGCTTGAGGTTCCACACTGAGCAGGTTAGCCTGTCGCACACGTACAACTTCCAGTCGGTCCATTCCCCGCAACCACCCTGCTGGCAGGACCCGTATACGGCTGTAAGACAGGTTGAGATGTGTTAGATACAACAGATGCGTCACAACTGGCACGGACGTCAAGTTGGTGTGGGTAATGGACAGTGTGCTGAGGTTCAGCCCCTGCAAAGTGGAGGTCGGAAACCCCTCTAACAAAGGCCAGCGGTCCACTTCCAGGTGTTTTAGTCGCGGCAGACCCTTGAAGGCGTGTGCCTGAAGCTCTGCGATTCCCAAGTCCCGCAACCGCAGGCTGGTCAGGCCATGCAGATGTGCAAGAGCATGTGTGGGCACTGTGCTCAGGTTGCAGCGCTGCAGCGTTAGAGAGCGCAGGGACGCCAGGCCACTGAACGCCCGTGGGGCAATAAACACTAGCTCATTATCACTCAACTCTAGTACCCGCAGCCTCCGCTGCTCCTCAAAGCCATAGTCCAGCAGAATGACAAGACGGTTTTGACTGACATCCAGCAGAGTGAGCTCGCTGAGGCCAGACAGCGCCCCACGCGGCAGCAGGGTCAGCTGATTGCTGCGCAGCCTGAGCAAGCGTAGCCGCGGCTGGGAGCGAAAGCTGCCGGGTTCCACAGATGACAACAGGTTGTTGCTGAGATCCAGCTCCTCTAGCAATAACAGCGAGGAGAAGTTCTGTGGCGTCACAATGCGCAGCCGGTTCTTACTGAGGTCCAGTGCCCTTGTTTCTATAGGGATGCCCTCAGGCACCTCTGCTAACCGCCTGCGATGGCATGACACAGAACGCGTGGGCACAGAGCACTCACAGCGTGCAGGGCAGGCGTGGACAGGGCACTGAAACAGGAGGAGTGGCAGGAGGGAGAGCCCCAGAGCACAAGAGAACGGAGAGAACAGCATGGCCACCTACAGAGAGAAAACAAAGATAGAAAAAAATACATGAATAACAGATATGGCTGCATGATTAGTCACTCCAGGTAATTTAAACATCCACATATATATTCTCTGAGACTATGGGTCATTCTATAAATTGTGTTATTCTACAAGAAAAATGTAAATTGTTTGACGGCCTATGAAGCAAATTACATTTTGGTATCGCAAGCTAAATTTTATATTTATTGGGATATGTTGGGTTATGGAATAGTTATGGAATAGTTTAAACCTCTGACCTAGTGACACAGTCCTTTAATTTAATTATATATATATATATATATATATATATATATATATATATATATATATATATATATATATATATATATATATATAATTAAAAAATCTTAATGATTTTCATTAAGATTTTCATATGTTTATACAAATATTTGCTAAGTTGGCATCAGCTATTTATTGTAACGTTTGTACATGCAGTATATACAGTATGAGGGACACAAATAAGCCTGCAGTTTGTAGAATGACCCCTATAATGCACATACGTGCACGTCAGGTTCTTTGTTCCATCCCAAATTTTCCAACACCCCCTCTGTGCAAGACCTTCTGATACTAGCTGATAGGAACCTTGTGGTGCATCGATCGTCTCTTTCTCTGTCTCTCGTACACGCTCTCTCTCACACACACACACACAACCTGCTTTCAGAAAGACATCTCCAAACATGCCATAACCATGGAAACCCCATGCTCCCTTGGCACAAGTCCTGCTATGCCAATCGAAATCAATAATTGAGGAAAGCAAAAGGCATGCATTCCACAGGTCTGTTAGATTCGGATCACAAATGTGTAGATTGGAGAGTAGCACTGTAAGTCAAAGACAATACAATAGCTATACAATATAAAATCAGATAAAGGCAGACAAAAGGAGATATTAATTGTATATTTTTATAAAATGACAATTTAACCAGGGCACTTTTTATACTAATCCATTGATTGACATGAAATGGGTTGAAATACACCCTTTATTTCAAACAATATGAAAAATCAAAGAGGCAGTTAAAGCTTCTCAAATAAGGATCACCGACAGGGGAACTTTTACATTTTATGATTTATCTATCTTGCATGAGAATGCATCATTTAAACCCGCATTTAAACAACCAATTAGTATTGCAATTAAAAATGTATGTTGTCCATCAGAAGGATCGCTGCCTGCCTGACAGACATTTCTGCCTGGATGAAGGAACAACACCTTCAACTCAATCTGGCAAAGACAGAACTGCTTGTGGTCTCAGCCAACCCAGCACTTCAACATACTCTCTCCATTCAGCTCGGTTCATCAACCATAACTCCGTCCGGGACAGCCAGGAACCTTGGAGTTGTGATTGATGATCAGCTAAAATTCACTGACCACATTACTGCAACAACCCGGTCCTGCAGACTTGCACTATACAACATTAGGAAGATTAGACCCTTCTTATCAGAGCAGGCCACTCAACTCCTGGTCCAAGCTCTTGTACTCTCCAGACTGGACTACTCTTCTAGCGGGCCTTCCAGCATCCACTGTTAAACCCTTGCAGCTGATCCAGAATGCAGCGGCGAGAGTGGTCTTCAACGAGCCAAAGAGAGTACACACCTCTCTTCATCAGTCTTCACTGGCTGCCGATAGCCGCGCGAATCAAATTCAAGGCTCTGGTGCTCGCCTACAAAGCAACCACAGGCTCTGCACCAGTAAACCATAACTCACTTGCTCAGACTTATACACCCTCCAGAAGCTTGCGTTCAGCAAGTGAACGACGCCTAGTGGTGCCATCTCAAAGAGGCATGAAATCCCTCACTAGGACCTTTTCTTGGACCGTTCCCACCTGGTGGAATGACCTGCCTGTCTCAGTTCGAGCAGCCGAGTCTGTAGCCATTTTCAAAAAACATCTCAAGACACTTCTTTTCCAGCAGCACTTGACCAATAAAGAATAGCACTTATCACTCTATTCGTTTCTGTTTGTTCTTTAATTTAAAAAAAAAAAAAACTGTCCTTTGTGTTTTGTGTTTCGTGAGACTTGTTACAGCGCTTGCGTATTGTTGCCCTTGACTGGTCTTGGTTGCTTCTATTACTCTCATTTGTAAGTCGCTTTGGATAAAAGTGTCTGCTAATTGACTAAATGTAAATGTAGAAGCCTAGGTTTTGGATAATTCCTGTATGTCTTACAACATCCTCTGACCATTCCAGAAGCTCTTGTTAAATATATTTCTATATGCTTCCCGCTTAGGCTGTTTTTCAGTCTTTTAAATGTTCCCTCAAACATGATGCAAACTGTTCCATACAAGATGATGTGTTTCTCATTACGAAAAAGACACGAGAGTATAATTGCTTTGAAAATATAACTATAAGAGCATTGTTTGGGGGAAGGTAATGTGCACATACTCTCAATTAATTATTTATAGTTTAAAATCGTAAAGGAATCTGTTTCCCTTTACTGCTCTAAAATGGCCCTAAAGAGAAATGGTCATAATTTTGGACTGAAAATGGGGCAGACAATTTTCAGTGAACTGGTAAGCCACCGTGGAGCTTTCTCTTAACCGATATAGCTACAGATTGACCTGCATGCACTGAATAAACCTGGTGTCTATTTCCCTCTGATGTATAATTTAGACATGTGGCTTCACTAGTCAAATATAATGTTTTTGCAGCGTTTTTGTATACTTATGCAAATCACATTTTACAAATGGACCAAATTCTTTTAAACTATAGCCCAGATAAATACGGGAATTCGTTGAAATCAACCAAGACAGAGTTCAGGGTGCAAATTCTTTTAAAGTCTATTTCACCTCACTCTGGCCCAATTGACTCAAACAAGCACAGGTCGTCTCATTCGAACACTCATATGATTAGTAAGAGCAAGGCTAGGCTTTCCTTTCAAATCAATATTAATGCATGCCACAGAATCTGCTGCCTTTAAAGGCGTGCGACTGCAAATGCCCTTGCTTGTACAAGATAAGCATTTCTCAACCTTGACGGCGATCAGTTTCATTCCCAACTCCATCAGGTTTGTCGCGACACAACACGTCAAACGTTCGCCTGCCAGCATGAGTGTCAGAATTAAGACAGAGGACACGTCTGGGTGGAACATCAGGGGGCAGCGCTAAGCCTGTGGTTCGTTATGGGGAGCAGCTCGCTGACAGGAGAAGTTTATTAAGTTTTAATGAGTTAATAATTCAATTCATCCCAGCCGATCTGATGACAGTATCCGCAGCAGGGGAGAGCATGAGCGTTGATGTAATTCTTGCTAAAGGTGTCTGGATTAGAAACGTATTTCTAAGGCAATGTTTATCAGTAAGTTATTACAAAGTCCTCTTTTTGGGAATGGAGATAAGCCATTATATGAGAAGATATGTTGTCACACAGCGGGGAGCAGCTTTTGGAATGAACAAATGTACTCTTCTTAGTCTTTTACAAAATCTTTATCTCACAGCCACAATCTGTCGCTCTCTCTACCACACACATACACACGGCAGCACAGCTTTACCACTCAAAAATATGCTGAATGATCTTCACTTGCACATGGGGCTTAAATCGGGATTTTAAAGCTGGGGGAGCCCTGAAATCTGCTTGTGATTTTAAACCCCAAGGCCAGATACGAAGAAACAGCACCATTTTAAACCATTCAATAAAACAGAAAGCAGTCTTGAAGCAAGGTGGGAGTGTATAAAAACAATATAGGAATACATTAATAATAATTGCCTATATCAATAAAAATGTACGGACCCCCTTTATATTAGGTGGTCTTAACTACTATGTACCAACATTTTAATTAATCATTTGATACAGTGCACTTGTTGTGTACATAGCCTACATGTTTTTACATTGGACTTACATTTTTAAAAATACCTGCATGTAATTACATCTGCAATTCATTTCTGTAGTTACATTTATAATTACACTGCTAACCCTTCTCTTACACCAGGGTTCCTCAAATATTGAGTTTAGCTCCAACCCTGATCAAACTCACCTACCTGTGATTTTCTAATGAACCTGAAGACATTGATTAGCATGTTCAAATGTGTTTGATTAGGGTTAGAGCTAAACTCAGTAGCGCATTGGCCCTCCAGGGCAAGATTTGAGGAACCCTGCCTTACACCTAACCCAACCCTTAAACTTACCCTCACCACCACACCTGTCCCTAACTCTACCCGTATCCCACCTCAATATCAGCAAAAGTGTTTTACAATACAATATGAACACAATAAGTACATTGTTCTTATTTGTGATGTAAGTACATAGTAATTAAGGACACCCTTAATTGGGGCCAAAATAAAAATAAATAAAATTTATTAAATTAAAGTGTCCTTTAGCTTTCTGAAAACTGTCCGGAAATCTCGATATTCACCAGTTCTTTTATTGTATTGACAGCCATTATGTTAAAATATACAGTATCAAAAGTAAATATTTAACAGTTTTTAATATTTAAAAGGTATTAAAAGTAAATATTTATTCAATCTAATAATATATTTTGGACTAGAGAATACGTTGTGTCTGCAGGATCCACCAGGGATGCATAACAGTTAAATGTTTGAATTTGCTCAATGCAATGCAGATGAAATGTATATATATATATATATATATATATATATATAAAACATCCAATTTAACAGCTGCTTACCCTCCATACAGACAACAAGCACACTAACACTCCTTGATTTTTGCATGGGAATATCAAAAACCTTCCATGCCCTCTTCTAGCGTATCAAAGTAAAGATCAGAGCGTTTCCCTCAAACATTGCAGGTGAGCTGTGGAAAACAATCCGTCCATGTCTCCTCATCGCTCTACATCAGTGCCTCGCTTTCACAGACAGAGATTGTGAAGCCTGTGGTTTCTCTTACTTTGAGGACATTCTGCAGATTAACTTGGTCTAATTTTAGTTTATCTAATTTTAGTCTCATCCATTTTTCATTGAGTGAAACCACCACAGCCACTGAGAGCGCAGTGTCCCATCTCCCACCGGGTGCATGTGCGTATAGGCTGTGTGTCTGAGCTATTTGAGACTGAAGAAAAAAAGGGAAAGTTTGTTGGGGAATATGTTTGTGAAGCATTGGAATCATGCATATGTACATATATCAGCGCGGGAAAGTGCGTAAGAGAGCGCGTGCGTGCTGACCTTGATCCTTCGGGGTCTTTGGATCTCATGTTTAATTCAGCACTACAGCACGAGCTTGAACTACATTTGGTGATCATTTCATACAGAGGTGTCTAAATGTAGGTGCCACGGGCTGTGTGTCGCTTTCAGACAGCGTTCTGTAGTATCTCTATGATGCTCTGATCCAGCCCAGTGAAGCTCTATTGACTCCAGCTATTGATCTCTGCGTTATTACACATTCGCTTCTTCACACGTCTCTCACATTGCACAAGACTGAAACCCCGTGTAGCTCTGCACCCATGGCAACCGAGCTGTCAATCAAGTCCATATCTCTGAATGTTTCATATCCCTAGAGCTCAGGTGAGAATCCACAGAATACTTTAATAATACCTAAACGAATTTGCCGGAGTGCATATTTACTCATTTGAGTTTCTGTGCTATTAGGATGACCATTTCCCCTACAAGAACGAAGTGTGTGTGTGTATTTCCTGCATGTTTGCATGCTGTCAGCTATCCTTATTGGTATAAATGAGTATGTTTATGTGTGTGCGCGTGTTTGTGTACGTCTGAGGCTGTTTCACTGGCAGGGCTGATGCAATGTGTTTATGTTTAACGGACATTCAGTACACAATCAGTAGGGTGTCTGGGCTCAGCTGCTGATGTCTTAATTCAGGGTGCATTTGTCAAGCCTGTCAGCATTTGTTCTTCAAATGACAGGACTTTTAAGATACTAAAGCCATGGTCACACTAGACTTTGAGCATGCAAAATTTCCTGGGATACTGCAACAGTCGTGATATGACGTCACGCTCTGAAGCTTAATTCAACATATAACACATAGTAATACAATTAAAATGTAAAAAATATACAATGGGAGAACTGAAAAACACATTTTTCTTAAGCTGTGCCTCATTGTTCCCTACTCTGTATTTGCCATTTTGAGATAAATTACCCTGGCCACTTGGTCAATTAGCAGAAGTGTTACCTCCCGCTTGTTAGTTACAATATATGGACAGTGGGGCAAAAAAGTATTTAGTCAGCCACCAATTGTGCAAGTTCTCCCACTTAAAAAGATGAGAGAGGCCTGTAATTTTCATCATAGGTACACTATTGATTTCCCAATGACATGCAAAATTTGAGCGACAGTCCAGTGCTGCTTCTCTGTAGCCCAGGTCAGGCGCTTCTGCCGCTGTTTCTGGTTCAAAAGTGGCTTGACCTGGGGAATGCGGCACCTGTAGCCCATTTCCTGCACACGCCTGTGCACGGTGGCTCTGGATGTTTCTACTCCAGACTCAGTCCACTGCTTCCAAGGTCCCCAAGGTCTGGAATCGGTCCTTCTCCACAATCTTCCTCAGGGTCCGGTCACCTCTTCTCGTTGTGCAGTGTTTTTTGCCACACTTTTTCCTTCCCACAGACTTCCCACTGAGGTGCCTTGATACAGCACTCTGGGAACAGCCTATTCGTTCAGAAATTTCTTTCTGTGCCTTACCCTCTCGCTTGAGGGTGTCAATGATGAACTTCTGGACAGCAGTCAGGGCGGCAGTCTTACCCATGATTCCGGTTTTGAGTAATGAACCAGGCTGGGAGTTTTTAAAAGCCTCAGGAATCTTTTGCAGGTGTTAAGAGTTAATTAGTTGATTCAGATGATTAGGTTAATAGCTCGTTTAGAGAACCTTTTCATGATATGCTAATTTTTTGAGATGGGAATTTGGGGTTTTCATGAGCTGTATGCCAAAATAATTATTTTTATTGTATTAAAACAATAAAAGACCTGAAATATTTCACTTGGTGTGCAATGAATCTAAAATATATGAAAGTTAAATTTTATCATTACATTATGGAAAATAATGAACTTTTATCACAATATGCTAATTTTTTGAGAAGGACCTGTGTATATATATATATATATATATATATATATATATATATATATATATATATATATATATATATATATGGGCAAAAATGGCTAAACACTAAGCTTTTAATTGTCTTAACCACTGCGTTATTACACTGCGTTATATTGGTCAGGAAATTAGCAACATTTAAGCAAATGTAATTCACTGCTTAAAAAGCCATTGGTGTCACAGAAAAACATCATAGACAGAAATAGGTTTTTGGCAGAGTATGGGAAGTTTGATTCAGAGTGGTTGAGCAGAGTTGTGTGACGAATCACAATGAAATACGAGTTGCATGGTAATGCTCCAGAGTGGTGTCTTCGAAAATCTGCTGTGAAAAACAGTATAATAATAAATGCATTTCTACCACAGTGAAGCATGGAGAAAGCATTGTGTGGGAGCCTTTTTACCTGGCGATATTGGTAAGTTACTTCACTGTGAAAAGTAATTTAATCATTTGGAGTAGCCTACAGGAGAATATTGCAGAATGGCTTGTTATCTAAACTAAAGAGGAATGATCAGGGGCCGTATTCACAAAACATTTTATCTTACCACTAAGAGTTCTCCTAAATAGCAGTAAAAGCCTATTCACAAAGCTGATGAGACCAACTTCTTTGACTAAGGAACAGAGAGAAGTCTTAATCTAAGAGTAAGGGTGGGGTTGACCTCATTGCTATGGATGATGTCAACACACACACACTATCTATGCCTACAGTGATTGGCTGATTATGGAGAGGTTTCTGTCAGTGATTTAATCATAGAAGTATTGTAGAACAAGGGATTGTTGCCATATTCAAATAAAGATTTTAAAATGTAGGCCAAGTATTTCACGGGCCAGTGAAAGCTGTGCCGAATGCCGCCCCCCTGACAAATGATTATCCCCACATTAAAGTCGCTACCTGATTGCCTAATACCTTACCCCTAATATTAACCCCTAACCAATACTAGGGGGTAATAATCTGGCAGGGGGGTCAGAATTTGGCACAACACTGGAACTCGAACTCGGGTCACGAGAGCTAACCCACAAGGCTATCAGCGCAGACATTGGGAAATTATTTTGATTGATTGCAATGTTTTATTCTCCATCATTCAAAGCATATTGCCTGTACATAAATAAACCTTTATATGTTATGTCATTGCAGATTAAAATCAATAAATCAAAATTTTTATTGCATTTATAAGGGGCGAAGGCTCAGCACCCAAGGCTCTATCACCTATTACCTCAATGGTGTACTGTGTCTTTGGTCGGCTTGCTGAGGTGGATTGCCGGCAACAGCCATTAGGATTGTTTGTGATTTGGTCTTAGTGACTTAGGAGTCCTCTTGACTATTCTTACCTTTTCACAGAGATGGGAGCTGGTTTTAGCACTAAAATGCTTTGTGAAATAGTATACTCTTTTCAACAAAACAATGATCCTGCCCAAACTGCAAAGACAACCAAGAAGTGGCTTGAGAACAAGTCCATCAGGCTCACGTTTTGGCCTGGTCAGAGTCCAGATTTGAATCCTAGAGAATATTTGGTCTCACATTAAACTTAAAAAGACATTTTTCAACTTTCTACTCATGAACTGATTGAATCCATTAATATTGATTGGAACAACACGGACTCTTCTTCCTTTAAAGAGCTGTCTGGAAGTTGGGAAAGGTTATTTAACTTTTTCTACAGTATTAGTGCAATTTGTGCTAATTTCCTGACTAGTGAATTGTGATTAAAATGGTTAAGACCATTAAAAGATAGGATAGCATCTTGCAGTTGATGGAGATTTGTTGGATGCACATCCAGGGCACGAAGCTCCCGTTCCACCACATCCCAAAGATGCTCTATTGGGTTGAGATCTGGTGACTGTGGGGGTCATTTTAGTACAGTGAACTCATTGTCATGTTCAAGAAACCAATTTGAAATGATTCAAGCTTTTTGACATGGTGCATTATCCTGCTGGATGTAGCCATCAGAGGACGGGTACATGGTGGTCATAAAGGGATGGACATGGTCAGAAACAATGCTCAGGTAGGCCGTGGCATTTAAACGATGCCCAATTGGCACTAAGGGGGCCTAAAGTGTGCCAAGAAAACATCCCCCACACCATTACACCACCACCACCAGCCTGCACAGTGGTAACAAGGCATGATGGATCAATGTTCTCATTCTGTTTACGCCAAATTTTGACTCTACCATCTGAATGTCTCAACAGAAATCAAGCCTCATCAGACCAGGCAACATTTTTCTAGTCTTCAACTTTCCAATTTTGGTGAGCTTGTGCAAATTGTAGCCTCTTTGTCCTATTTGTAGTGGAGATGAGTGGTACCCGGTGAGGTCTTCTGCTGTTGTTGCCCATCCGCCTCAAGGTTGAGCGTGTTGTGGCTTCCCAAATGCTTTGCTGCATACCTCGCTTGTAACGGTTATTTCAGTCAAAGTTGCTCTTCTATCAGCTTGAATCAGTCGGCCCATGCATTCTCCTCTGACCTCTAGCATCAACAAGGCATTTTCGCCCACAGGACTGCCGCATACTGGATGTTTTTCCCTTTTCACATAATTTTTTGTTAACCCTGGAAATGGTTGTGCGTGAAAATCCCAGGAACTGAGCAGATTGTGAAATACTCAGACCGGCCCGTCTGGCACCAACAACCATGCCACGCTCAAAATTGCTTAAATCACCTTTCTTTCCCATTCTGACATTCAGTTTGGAGTTCAGGAGATTGTCTTGACCAGGACCACACCCCTAAATAAATTGAAGCAACTGCCATGTGATTGGCTGATTAGATAATTGCATTAATGAGAAATTGAACAGGTGTTCCTAATAATCCTTTAGGTGAGTGTACATATCATCAATAAAAACAAAAAATCAGAAGTAATTTTTGCTTTTGGTTTAACTGAATCATTGAAAGTTAGCAGCAAAACATTTGTCAATAAAGGTAGATTAAATGCATACAAATATTAGTTTTATTTAGTATTGAATTATTGGAGGTCAGAATATTTAAGTATTCTGGTTTTGCATTTAACTGATTTTATTAATTTTGAGGGTACTTAATCTTTATTGTGCAAGTGAGATGGATGAATGCTCATATTTAGTCTAGAACTACAATAACCTGTTGCACCTGTTGCCTCTGCACTTACTAATATAAAATAATATAATATAATTTAAATAATGATATTAAATTATTACAACTATTTAAATGGTTAAAGTATTATATTGAATATATTGTATTATTATATCCTGTATTAACCTGTTCAGCCTGCTCTCAAGATATTTGTAAAACCCTTAAATTTGTAAATTCTTAAAAGTACAAATATGTAGTCTTGCAATTAATATCAAACAAGAATTTTTTTTTTTTTTTTATGTTTGGATGGACTGCAGCATTAAACTGCTGTGAAACATCAATTCAAATGCTGTCACATCTCACAAGTCACATTTACATACCTATCATAAAGGCGTGTTCCCACCAACAGGAATGTTTGGCACAACAATTTCAACATGCAATTTGTCTGTTCTAAAAAACTCTTTAATCATCTACACTAAACTATCAGAAAATACAAATACGATGAAAAATCTTGAAGAGAGAAACTCAAAATGCTTTCAGAGGGAACATAGATGTTATGTAAGGGAAGAGAAAATAGTTACAATAGAAAAAAAGATAAAAGAACAGGAGCTGGTGAGAAGAGGAAAGAAGAAGTAGTTTAGAAAGAGGAGCGTGTTGCAATGCATGAGAGAAAAACAACGAGCCAAAGAAATCAGGCATACTGATTCATCTTTCCACCTGCGCGCCTGGGTAATAACATTAATGTGTGTGCAGTCACGTTTATTTGGCCAACAGGTTTCCTCCTCCCTTTGGCATTTGTCTGTGTGTGCTCATCATCGGCATACTGTGTAGTAGGAGAATTATGCTTTCTTGTTGATTTCTTCTCTGCATACACAATATTCTGCATGTGCACAATCACACACACACACACACACACACACAAAAGAAAAGGATGCGAGAGATGGAGAAAGGCGAGATTTGATGAGCCGACTGCCTCCAGACATTGCTTCTGCAATGCTAATTAACCCTGCAGGCAAAATCCACCACCAAGACACTAACCCTTACCACCATTAACATGCACCCTCCCACACAGGCCCTCAATGCTAACCGTGTATGAAAGTTTACTTAGCTGCTGCGGAGTTATTTCCTTTTGCATTTATTTTCTTTTGTAATAATTCTCCTTCCAAATAAAGGTGATATAATCACTTAATAATGAAGCTTTATTAATTATTTTCAAACACAACAGAGAGATAGAATTTACATTTCATGCAGAAAATGAGTGGTGTTTGCCTATGCAAAACTCATTGGGCTCTTTTGACTAGGGGCATTAAGGTGTTTGCTTACTGCCCCTAGTCAAAAGAACCCATCCCTAAGACTCTGTGAGATTATAAATAAGGTTTGGGTTCCTAATTTATAGGATTTGTTTATGGGATTTTTCACAAAAATTATAAATCCTATTAATTTACAGCACACCTCTTCACAACAAGCCGCACAATAAGAGGTATTTCTCTTATCCTTAGCACACATACATATTTAAATGGAAAAAAAATAAAAATTCTGTCATCATTTACTAACATTCAAGTTGTGCCAAACCTGTAGTTTCTTTCTTCTGTTGAACACAAAAGAATGTATTTTGAAGATTTTGTTTGTAACCAGACAGTTGACGGTAGCAAATGATTTCCATAGTAGGGAAAAAATACACTGGAAGTCAATGGCTACCGTCAACTGTCAGGTTACCAACGTTCTTTAAAATATTTTATTTTGTGTTCAACAGAAGAAACAAACTCATACAGGTTTGGAACAACACAAGGGTGAGTAAATGATGACATAATTTGCATTTTTGGGTGACCTATCCCTTTAATACTTTAGGTTAGAGTTAAAGTCAGACAGGTGAATTTCACCCAGGTAGTTGAATTAAAATGATAAAATCCACCATGGTCCATACAATGTCAGTTCTAAAGAATTAATCAGAGCAGATACAAATACAATGTAAATCTTGAAGAGACAAACTCAAAACACCGTCAAAGGCAACATTATCAATGACAGTCCTCTCTATACGCAAAGTGGAACCCCCAAACCACCCTTGCTCTCAAGAATGATTTAAGACTGTGTTTTAGTTTCTTTCTTTTTTTTTCTTTTGGCTTCCATCGATTATTAAAACATGATGCCATTTTTTGTTCATTTCCTTTAAAGCGGTGTGCTGTCATCCATACGTAACACCCAAATCAGTCAAATTATTTAATGTCACCTGTAAAAGCTAACAGCTACGAAAGAGACGCTGTTCAACAGGCGGCTTTCTGTCTGTGCAATCCGACATGGAGAGAAACACAGACAAGAACCGGCTACTTTGGGCTTCGGGTGCGCTCTTAAATGGACAAATGTCCATCTTGTGGACTTTTTAACTTATACACATTCAGTTATGTCTTCAGTGAACATTGACAAGCATATGATTACTTTCCCTGCTGTTTGTTTATTAGGTCTGTGCATTCGATCTTAAAGTGACAGCAGCCTAATAAGCCCGTCATTTAATGTTAATAAAACAACAAAAGAAAGCGAGATAATCAATCACTGCTCTTCGCTATAAGACTCTGCAATGTTTTAGCCTGTTTATGTTTTTATTTTACATGATTTTACATTTCTAGTAGGCTAGTATACAGGTCCTTCTGAAAAAATTAGCACATTGTGATAAAAGTTCATTATTTTCCATAATGTAATGGTAAAAATTTTACTTTCATATATTTTAGATTCATTTACACACCAACTGAAATATTTCAGGTCTTTTATTGTTTTAATACTGATGATTTTGGCATACAGCTCATGAAAACCCAAAATTCCTATCTAAAAACATTTGCATATCATGAAAAGGTTCTCTAAACGAGCTATTAACCTAATCATCTGAATCAACTAATTAACTCTTAACACCTGCAAAAGATTCCTGAGGCTTTTAAAAACTCCCAGCCTGGTTCATTTCTCAAAACCGCAATCATGGGTAAGACTGCCGACCTGACTGCTGTCCAGAAGGCCATCATTGACACCCTCAAGCGAGAGGGTAAAACACAGAAAGACATTTCTGAACGAATAGGCTGTTCCCAGAGTGCTGTATCAAGGCACCTCAGTGGGAAGTCTGTGGGAAGGAAAAAGTGTGGCAAAAAACGCTGCACAACGAGAAGAGGTGCCCGGACCCTGAGGAAGATTGTGGAGAAGGACCGATTCCAGACCTTGCGGGACCTGCGGAAGCAGTGGACTGAGTCTGGAGTAGAAACATCCAGAGCCACCGTGCACAGGCGTGTGCAAGAAATGGGCTACAGGTGCCGCATTCCCCAGGTCAAGCCACTTTTGAACCAGAACCAGCGGCAGAAGCACCTGACCTGGGCTACAGAGAAGCAGCATTGGACTGTCGCTCATATTTTGCATGCCATTCAAAATCAAGGTGCCAGAGTCTGGAGGAAGACTGGGGAGAAGGAAATGCCAAAATGCCTGAAGTCCAGTGTCAAGTACCCACAGTCAGTGATGGTCTGGGGTGCCATGTCAGCTGCTGGTGTTGGTCCACTGTGTTTTATCAAGGGCAGGGTCAATGCAGCTAGCTATCAGGAGATTTTGGAGCACTTCATGCTTCCATCTGCTGAAAAGCTTTATAAAGATGAAGATTTCTTTTTCAGCACGACCAGGCACCTGCTAACAGTGCCAAAACCACTGGTAAAAGGTTTACTGACCATGGTATTACTGTGCTCAATTGGCCTGCCAACTCTCCTGACCTGAACCCCATAGAGAATCTGTGGGATATTGTGAAGAGAAAGTTGAGAGACGCAAGACCCAACACTCTGGATGAGCTTAAGGCCTCTATCGAAGCATCCTGGGCCTCCATAACACCTCAGCAGTGCCACAGGCTGATTGCCTCCATGCCACGCCGCATTGAAGCAGTCATTTCTGCAAAAGGATTCCCGACCAAGTATTGAGTGAATAACTGAACATAATTATTTGAAGGTTGACTATTTTTGTATTAAAAACACTTTTCTTTTATTGGTCGGATGAAATATGCTAATTTTTTGAGATGGGAATTTTGGGTTTTCATGAGCTGTATGCCAAAATCATCAGTATTAAAACAATAAAAGACCTGAAATATTTCAGTTGATGTGCAATGAATCTAAAATATATGAAAGTTAAATTTGTATCATTACATTATGGAAAATAATGAACTTTTATCAAGGACCAGTGAGTAGTAGGCTAAATTGTAATTGTAATAAAAACTATTTTTTCTGTTGTATTTGTCCTATTTTTTTATTTTATTTTATTGTTACATATAAATTAAGTATAGATTTTTATAGGGGACTTTTACAATGCTGTTTTTTATTTTTTTACCATGGTTATTTGGGGTTTATTTTCTTTGTTTTTCAGTTCTTTATAATTCTACCTTCAATTCTAATGCAATGTTCTAATCCTGTGCAATTCCAATTTAAATCTAATTCAGGAACTCAAGTGGCATTTTATTAGCAAATACTACTAGGAGCAAGGGTTGATAACATCTTTGGGTCACGGCAACCACAAAATATATTTTCTTCATGAGGATTTTGGTGTTCACTCTCATCAGGTCACTTTCCTCTTGGTGTTGAGTCTATCCTCACTTGGCATTTCCAGGGAATTAAATCAGCCGCTCTAAAAAGCAGTCCTCTTAAGAACAGTCTGTTTCTCATTCCATAGAGTGCATTACCATTATGAGTCCAAACCAGCTCTGGCATGAAATTCTGGCACTCGGATGGATAATGATACTGCAACCACCACCGCCACCAACAAAAATATCATTGCAACGCTCTAGTTGTTTTTCTAAATAATCAGAGCATACTTAATAGTAGGCACTGGTCAAGCATTTTAATTTAAAATAAGTGAAATGAAACGCTATGTGAAATTACTTTGGCAATGGCTGCATAAGTTTCACAGCAACTAGATGGAACTGCCAAAAGCTCGCAAAATCTCTCATGCAGACATGACTGACACAGCCACACATCCATCCACATGCATATTTAGTTTGATGCCTGATAAATGCTAATTCATGCACATAATGCAGATTACTGAGATAGTTATCGGGCTTCAGCTCTTTGAGAACTGTTTCTCCCCAAACAAGCTAACAAGTGAGCTGGAGGAACAAATATGACCTCATTCTCCCGTGCAGCATTGTGTTAAGTAACAACAGTCAGAGAAACAAATATAATATCAAAAACAGCGATACTACCCCAGAGGTTGGTGGCACCGTGGGTGTGAACTGCATGCAGATGTAAGGTTGAACCACAGAGACTCTTGTTACAGTTCATTCAGGCACATATACGATGAAACTGGCCACTCCTGAACAAAAAAAATCCTTTCCTTTAGAAATATTGAAGAAAGGAGCTATTCAAAAACTAGTTATTCAAAGATGACTCATAACATTAACGGGGGGAATATATTTAGTTAAAAAAAAAGAAAAAAAGTCTGCTTGTGTGCAGTCTCTCTAGAGGACGCTCAGGAAGCTCCTGGAGGCCATCGGGGCCAGTGGAGTTGAAGGAGAGCAATCTGCACTTTGAAAGGAAGCCTAATTAAAAAGCAAAAACACTTGCTTAGTCAGACAGGATTCAGAGCAGGAACTTTTTTTCTACATGTCATACTTCTGATGGTATAAAGAATCTTTTTAATTGTAAATATTAGTTGGCTAAGCAAGTATACAGAGCTGTGGTGGCTTCTGGGAGATTTTATACAACTATTGGCATAGCAAAAATGGCATGCAGTGATCAGATGCTAATCTTTAGGTCAGTGGGGCCTGTACTGTAATATTTGACAGAAGAAACTCAAATCAGCACAAACATAATATCTAATCCTTTCCTGCTTCAAGAATTTTGTAATCTACATCTACAACTCACATAAAAAACTATACAGAAACATAATTATTTAAACAAAATACCTTCAAATGTGAAGTGTCATGTAGGTGATTATTTACAGTTTTTGACTATTTTTACTTCTAAAAAAGTTTTAACTAACAGCATTTTACTGTAAAATAACATTAAATGTCTGGTTAGATCTTTTACAATTTTCCCTGTAGTATAGTATGTGCACTTACTGTATTAACAGTTTTTTTAAGGTATATTTTATAGTTAAAATTACACTTATTTTTTTACAGTGTGCTATGTCTATTAACACTGTAAGTGAGGAATTCTAGCTGAAATGCAATTGCAATTTGTTTGTACTGAACTGATCTTGGAGTGAGAGAGAACACAGACTTTCCAACTTAGAAAATAAATAAATAAACAGATAAAAACGCTTCAGGTAAAATCAAACTGCTCTGATCCCTTCTTCTTGTTCTAGACATCTCCTGCATATGCCCCTAGTATACACTGCAGATTGTTAACACTATAGTGTGTCTAATTTGTAACCCTGTTGGCATCCCTCAAAGCTCCTTAATGAAGCCAGCTAAACTGTCAGACTTATTAGGCTTGGCTCTGGAGAAACAGACTTGTGATTTACAAATCCCCGGGGGAAGTATCTCACAAGTACATCACTTGCCACTAGTTCTCAATGACTTCAATATCATATTGCATCTGTAGTTATCTGTGGCTGATCTGCCATTCACTACAGAGAGCGGTGCCCACCATCTAGAAATGTCTCTACACTGTCAAAAAATATTTTCTTGATTTATCACAACTTTTGTCAAATCAACTTAGATAATTAATAGTGGTTCAGATAACATCATATTTTGAGTTTATATTCATTAAACCTATCTCCATTGTATTAACTCAATCATTTTCAATTTCAATAAACTCAAAATTAAGGCAATGAGTTAACTTACTTTTTTAAGTTAAACCAACTATTTTCTTTTACAGTGTACTATTGGTTGGCTGCTTGTTGCTATACTGTAGACGGCTATATATATATATATATATATATATATATATATATATATATATATATATATATATATAGATAAAACTGTAATAATTATATATAAAATATTTGTGTGTGTATATATATATATATATATATATATATATATATACACACAAATATTTTATATATAATTATTACAGTTTTATCTACGTTACATATTTATATAGTACACACATATATATTATGTAAACACGAACTTTCCAATGCGATTAATCGATTTGACAGCACCAAAATAAATAAATAAAATACGAAAGTGCAAGTAAAATAATTACACTCATTATGAACCACACCTACTAAGTAAATCTGGATCAAACTCATTTCTTCAGACAGCACTATATTTCCAGTGGCACTTTCTTGTTGCCAGTTTCCAAATTGCCACTCTGGCTTTATTCCTGATTCATTTCTGCTGAAGAGTAATTTTAACACTAGAATATATGCACATTCTAATAAGTCACTTAAGACAAGGTGTACAAAAAGTATACAAGACAAATGTATTCATGTTAACACCAATGCATTTATGCATGCCTCTAGGAGCATTTTAAACTGTAACAAAATGTTACATCTTCAGTGTTTGCATTTGGATTTAAAACAAGATGATTTAATTCACTGAGCAAAAATTTAAAATACCATTCAGTTCTTACAGAAAATTCTGTGACAGTAGTCTGGAGGCTTGAAATATGGCAGAACTAATCGTGGTAAACCTTTTTGCTTTGCTAAAAAAAAGACAAACACTTAATTTTATGGTTCAATTGGTACAAGGTGTCAGCAAAAAAGCACTTATTGTCAATGCAGACCTGTTGGTGCAGCTTACAATGAGAGTAAAGCAGAGATCAGACCTATTAAACGCTGTGAAATTTGTGCTATGCCTGTTACATAATAATTACATGGTAATTATCACGTAAAAAATACCACATTACAGAACATTCCCTTAGAGCCTAATTAGAAGCTAAAATGTATAGAGGTGGAAACAAAATTATGAATGTAAAAAAATGCAGTTTCTCTGGGAGGTAGTAATACACACGATGCTGTGACGTAATCAGGTCGTACACAAAGGATTATACATCAGAAGGTGTTAGGGTGTAGACAGCAGCACTTTAGAATAATTTTAGGGTTAATTACACTTGCCTTCCTGATATGAAATATATGAGTCTTTAGGTTAAAGCCATGTTACAAACTTTTTCTCAAAACACATCCATTCATTCTCAAGACATTTAATCACACATACACATACTCATCTCATTTATGGATGTTCAAAAAGTTACATACACAAATGTTTATTTACAAAGGAGCAAATCAGGTTATCCGATATCTCTCCTACAATACAACAAAAGCTCACCTCACTATACAGCTAAACAGCCTTGTATCAACTTGCCAGGTCCATTTCCACAATCTCTTTTTTTCCCCCTTCCTTCAGCCCCTAATGGATGTGAAAACGCAACTGCATATCCTGGAGATCTGCTGAGTTTAGATTTGGTCTCAACGTGATTTAAAGCAAATAATCGTGCTCTCGCCACATGCGACGACACACTTTAATAAGATGAAAATGCAAATGAGTGAATCACACCCTGACAAGTTACTTACTTATTCAGTCAGTCAGAGCTCTGCGTGTCTCTCTTGAAAGCAGGTCTTCTTTATTGTGTCTGACAGCCCCAAACCGGTCCTTCTCCACCACCTGAAATCCACACTTTTTTGCTCTTTACCTAGGAACAGCATCCATCACTGTCCGGAGTCTTTATAAGCGCGTGAGATCGGAAGCATTGGGTCGCGTGGCTGCCGGCTGCCGAAGGAGCTCCACAAAGACCGTGCGCATTAACGACACCTGACCGTCACAGACAAAGTGAACTAGTGACACACTTCCGTGCACCGTGCTGATGAAATATCGCAGTGATGTCTCCCTCGCTCCTGTGTGTCTCTTTCTTTTTCCCACCTCTCTACCAAAGCGCAGCAGGAGCGGGCTGTGGAAATTTGCAGCAGCGCTCGCTGAAGCCCCTGGTAGAATACATCACCACTTTCCCTTTATGAGTCACAATGCACACACACACACACCTCTGATCCGTGCCTACCTGCCACACGCGGAGTGTCTCAAACGAACACGCACTTTTAATTGTTTTCTTTTACCTTTACCTCCATGCACTGACAGTTGAAATAGTCTTAACTCTATCACAAACACACAAACACCTCACGGCATAGGTACTGCTTGCATGCTCAATGTGTGCGGTTGGTTACCTGTGGCTGCTGTTCTAGATGCCATAAGGATCAGTGTCCCTGTGATCAGCGTCTGAGTGATCAGCTAAGGGGAAGAGGGAACAGCCAGCACTCTGTCTCCACGACAACGCCCGGCAGATGCCACACCTCCAGTTCAGGCTCCTCAAGAACAATAAGCGTTTATCGCCACCCTCCCTCTCTCTCTTCTTCCTTCACCATCCACCGCTTCCCGCTGTAAAGCTGCGCTCACTCAGAGAGAGTGACGCGCTTGTGTGTGACGTCTTCCCAAAAGCAAGGATTCTGCATGTGTGTCTGTTAGACTGAGTTCCACAAGGGGATTAGGCACTTTTCATCTTTATGACGCACACTAGAAAGAGAGAGAGAGAGGGCGAAAGAGACCGGAGATGGAGAGACCGAGGATGGGGTCGTCATGGAGATATCCGCTCATGAAGGGAATGTAGGGTGAATGACATGAGATAGAGATAGAAAGTGGCATTAGTAAAGCCCTACGACACAACCACATGGCACTTCTGATTCAGTTTCGCATAAAAGAAAAGAACTAACTAGCTGAAAAGGCACTAGTGCTGATTTGCATGCACATATTCTTGCTTTCTCCTCTTGAGCTTTACTCGTGTAACCGGCTAGCCCTCAGGGAGGCCCTTCTATCGTGCATCTGACTTAATGCTCCAGCCTTTAGATTAAAATAGCTACAGCCAAATGCCTTAAACTCACCGCCGCCTTTTCTAAGATTACAAAGCACTTGCCTTGTCCAGCAACGTGAGCTTCAATTGGAAACCCTGCAGTGTGGACAAAGTGAGGGCAGATTCCCTTAAGGTACTTTAGGTAACACGGAATGCCATGTCTAATTCCTATTAACATGGTGTAGATGGCAATCTGCCGTTGGGAGTATGACAGGCTCTTCATTCTACATACTAAACAAAGGACGCTACAACCTTTAATTGTGCACAATGTAGTGGGTGTTATAATTAAGCCACTCCCCATCAGCTTTAAGCCTCGCTAACAAGAAAGTAATTGACTGAAGAGGTCGCCTGCCATACAGATGAAACCTTGATGTATATGATCTGATAGTAACTGGTTAGTCAACGCTATCTGGGGCGTCAATGTATGCAGCATGTGCTCTGTCGAATGCCAAATGTGTTTTCAAAGGTGCAGCTGTAATTGTAGAGCTCTATCATCTGATTCTGTCATGCTGATCTTATATCAAAGAGATGAAAGCTTACTGTGATTGCACATTCCAGGAGCCGGAATCCCACACATGCAAAGCCGCATCCACCCGGAGACAATTACAGTGAAGATTGGGCAAGCCAGACTTTTTACTACATTACATAAGTCAAAGACAATTGTATGATCGCTTCCGACGTGTATAATAATAAAGAAACATTACATTCACACTGGAGCTTAATACAGAGTCACTCCTCTTTTGACTGCTTACTTTTGTTCTGTACATTATGAGCGGGACAACTGCATTCTACACCTAAATTCACTTTAGAGATTACAGGTAGTGGTAACCAAATTTATATAAAATGTGTACAGAACAGAACTGAACAGCTAGTTGTTAATGCAGTAATGCTTCTCTCTTTTGGAAACTGACAGCCTGTCGATGTGGGTCTTCTTTCACTGTGAGCAGTGCTGGCAAATTACAGAGACTGAGGTACGTGTCTAGACTCATTCGCAAATTTTGACATCCACACCTGTCTCCCTCTGCCAGCCCTGTGGTCTGAAGGTGATTCATTACTGTCCAAGGAGCGCACGCTGTTTAAAAATAGGAGCTGAATGAAATGAAAAACTTTTGAGATGGTGAGATACCTCTAGTCACTATTATTACTAAATATCAAAAATCGCCAAACAGAGTCTGTTAGAGTCCATGTTAACAGCCATGAGACAGTTCAGGAGTGACTCTTGTAGTCCGTTCACACTTCTGCAGTCCATACATTTTGCCTCTTTGTCGTAACATGTTTGCCGCTTTTGTTCTGACCAAATGAGAAAAAAAAGCATTACAATAAATCACGCTACCAAACAGTGATTAAATCTAATGATCGCTTAGCTCATTTCACATCAAACCGTGCAAAGTATTATTATCATTATAATTTGTTCTCAAATTTATAATGTTAGCACTGCGTGACTACGTGTATTTAGTGTGTAGTAGCGTTCTCTGTAGATTTCAATTTCTGTACAGTCAATTTTTTTGCTTTTGAGTCTTGACTACAGGTGAATCACCAGTTGTCACTGATGATTGTTGTTTTGACCTTTCTGGAAAGCTACCAGTATCACTCAAATTCTAACACATTATTAGAAGCTTAACTTGGTGAATCGGGCTACGGTAAGGAGATTCTGAACACTGGAAGTTACTAAAAGTTACGAACTGCAGCTTTAAGACCTGTTCACACAGGTCGATAATTATAATGATAACTAAACCATTTTAATAATCATTTTAATTCTATGGGAATAGGACGTCCACACCACAAAAAAAATAACACAGGGTATAACAAAACTGTTGAAATCGCTTGCAAAGCAGTTTTTTAAGATGATGAACAATAAAAAAAAACTGACAGCCGGTCATAAACCACTCTAGCTCAACCCTTTAAAGCGCAGACCACATCTGCAGCCCACGCTTATAATAAACAGATCATTGACATATGTTGGTGTGGATGCTAATATAGACTGTTAAGCTTTTATTGATAGTGTTAACGGGCCTTTTCTCCTGTATTTAAACACCTTGTAACTCTTTTTTGTTATATGAAAAAGAAGAGCCTTCTGGTTAAACCAAAGGTGCAAGGTTAGGAAGGGACTAGCTGCCGAAAATTAGGAAACCGGTTTGAAAACAGTAACAATTTTTTTTTTTTTTTACAATTCGTTTGTTTTAGTGCTGTGCCCACAGAGATGGCTGAATGAATGAATTTGCACTGAACTGACAACATTTGAATAAAAAATGAAACGTTCTAAAGCAAACAAATGTAAAACCAACCAATTTAATTATGCAGGACACGCTTTGATGTTTCTTTGCATGTTTGATCATTTCAGGCATATTTGTTTGAAAGCATCAAATCGAGACGCAGAGATGCGACGCCGCAATTTGACACGAAATAAAGGATCCTGGAGTGAGATGCATTCATTAACGTCTTTTCACGCATTGCCGTGCAGAGAAAAAGAAGAACCTAGTGAGATTCGTGCGGCGCTGTGTGTCAGTGTTTAAGTGTGAACAGAACACACTTCCTCAACTCTCACACACACTCCATATGTAGCCGTTCACTGGCCAGTCGGTTGCTATGGGAAACCATCGGTGCACATCAAAACGAGCCCTCGAGGGACTCCTGCCACGAGCAATCCTATCCACTGAAATACACTTAACAGCGTGTGTGACAGAGTGCCGTTTCCGAGACGCGGACAATTCGGTTTCTCACCCCTTGCCTCATAAAAGAAAGAGAAACTCATCTGTCAGAGGTCTAATAACAGCGAGGAAAGCATTTAGGGGTCATGCTGTGCTCGGATATTGAGCGAGACATTTTAGAAAATGGAATAATTATTGGGCAGTACAAATATAAATCTAAAAAACAAGCAAATAGATAGCCTACAAACCTGTACATGAATCACCCTTCAGTAAGACCCGGACTGTGATGTATGTAGCATTTGTAATAGCGAGCATTCATACCTGAACATGATATATGAATTTAGAAAGTAGGCCTGTTGTGTTTGCAAAACTGTTTACCGTTCATTTAACCCCAAACAAATGTGCGATTAAATTTCATCAGACAAGTAAATAGAACAGAAACGATTCATCAAACAAACGGAAAAGTCATCTGAACTTGAGAGCAGTACCAGTGATCTCTACACTAGTATAGCATGAGCTCAAGTCAGTGAGGGGGTGACTAATTGACAGAGACAAAGTGAAGGTTGAGTCTCCATCTTGTGGCCATTAATCATAATATTCACAGATCTGTATCCAACAATCTTCCCTCCCAAACGCTCTTCAAGTAATTACTTTCAAATTTAGGCTATTGGCAGATGGAAATACTGCACAGGAAAGTGCATATTTTGTAAGTGAAAATTATCTAAGCATGTGGCTGAGGTAGCTCTAAACCGAAACCATTTATTTTAGCATATAGGCCTATATTTTCTATTTACAAACGTGTTCAGTAAGATTTTTTTAAATGATTTTGAAGTCTCTTATGCTCACCAATTAAGGCTGCGAAATACAGTAAACTAAACATACAGCCTAATGTAATATTTTGAAACATTCACTGTTCGACGTTTTTTTAAAAATTATTTCTTGTAAACAACAAATGTTTCTTATTACAATTGTGCTGCTGAATTTTAAATAGATTGATGGATAGGTGGGTAGGTGGATGAATAGACTAGTATTGGGACAGAGGCCTACCTCTTAATTATTGACCGTCACCAACGCTCTGCTGATTCCATGGCTGAAAAGTTCAAAACTTTCACAGGCATTAATATCGGCGCAAAAACGGGAGCTTCATGGAATGGGTTTCCATTGTCGTACAGCTGCATTTAAGACTCACATCACTGGAGAAAAGGAAACATGTTCTGCTGAGTGACGAATCACTCTTCTCTGAGAGTCTGATGGGTGAGTCTGGGTTTGGCGGATGCTCTCAGAATGTTGCTCCTGCCTGACTTGATTGCGTCCACTTTATTGTTCAGGGGTCGGCCCTACCCTTACTTCCAGTGAAGGCCAATCTTAATGCTTCAGCATACAAAGATATTTGGGACAATATGTCTCCAAGTTTGTGGGAAGAGTTTGAGAAAGGCCCCAGCATGAATGTTTCCCAGTGCACAAAGCAATTGGTCCATGGAGAACTCGAATGGCGATTGTGAGCCAGGCCTTCTCGTCCAACATCTGTGCCTGACCTCACAAATCCTCTACTGGATGAATGGCCAACAAATCCCACAGAAACACTCAAAAATCTTGTGGAAAGCCTTCAGATAAGAGAGGAAGCTGTTAATAGTTGCAATTAAAGGGGACCAACTCCATATTATTGTCTATGTATTTAGAATGCAATGTCATTACAGTCCCTATTGGTGTAATGGTCAGGTAGGCTATACACACCCAGATTTCACAGGAAATATACTGTATGCATATAATCAATCTAAAACTATATTTTAAAAGCTATCGACATTTTAAAAAAAATTAAAATAATAATCTTTCATCTTGTACGAAGTCCCATGAATTTAGAGACAGTAAATATTTATGCTTATACAAATTTATTTGACACACTGCAGGGCAATTTTAAATGTAGTAAAGGCCAAACGCACAAAAAGGTGACATTACAATACCAAAGCTCATATATTAAAATTAATAATATAGCCTAATATTATAGACATTTTAACCCCCCCAAAAATTGATTTTTAAACAAATTGATAATATATTTGAAATTTAAATATATAAAGATACATTAATGTATATACAAAATCTCTCCTTACATACATATTGTAAACTGTACATCACAGCCATCCACAGTTGAAATACTGAAAACGTTTGGCAAAAACCCCAAGCCAAACGCCACAATTGCTGTAACAATGAAAATGCTTTCATGCTCTCTGGTAGCCAGAGGCAAGAACAAACAAGTAATAAGAAATGACTAAGCCTAAGAGCATCCTGCCTAGTGAATAACCATTTTAACTATAGTTTTCAGAGGTTGGATGGGGTTTAATGTCAAAGATATGCCTGGTGGCTCTTTTCCTTTTTAGGGCAGTTGTATAATACTGCCCATCTTAGTTTCATCTCAGTTCAGAGGTCTGACTGTTATTAGTTTTTCCTTTATACCAGTCCTCCATTTTCAAAGACCCGACTTTCATCTCACGAGTATGTATCTATGCACACAGTACGAAAAACAGACATCTAAATTAAGATTTCAACAGTGCATAACTCCATCTGCTTGAGACTGGTAATTGGTGAACAAACTGCGTGCTCCTCATTAGAGTTTTGTGAGGGTCACTAAGACTGATTCAAGGGTCTCTCATTAGCGATGCTAGAGGTGTGAAGTGAGGACGCTCAAACAGCACATCAGACTGTCATCTCATTATCCTGCTGGCCAGCACAGCAGAAACATCCAGAAGACATCAAAATGATACTAAAAACTATTGACATCTGCAGCTTTATTAGTGACCCTGGATCGCAGCAGAATACTCTTTTACGACTATCACAAAATGAGTTTTGTAGTTGTCAAGATTTTGTCTGGGACCCTCCCACATTGTTTGTTCAACTATCAATGCATATCTCTGTCCACTGATCAAAGTATGATGAAACAGCATTAAACCATGATATCTGCTCAGTAAAGACACAAAAAAAATCACGCAACACAACAGAACATGCCATCAAAGTAAATGTTAACACTTTAAAATAAGGTTTAATTTGTTAACATGAACTAACGATGATCTTAATGGTGATTTTAAAACATTTTTCACCAACATGAGCAATGAATAACTCTTTTTATTAACTTACATTAACTAAGATTAAATTCTGTAAAAAGTTCATGTTAGCAAATGCAGTAACTAAAGTGTTACCAAATCATTAAAGTGAAGACATTAAATGGATCGAAAAAGACACACTCCTCACACCATTGCACTACAAATGTAAGCTCACACAGCTTGACTAAAAATGTAGATTAAGACAGATCAATGTCTTTGAAAAGATAATCAAAAAGATAATGTCTTTGAAGTAAATTTACACAGTCCATATGCCCAAGACAGCTGAGCTTAAATGTTTGCTAAGACATCAGTAACAGTTCCTGACAAGATTACCCTTGAAAGAAGGAATAGAAAGCCACTGAAATGTATCAGGTGTAGTGGAGAATTGGAGTTTAATTTAATTGGAGTTATTTTAAATTGTAATAATATATTACAATATTTCTCTTTTTACTGTTTGATCAAATGAACCCAGCCTTGGTGAACATAAGAGAAAAATCTTTCAAAAACACTAAAAAGAACCACAAAAAAGCTGTATTGATCAACTGTCCTTGAGATAAATAGAAAATCTCAGTTTGAACACCATTTGATTCTGAACAAAGTCCTTGCTAATAAATAATTATTTATTCTCTTTCTATGTGCCTGCAGTAACCCTTCGTCCTTGCTCTAGCAGCCAGTATCAGGTGACATTCTGGTGCAACATCATTCAGCACTGTTCAAAGTCTACTGCATGATACCTTAAACCTATTCTGAGCCCTATGAATTCAGTTAAATAGACAGATACTTATATTGGATTCAGAAGAAAGAAAAAATGTGACACTAGACTGAGTGGTGGTGGGTTGTGGAATACAGTGTACTCCAGACAGAAAGACTGCAAATAAAGTTTGTCTCTAAAAAACAGCCAACGATGATTAGATTATCTATTGTGAGATTTCAAATCTTAATGTTATACAGATAGATAGATAGATAGATAGATAGATAGATAGATAGATAGATGATAGATGATAGATGATAGATGATAGATGATAGATGATAGATGATAGATGATAGATGATAGATGATAGATGATAGATGATAGATGATAGATGATAGATTGATAGATTGATAGATTGATAGATTGATAGATAGATAGATAGATAGATGGATTTTAAATCTCTGTTATCTACTTTTGTGAGATTTGATGTTCTAATAAATAATTAATTGCCCATTAACATCGAGCATCACTGTGGTGATGAATGCCAAGACGCCTTTCCACCTTTTCAGTGAAATGAACTGAATCGACATGAAACTACTTTATTTTCAGGGCCTATTTGATAATGCTGCTATCATTTTAAAGAGCCAAATCATGCCAATGACATCCAGACAAGCACAATGATCTGTTACAGCATTGCAAAAAAGTCCCACAGTTTACTGTTCTAACAAGGAATGTAAACTTATGTTGCATCGAAAATTCACAAATAAAAAAAATAAAAACACTTATCTTGAATTGCAAACCCCCAAATTTAATCATGTTAATGCTTAAAGACGGCAGGTCAATGTAGATTAGCTTGATTACATGCACTCGATGTCCAAATACTACCACAATGAAAGGTAGGATTAATCGGAATAAATTAAAATGTTTATGTTCATTAGGCACTGAAGCAGCAAATCTGCTGGATAAAAGAACAGACATTTCCTTTCCTCTGCCATTAAATAAATTGACAATTTCTTTAAAAAAAAAAGATTAAATACTTAAATATCTCAGAACAAGACTTGCCAGGGGTAAACATTGAATGTACTTTCGTACTCATTTTTTCTTGGGGAAACTGTAGTGATGTGTGGATGTTTGGTGGGAACGTGTAGTGTAGCATGATATAGAAGTAATGCGTATAAAATATGTGTGAGTGTAACAAGTAACACTGTTATTTTCAAACTTTGTCTGTGCTGCAATCCTCATTTGTACGAGCAGAAGTCCAGGAGTGTTTGTGAAGGGCTTTTGGGAAAAGTGTACTGGCAGGGGTTTCATGGCAGTTTGAGTCCAGTCTGTTTTTGCTTTGGTTTTAAAAGGCAGAGAAAGAGATAGAATGGAGAGGGGGAGACCGAGAGAGAGAAGATTCAGGCCCTTGAAGATATTCAGACCACAAACTTGTTCTTAGTAGTGGAGCCACTCTTAGTGGCCGTGTCAGCATGAGACTGGTAGCCAATGGTCATATTCATAGGGATGCCTAACCTTTCCTTGTACACCCTCCTGCCGAACAAACACAATTACACATTGTAAAGATATCATTGTATAGATAGTATGATATCAGGGGTTCCCAATCCCGTTCCTGCAGATCTACCTTTCTGCAAAATTCAGTCTAACCCTGATCAAGCTTCAGGAGATCTTCAGGAGCACTTGATCATTACAGACAGGTGTGTTGGATCTCCCTGAACAGGATTGGGCACCCCTGATCAAGCATGAATGCATGAGTCTCACCCAATGTGCGTTATAGCATCTCTGTTCTCATAATCAGTTGTCCAGACGGCTATTTTATCTCCTTTCGTTCGGATATTGACTACAGCCCCGCACACTTCATCGCTGTACTCGTCAAAGGCCTCGCCGATGAGGCACAGCAGCTGTAGGAATGACACAGGTAAATGTTTGCGAGTCAGGGCAACAGAAGCACATGAATTCCTTGCGTGCATACTGAGGGGGCGTTCAGTGACTAACTCAGAACTCTTACAGTTTCCAACCAAAAGCGGTCCAGGTCATACTTCCTCTGCTGCTTGTTGAGAGTGATGAGCCAGCGGCCTCCTCTTTTATTCCTCTCATCCTCCCACATGGGCTCAATACCATCCTGCAACCCAAGCACAAACCAAAGTCTACAGTAATCTGGAGTATCTCGAACACTACCTCTAGAAAGCAGCAAGCAACACTAAAAGCAAAGTCTACTTCCAAAAAAGAATTATTATTATTATTATTATATAAATTTATAAATATTAAAACTATTTTGCAAATGCGATGCTTTCAGCAAATGACCCTTATATTGCAACCTCCCTACTGGAGATCTCCATGAATATAACAATGTAAATGTGCTCATAAAAAGGTGGATATAGTGTAATGATTTAAAACACAAAGCATTTGATTTGTTTTTCTTCTTTTAAAAAATAATCAGAACGTATGTAAAATTAATGATAAAGCCACAAAGTGCAATTTTTCATGGCTAGAGGTCGCTTATTCAAGACAAAGGCGTTACTTGATGACGGCTGGATTTAGCGGAGCTTTTATTATTCTGCAGACAACCGCTTCCGCTTTTTCCGGTCATGCGTACGCAACGCTGTTTTATCATATTACATACATTACCTGAGTGTGTTGAAAGTTATGTTATAATGCTTCTCTGTGCGTCTGCTCGGCGGCTACTATGAGACTCCTGTTGCACACTGCAGTGAGCTAGATCGATATCAGTCATGGTAAAACATGGTACTTGCTGTAAATCATGAAAATGAGATTTAAACAATAAGACTAACTGTGATGAGCTATATAACAATGATTTGTTTTCTGTCGATGAATAAAAAACATACTAAAGCGTCTCTCGTGTTACCATCGTTTCTACAAAATAAAACGGAAATCAAGGATAACAAAGGTATGATGTCATTGATAGGCGACACACGGACACAGTCCATGTTCTGGTTAAAAATGCTTATTTGTCTGGATTTAAACATTCTTGGAAACATTTGGGAAAATTTAAGTCAACAAAATATATAACATTGTTCTAGTGGTTTTTGGATATTTTAATCCAAAAATCTTACATATTGTGCCTTTAATAAGTAATACTAACTTGCACAGCATAAACTGCTCAACATTTATTTTAAGATTTGGACTGCTTGTGTATTCAATATTCAAGATAATATGGCAGACGGCAACAGACACTCCGATTGGTCAGTAACTTTTAAGTGTGGCTTAGCAAAGGGTCATTTAGTCATGATAATGTGTGTATATATTCAGAAAATGTTCAAAGAGCTTTCATTTAAAGCTGATGATGATAATAACAGAATTATCACTTTTGGGTGAATTATTCCTTAAATTAAATAGCATTTATGAGGGAAGCCTACCTTGAAAAGAGAGTAGTCACATCCTGACATCAAATTACTGGAGATCTGAATGTGGTTATAAAGCCTATAAAGAAAAGATTCATAAACTCAATTAAACTGGTCCAACAAAAAAAGAGAAAAGTATGTTTATCTCTTGGTACAAAAAGTCTTACGCCCAAAAATCCTCTACTGTGTCAAATTTGGAGATCAGTCTGAGATTGGCCTGCCATGTTTTGCTCTTGTAATTTTTGAAGAACCATAAAGACCATCTTTAGGGGGAAAACAAAAATAACATCTTTACAGATGTTATAGGTACACACAATTTTTAAAATCTAAAGAACTCATAGTAATTGTATAGGAAATATGTCATATATATATATATATATATATATATATATATATATATATATATATATATATATATATATATATATATATATATATATATATATACACATATTATAGTTATATAGTTATTGTTATTTATTGGAAATAACATTATGTGCATCTCTAAAAACAGGTGCATTCATTCACTCGACCTGTTCTGTAGGGGGTGTTTGATGTAGCTCTCAGGGCTGACAATCTCCTGATTGGTTTCTTCTGATATCTCCTCTTCACTCTTACAAGAATTTGAGTTTATTTCCTATGCAGGACATTTTTTAAGATTAGTTTGGATCCAATACATTCGAGTTTACACCAAAGCAGCCAGTGTGAAGACACAGACACAGACACAGCTGACGTTTTTTCTTATTTTCTCCACACAAGCATCGAGAACAAAACTGTATGAACGCCTGGGACCAATGCTATACCTGGTAGTTTAATGGGATTGTGTTGTATATATCTGCTGTACAGTCGCGGTTTGTTTTTCTTAACCTGAATTTAATCTAACATGAGCTAAGTGTTTACAGTCATCCATTACTGTGAAAACGAGGGTCTTTCAAATGAGCAGTTTAGAAAAGTTAGAGAATGCAATTTAATCGCAAATTTTAACAGCTGTGAATAAACTGTGGTTTGACACAGCGTTCATAGTTTGATCCAGCATGGTGTCGTTACACTACAACACGCTTCACTTTCCTCATTCGCTGTCTTAGTTTTTGACAGCTGTGCTGTGACGGGCACGCTTTCTTCACGAAAGATGATTAAACAAGATGAAAATTGTGGGTACATGCATAAAGGGTAGTAACGAAAAGACATCTGGAAAAGTAATTAGGTGCCTTACGCGACTGGAACAAGCCTTGTCAACTTTCAGCCAAACTTATTGAGCCATACCATTCAAACATGCGAAAAACTTTTAAAAAGTTAACAGAGGATGCAATTTAAAAAGCATTTGCCAAAAACTAAGTATAAGTCTATTGTTAAAGGAAGGCCGTTTTGAAGATTAACGTGAAAATGCAGGAAAGTGTAAAACAATCTTTGTGAAGTTTATTGACTCACCGGCTCCGCCGTCGCCATTTTACGTGAGTCGTTCACAGGCCTCATAAGGGACGTTCACGCTTCACAGAATGCTTCGCTCTGATTGGCTGACGCAATACTGATAGCGAATCTGATAGCTTTGTGTCCCAAAACTTAACGTGACGTCGCCTACCAAAAGTCAGGCGAACACGATCTGATTCTTTTGAGTCGGATCTTGAAAATGAATTGGTAGAACCAGTTCACAAATGTTCCTAGAAAGATATTTAGATTTTATTAAAATATGGAAAAACAAATGTTTAAGTCAAGTGGGGTAAATTTAATTCTAGTATTGTTTAATGTAAATGCAAATTATATTTAGCTTCTAGCTGACTTGTTTTTATGACCTGAATCTGAATCAGGGCTACAATTATGCGAACTGAATGAAATTACAATAAACATAACTGAAACATTAATACCTAATATACAGAAATATGAAATGATATATGAATTTACTGGAGAGGACTGAATATGACAGACCGAAATGTGATTAAATGTGAATTAAAGGGCAGCTGAATCGTTTTTTAATCGGTTCGTTGAAATGAACTGTTCGAAAGAACCGACTGACGGAAATGACACCCCCACATTTTGTCTACATAGTTGGCTTGCTAGGTTTTGACTCACAGTCGTGCACTTCAATGACAGTATATATTTCTAGTGCGGATGTATAATTATAAACAGTATAATTATATAGCCTAAAACAGACTAGACCTTATAAAAATAAATAAAATCTATTTTCTAGGGCTATTGCATCTACAAAATGGACAGAATTGAAGTCCATACATTTGTTGTCGTTATAAAGGTTATTCCAAAAATAGTACAATAATTCCCGCTATTTTGGATGATACATCTTTTATTATGACTGCACTGGACTCATGACGTCAGGCTGTACCTTCTGTTGACAGCCAATACCGGAAGTATCGCCAGCAGCCATCTGGTTCTCAGCCCTTCGGTTCTCAGCCCTTCGGCCCAATCTCAGGTCAGCAGTAGCTTTCTGTTTTTTAGGAATATGTCAAGCACTAATAGGATAGTAAATGATACGGAGATACGTCATCGTGATGTCTTGTGCGGGACGCGAGATCGAAACGTGTGTCATTGCCAGCGAGAGCGTGCTGTCAGACCTACACACAGCGAACAGGTAAAATCAGATTATACAGCTCTACCAAGCTGTCTTTCAGTTTGCATTTAAAAACAGTACATTTTTAGAGTTGCAAGAGTGTATTTTATCTTCCTTTCTTTCATTTTCTACTCGGAAATGGCGGAATACTTGTTTTTATCTGTAACCTCAGACACTGCCCTACCTCTCCCTTTCTTTATAAGCAGCTTTCCACATCATATCAAGCTTGCTCTATGAATAGCTATGGTGTCACATTCATTAGGTATAACATAAGACATTCAGTCTAATCTGTTAAGCCTCAACAATATCTCTTTTTAGCTTACCCTAAATATTTAAACCTAAGTATACCAACTTGTTTTTGCCTGCCCCTATATAGCTTGAGTACATACAAACTACATATAAACACACTCACACCGACTCTCACTCATGGTTATGTGGTGTCATCTTGTACAGTATTTTCCACTTTCTGCTTTGTGTTACTCTAAAAACATTGTATAATTTAGTCTGTCCTTGCTCTCAGAATGAACTCAGGGGAAGTGAAAGACACGATGCTTCCGAAGCAGAGCCACGAGCAGCAGAAGGACCTGCGCCAGAGGCTCCATTGGTGGACGACTGTGAGAAGATGGGCACTCTGTTTGGGGAGCTCAATAAGTGTCTGAGGGGTCTCGGTTTCACCCAGCTTTACTTTGGAGAGAAGATTGTGGAGCCTGTGGTTGTGCTGGTCTTTTGGTTGCTGCTCTGGTTCCTTGGTATCCAAGCTCTCGGCCTTGTGGGAACTCTATGTATTGTTATCATTTATATCCAGAAATAACAGACGCTAAGTGATAGACAGACAGACAAAGGTGCATTTGCCACTCACAGCTTGTGCCAGTGAAAAAGAGGAGAGACTTCTTTCAACAAAACATGAGCTTTGTGAATGTCATTTGAACTAATTTACCGATCCGTATACTTGGGTCTCTGCCATTTGCCTTCTTTTTATGTGGGTATGTTCAAGAGTTATTAAATATAATAAGAGGATTTACTTTAAATACTGGATTGATTCCTTCAGTCTGAGCGCAGGTGTGAACTGTGCATTATCTATGAAAGGTTTTTGTGAAAAGCATGCTTCCCTTCAATATTTGCATTGACAGAATGAGTGCATATTGATATGCTGACTATCATTAGTTTTAAAGTAAAGTACAGGATAAATAGCATAAATATAACCTGATTTTAATGACAGTTGTGAATGTCAGGTACTGTTGTTAAATGTATTACTCTTATTTGCCCAGGTGTCAGTCCTGCATTCTTCACAATTGCACTAGAGGGCAACCTTGGGAAATATACCAGGGAATAATAATCCTTCTGTATTAACTTGAATGTGTTAATACTACTGTATGTGAATGTTCTGGGGCTGCTGGGATATTTTGGGGATTCCTCTGACATTATGAATTAAATAAAATGCTCCAAAAGTCTGAGCAGAGGAAGACTCTGTATTAAATACAAACCTCTTGTGAGAAAAGACCTATGTTATGCACTGTATATTCCTATTTGGTATTCTTACTAGTTGCTCATGTTCATTTAAAAAAAAAAATCATGTTACAATATCTGTATCAATGAAACCAAGGGATAATTTCATGTCTAGAAAATATTTAGTATGCAAGTTTTGCTACAATAGAATGTTTGGTATGAGCCATATTCAGGATCAGAAGTGTGAAAAGGCCTGTTTTTTTATTGCACTTTTGTGTTTTCTTACACTTTAAGATTATTGAATGAACTAACTTTCTAAGCAAAGCTAAGCTGCTCTTTATGTAACTGTATATCTTTGCAAGATATCACTTCATTGTTCTGAAAATTATGTTTGAATATGATTATTTTTGGTACTGATTTTTAAAAAAAGTCCTTTATTTGCTATGTAATATTACAATTCATAATTGCTGATACAATGCCAAATCTTTGCTCTTATGTATTGGATTCTCTTCAGTGTTAATCAGCATCTTCTGTGCCAGAATTTAATTTCACCTACATATCATTTACTGTATGCCATAATGCTGTATTTTTGGGTGGTGGTGGGTTGTGGAGAATACTTTAATTTGGAAAGAATTGTTTTTTATATTTCATATCTTTCTGCAATGTAAGGGAACTTTAAAACTGGGATATCATAATAAACATTATCATGGTTTAAAATAATTTGTTGTTATTGCTTTTTCCCAATTAAATCCACCAAACCCATTTGAGCTGCGTTTCCCAAAAGCAAAAGTACATCCAGTATTGCTTTTGGGAAGCCCTGAATTTGAAACTTCTTTCATGTTGTCATTATGAGGTATTGTTTGTAGAAAAAAAAAAATAATTTAATTCATTTTGGAATAAAGCTGTAACAATAAAATGTGAATACTTTCCGGATGCATATATATATATATGGATCTGGAAAGTATTCACATTTTGTTGTGAGAGCCTTATTCCAAAATGAGTTCAATTCATAATTTTTTTCCTCAATTCTATAAACATATAAACTACACACAAACACATCATGTATCTCACACCCCACCTCATTAAAAAAAAAGTACATTATCAGTTTGTTTGTAATATGCAGATTCAATAGCAACCCTAAATTCTACCAATTATTTAAAAATAGTCAATATGTTGACCAGCATTTTTACATTGATGTGTTTTCAGGATTGCTAAGTTGGCTTGGCCCATTAAAAAAGTGGTGAGAGAGAGAGAGAGAGAGAGAGAAATTGCTTCACCCAGAGTATAAAAATGAACGCCAAAGAGTCTCTGTCTCTCTTTTTGCATTCATTTCAGCAATACGACTACATTGAGAAATGGCAACTGCAGGAAAGGTTCGTAAATTTGTCTTTCGGCATCTTTTAATTTGTGCTGCAGAGCAGTTAATGAATTTTTAATATGACTTCAGTCTCTTTTAAGATCAATTCCATTGATATTGATGAGGAACAATTTACAATGCAAGTACATCTACAAATAATATTAAATATTAAGTTTTAATAAGACTCTCATAAGACTCTTTTTTGTTTTAGACTCATTAATCCATCCAGTGTAACTAACATAGCAAAACAAAAAAAGAAGCAAGATCAATGCTTTGTATCAAATGCATATTGTACAAATTGTGTATACGTCAATGTCGTGATGTAATATTGTCTTGCTTCATTGCTAAAAGTAAGGCAATATATAAAGACTTACTGTGTATATAAAGAGATTATAAAGAGGTTTAGGTGTCACATGTAAAACTAAGGTGACAAATACACACATGAGACAAATTAGGTTTTTCTAAACTTTTCAAATAGAATTTTAAAAAAAATCTGTATGGTTTTTATTTGTCATTCTGCTAGTTTTCTTTCAAAATTGAAACTAGTAAACCATGCTAAAACTACAAAAATGCACTCTGGTAATTTCATTGGGTTAATATTTAGTGATTGTGAAATGCGTGGCTCTAAAAACAGATGTTCATGTTTCCATTGGCTTAAGCCATACAGCTGGACAACCTCCAACTACGGTTAGAGAGTGTAGATAAAGGAAGCATTCAAGCACAGCAGTTATATAAACATCAGTAGTCAACCATTAAATATCTATAAACCATGTTGAGCCAATCTCTTCTTTGTGCCAAAGGTGATTAAATGTCGGGCTGCTGTTGCCTGGGAGCCCAATGCTCCCTTGATGATGGAGGAAATAGAAGTCGCCCCACCTCAAGAAGGAGAAATACGAATTAAGGTGTGAAATATTCCATGAAAGCTGCAAATTCAGTTTAATACTGATATTGTAAACTTGGTATTGGTTAACAAGTTTTTCTCCTGTCTTGAAGGTTGTAGCTACAGGTGTGTGTCACACTGACCTTTATCACCTGTTTGAAGGGAAGGACAAGCGAGGTTTTCCCACAGTGCTGGGACATGAGGGCGCTGGTGTGGTGGAGAGTGTTGGACCTGGAGTCACTGACTTCAAACCAGGTCACAAAATAAAACTACATTTTAACAGTGCGTGTCCATGTATTTGCTTTTCCTTTAAAGTCACCATTAACTTTAGTTTTTTTTGTTCTTTTTTTTTTTTTTTTTACAGGTGAATGTTGCAGAATTTATTATAAATTATTTATCTGTGCACACAATTATTTTATTTGTGCACTTATGATCTTTAATCAAAAACGTCAACCTCCCCTTCCCATCCAAAGGACATCTGTTATCTTTATGATTTACACTATATTTCCATTTGGACACCCCTCCAAATCATTGAATTTAGGTGTTGCAATCACTTCTATGGCCACGGGTGTATAAAATCAAGGCATGCAGATCACTTCTACAAACATTTGTGAAAGAATGGGTCGCTCTCAGGAGCTCAGTGAATGGTACCTGTGCTGTAAGTCCATTCATGAAATCTCCTCACTACTAAATATTCGATGGTCAACTGTTAGTGGTATTATAACAAAGTGGAAGCAATTGGGAACAACAACAACTCAGACATGAAGTGGGGTCAGCGCATGCTGAGACCTCCAAGCTACAGACCTCCAAACTTCGTGTGGCCTTTTAGCTCAAGAACAGTGCGTCGAGAGCTTCAAGGAATGGGTTTCCATGGTCGAGTAGCTGCATCCAAGCCTTACTTCACCAAGTGCAATACAAAGCGTTGGATGCAGTGGTGTAAAGCACACCACCACTGGACTCTAGAGCAGTGGAAATGTGTTCTCTGGAATAAAGAATTATGCTTCTCTGTCTGGAAATCTGATGGATGTGTCTGGGTTTGGCGGTTGCCAGGAGAACGGTACTTGCCTGACTGCATTGTGCCAAGTGTAAAGTTTAGTGGAGGGGGGATGATGGTGTGGGGTTGTTTTTCAGAGCTTGCGCTTGGCCCCTTAGTTCCAGTGAAAGGAAGTCTTAATGCTTCAGCATACCAAAACATTTTTGTGGGAACAACTTTGTGGTAACAGTTTGGGGATGGCCCCTTCCGGTTCCAACATGACTGTGCACCAGTGCACAAAGCAAGGTCCATAAAGACATGGATGAGCAAGTTTGGTGTGGAGGAACTTGAAAGGCCTGCAGTCCTGACCTCAACCCGATAGAACACCTTTGGGATTAATTAGAGCGGAGATTGCAAGCCAGGCCTTTTCATCCAACATCAGTGCCTGACCACACAAATACGCTTCTAGAAGAATGGTCAAAAATTCTAACCTTGTGGAAAGCCTTCCCAGAAAAGCTGAAGCTGTTATAGCTGCAAAGCGTGGGCCAACTCCATATTAAACCCTATTTAGAATGGGAGGTCATTAAAGTTCATGTGCATGTAAAGGCAGACATCCCCAAATAAATTCTCAGCGGAGGGTGGCACTAAATATCCCCCACAACTGACTGCATTCAAGTAGCATTTAGATCTGTCTCTATTTAGTTACTACTGTCCAACTTACGATCTAACCAATCCAGCCCCACCCTACCTTTTTTTCTCATTCCAGAAGCTGTTCACTTGGTCATTTACTAACCCTCATGTCGGAATTGAATAATTTAAATTAATCGGTTCATCTCACAAACCAGTCTAACTGATTTGTTTGTGAATGAAACTATGGGTGCATCTCAAATCAGCTCCCTAGTTTAGTAGTCAGGTCACTGATCAGGGAGTCAGACATTTTAAGTGCTGTCTCAATGGCAAAATCCTTCAAGTGCACTGAAACTTTCACTCCCTAAAAAGTCCTGCGGGACATTTATAATTAATTTACGGCTGAAATGTTGCATTTATATGTAACAAGCAAAGTATTTATCATAATGTACTTTCAATCAAAATATTGTCAGGAAGATATCAGTTATGCTGTTGTTAATAAATGCCAGAAGTGATGATGTACAATTAAGTCATCACTGTCCCAATGTGAGCCAGGGTCCTTACTGTCCTTTCCATTGCCCGAATTCATGTACATGATACACTGATTCACAACCTAGGAAACTTATTCAGATGCTCTTTATGCAAGTTAAACAAACATAAATAAATAAATGTGTAAATCTGTGCATTGGTGAACAGGTGATAAGGTCATTCCACTCTTCATCTCTCAGTGTGGAGATTGCAGATTCTGCAAGTGTCCAAAAACTAACCTGTGTGACCGCAGCTGGTGAGAAACAAACACAACAACTTACAACTTATCAAATTATTTAATTTCTTGCTTTTTTAGAAAAAACTTTTTTTTTCTCTGGCAGGACAAGTAGTCATTACGACATCATGTCTGAACCCACAACACGTTTTACTTGTCGTGGTCAGCCCATCTTGCAGTTCATGGGCACCAGTACCTTCTCGGAGTACACCGTCATAAACCAGATTGCTGTTGCAAAGATTCATGATGATGCTCCACTCGAACGCGTGTGTCTGCTCGGCTGTGGCATCGCTACTGGTTATGGAGCTGCTGTCAACACAGCTGGGGTGAGTATAGATGTTGTGCTCTATTCAAGAAGTGTTTGGACACTTAAGCCACACTTGACTGAATATCTTTATAACAAAATTTTGAATTCAAGGGTCATTCAATTTAAAGGATTTGTTCACTTCAGAAATAAAACTTCCTGATAAATTTCTCAACCCCATGTCATCCAAGATGTTTATGTCTTTCTTTCTTCAGTTGAAAATAAATTAAGATTTTTAGGGAAAACATTCCAGGATTTTTCTCCATACAGTTGATTTCAGTGGGGTACAACGGGTTGATGGTCCAAATTGCAGTTTCAGCGCAGCTTCAAAGAGGACCACACGATCCTAACCAAGGAATGATTGGTCATTTAAAAAAAAAAAAATAATAAATGTAGGTATGCTTTTTAACCACAAATGCTCGTCTTTGCACTATATAGCGTCCACGACCTGACATATTACGTAATCACGTTGGAAATGTCACGTGTGACATATAGGCTTTATTATAATTTACATTTTAAAATTTAAGAAATTATTATAATTTCATTAACTCATAAACATGCATGCGCTTACAGAATGAATCAGTGTGTTCAAACTATTTGGTTAAGTGAATAATTAAATGGTTCATTCATAAATGGCTCATTTCCAAGGCTGCGCCCTCCAGAGGTTGCATTTGTTGGACGCATACTTCAATGAAACTATCACATTCCAAAGTAAGGAAGAAATTACAGTAATTACACTTAACCAGGACAAACAGTTGCACAGTCAAGTTGCTGCTCTACCAAATCAATTAGATGACCGGAACTAACTGCTATATAGAGGGTATGCATTGACGTCACTTTCCTGCTGGAGTGGCGAAACATCCTGCAACATGACTGGATTCAATAAGGGAAACGATTAATAAATGATTATCTTCTTAAATTAAAGGCAGTTGGACTCAACAGTGTTCCTTACAACTTACCAAAGAACCAGTGGTCCATGGATATTAACATGTGGCCAGGATTTATGTGTGTCTGATTTTGACACCAGCGAAATACATAAAGCAAAGCCTGTGAATGCTTTATCTATAAATACAATATACAATAAACTTTTTAAAGCACTAAGGCATTCTTTTTTAGATGCCAGCTTGTTTTTTAAGAGGTTTATTAATTTGTTTTTAAGGGTGACTAAAGTGTCCAAATCATTTTTCTGTCTTGAATAGTGAGGTGAATGTCAAGGTGCATTACAATAGTAATTGGTTTGTGTTTTTTGTGAAGGTTACACCAGGATCTGTGTGTGCAGTGTTTGGACTGGGTGCAGTAGGTCTGGCTGCAGTCATGGGCTGTAAAAACGCCGGAGCCTCTCGCATCTTTGCTGTGGATATTAATGAACAGAAGTTTGAGAAGGCAAAGGTCTTTGGTGCCACTGATTTTTTGAATCCAAAAGCATATAATAAACCAATCTCTGAAGTACTGGCAGAAATGACCAATGGTGGAGTGGACTTCTCACTCGAGTGTGTGGGCAACACTGAAGTAATGGTAAGACCTCCCTGACACATACTCTACAGTATGTACAAGGTGCATTTTATTGACGTACTCATTTAAAAGCTTTCAGTACTTTCAATCTGTGTGTGTGTGTGTGTGTGTGTGTGTGTGTGTGTGTGTGTGTGTGTGTGTGTGTGTGTGTGTGTGTGTGTGTGTGTGTGTGTGTGTGTGTGTGTGTGTGTGTGTGTTAATGTATCTTTGACCTCAGAGGAGTGCATTGGAGTCATGTGTTAAAGGTTGGGGTGTGAGTGTTTTGGTTGGATGGACTGATGTGAAGGACTTTTCTGCACGACCAATTCAGCTCATATCTGGGAAAACTTGGAAAGGATCTTTGTTTGGTGGTAAGCAAGCTGTCATGTCATGTTTTCTATAATTTTCAGAGAAGGAGTACATGCCTGTGCATACAGTACATTCGTTTTTGTTTATGTAAAGGTTTTAAGAGCAAGGACTCTGTTCCAAAACTGGTTCAAGACTACATGTCCGGCAAAATAAAGCTGGACGAGTTTATAACACACAAAATGAGTCTGGAGCAGGTCAACGATGCCATCAACCTCATGAAGACTGGAGAATGGTAAATTTTTCCCTCTCATCTTTCTTTGTCTGAGCCTGAGGTTAATATTGGAAAACCTAAAGTAGGCCTACTAACATTTGTTTCCTATCTTACAGCATTCGATCCATCCTGAATATATCCAAATGAGAAGCAACTCACCTTCGGCCAATCATATTCTAGGCAACAGTTTTAATCAATTTCTTCTCTTCTCCCTCTTTGCAGTATCTGAGTAACAGCTGGGTAACCAGCTTCAAGGATTCTCTTAAATAGCATATTCCTGCCCTCAGCTTTATGAAGTGAGTCACAAGTGCATGTAAACGTTAATGTTTAGCATCCAAAACTGTTCTATTAATCTGCAAGGCAGAATTGTTCTGAGAAGTTTCATAAGAAAATGTTATCTGTGGCAAATAAAAAAGAGACAAGCATATAAATCATTTCAAGTGACTTTGTATAACCGATTTATGATGCCGTCAAAATAGTTTATATCTCTTCTCTGAGCCAGACTCTCCAGCATTTGTCTCGCTTACATAACAATCATGGGAATGTTAAGAAGCACCAAAAAATGTGCAGCTGCGCCCTGCAGATTGAACTCATAACCTGTCAAACTGATCCAAACACTGAGAAACATGCTAAATACTTTACAGCATGTCTTTCTCATATTATTTTTTCAGATTTGTCTGTGTTGGGTGCATGGCCAATTTGTAGAAATCATTTTTCCATACTCTCCTAAAAAATGTTTAAGGCAAGCTGATGGAAATAGATTTATCAGACCGTATGCAGACATGCTAAATGCCAGTTTATCATACTGAAACTATTTCTGAAAGGTTTAGATAAAGGTATGAATCTTGTTATCCAGTTCTGTCTGGCTAAAAGTTGAATGATGTGAAAAAAGCAGCAGCTATAATTCAACACATATGAACTGCTTGAATGAGAATTTTATCTGACATTTTATGATTTCAATTAATTTTTATTTCTTTGTGATGCTTGACGGAGAGTCACCCTTCATTTTAAATAGCCAAAATAAAAGAGAAAATATACTTAAATTCAGCTTGAAAACTGAAATTAAACCAAAAAGTGTGCAACTGCTTTTCAGGCTTTTACATTGCTCTTTAAGTGGCAATGATCAGAAAATAATTAAACCATTTGTACTCAACCTAATGCTTCCTCTAGGTGTTCACAGACACGTTCTCACTCAAAGATCAATTTAATTGGACCTTATGAACGCTGGACGAAGTTCATGAAAAACATTTGTACAATGTTCAATAACGTTACACTCTCTCAGCACTGAAGAGTTTTCATATATCAATAATGATAAGAGTTGGAGAATTTGTACCAAACAAACAGGATTGAGCCAGGCATACAAACACACTGAAGAAGAGACAGTAAACCTCACACAGCCGATACGTTTGATACTTTTAAACAGCAAGGTGATTAATTTGTGGTTCCTCTGTGCAAATGCAATTGTTTTTACATATTCATGGACATGAATGTGTATGTCAGGCCAAAAATCTGCAAGAATCACAGACGGTTGCTTTGGTTTTGCCACACCTCATAGTCCTTATGCCACCAATTTTTCACCACACAAAGACATTTCTAGATTGATAAAACAAGGACAGTACATGCTTCATGAGTGTTCGCAATCACTGCAGGTCTGATTACTTCACATTGTGCAATGCTTGTCTTTATGACAGGACACTACTCACAGTTTTGTGTGAATGCCTTGACCACAATAGCTCCGTTACGGAGCCTTCGTACCACAGAGAAACCATTAGCCTGTGCATGTTTCTATATGATGTTCCCTAGCTTATGATACTGGATACCACACAAGACAGCAACAAACCACCTCAGATCGCAACATAGACATCACACTGTGCAAGTCTGCCCTCTAAAGGTGATTAGTGTATATCACATCAGACAAATATACTGTAGTGTACACCAGAGAGGTTTTCAACCCTGGTGCTGGGGCCTAGGGTGTCACTCTTTCACCTCCCTAGCTTCCTAGGTTGTGAATCAGTATATTCAAACAAATACGGGCACTGGAAAGGACAGTAAGGACCCTGGCTCACTTTGGGACAGTGAAGACTCTATTTCCGGTGACATAATGTCCTCTTTGTACAACATCACTACTAGTATTTTTGAACAACAGCAGAACTGTTATTCTTCTGATATTGTTTTTTAATATTATTTGATTATGATAAATACTTTATTGTTAGTAACATTTAACAAAATAAAAAAAAATTCAGTCGTAAAAAAAATTATAATTGTTAGCTAGATTATGTTCATTACCTGTCTAGCGATGTATGTTTACACTACAGTATAATTAAGAATGGTTTGTATTTCAAAAAACATCTATCACATGTCATTATGTAAATTGAGTTGGCTTAATTGATTTATGTTTCATGTTTCAGAACTTCAATTAAGGGAACATAGAAGTGAGCATTGATGCTCCCAGGTTTTCATGGTGGTTTGTGGGACTTTTGGCATACTCTTTTCAACATACTATGCTTTGGGAAACATTCTAATCTCACATATATGTTTAGAATATTATGCACATTTATGGATAGTATGCACATTGGGTTCAGTGGGTTTCTATCCATAGAAGCTGGGTTCTTGACTCAATTTTGAAGAAGCCTTTATGCCCAAAATGTTCTATATAAAGAGAAATGTGATAAATTATGTGTGTGTTAAATTATTGTATTTTCTAGTGGTAAAGTGTTTATACGAGCTGTTTTATTAACTTGCTCTTATAAACTCTTTCATAGGTGAGAGTAGAAACATAGATCGACCGGTAAATCGAGAGATTTCTTCTTCACCACAACAGACCGGTACATCGCATTACTGCAGAAGCTGCACCGATATGTCTGTCAATCTACCGTTCCATCGTTCCCTCACTCGTGAACAAGTATCTTGGGGTAAACTAACTTGTAAATGGTTTGTAAAACATATTCTGGTAAATATCAGTTGACCCTATGTTTACTTTCTTTAACTGACACAGATGAAAATGAAAAGACAAGGCTATAAATCAAAGCTCAGCTTTAGGAGGGGAAGCAATGGAAATATAAGGGAGAAAGAGTGATGGGGGGCGGGCCATATCTCTTCAGACCCTAGCAACGCCCCGGAGTCAGGGGAGCACTAATTGGCTTATTAGACATCTCTACTCCCTTAATATAGGCCTATATATTTTTTTCCCAACACGTTTTGCTTTTTTAACAACTTTCAATCATATCAGTCTCTTACAGAGAACACAGGGGGAACCATTAACTGTGTCATATTGGGTCGAAGCTTCGAAACAATTCGACACCCGTCTCCACGGCGACCCCTGCTGGTCAGAACAGTGTAAATGCAACAAAACACAGGCGAAACATGCATGAAAACACCTTTTACCAATCTATTGCAAATGCTTAATTGAAAGTAAAATCTTTCAAATGCAATTAACTAATCATCTAATAAAATTAAATATTACGTGTCTGTTCTTTTATCAATTGTCAGGGCTTATTTTGTTCCATGGATGGCTTAGATAAACAGGTCAATACTAATGTCTAATTAAAACGTCTACAAATATATGAAACTGATCAGAGATCAGGTAAAACCTACAGCCACTTGTTCAATAGTTCTCAGTCACTCCTCATGATTCATGGGTTCACAGAGATCAACTCTAACACTATAGCTCACATCACTCTAGCTTGGGCGAAATCAAGAGGGGTTTTCCCCTTCTTCGTTAGTTTTGGTGTTGTGCGCATGCCCAGGCGAAATCATGCGCCCAATGCGCATGCGCACTGAAACAGTGCGAGCCGAACCTTGAACTCTCCGGAAACTCCCGAGTTGAAAAAAGTAGGACGAGGAAGTATTTGTGCACTTGGGCAGGCTGTCCATATAAAACCAGAGTGAAAAAAATGAAGGGTCTCGATCCGTCTTTCTTTGCATTCATCTCAGAAACGACTACATAGGGAAATGGCCACTGCAGGGAAGGCTCGTAAACTTGTCTATTTGTTTATTTTTATATTTGCTGGAGCAGTCCCGTTATATCTTTAAGATAATATATCTAATTCTCATTTACCTATTGATAGCGTAGGGAAAATGTACAAAGACATTTACAGTTAAGTTTAATTCGTATTCTATCTGATCAGTTTAATGTAATAATAAGTATCAATACTCTTTGAGCTATCCAGTTTAACTGTTACCATAAGCAAAAACTGAAAAAAGCAAGATGTGTTATTGCGATTCACACTTGACGCACTGCTTTAATGCAAAATTAAGACTTACTGTTCATATAAAGACTAAATAATATATAAAGCAGTTTAAATTGAAACACTCAGTTTCTGTCAATCTATTATATTTTTTAAAAGAAAGATATGCTGTACCGAGTCTTTCCGAATAAAACCGAGCGGATTGAGGCCGAAAAAAATACGCGCTGCTTACGCGTGCAGTGTGAAACTATGGGATGATTTTAGACTCAAAATGATTAATACATGCACACACAATTATCCATGAACTTTTCACTATCCACAAACAAATGCCTTTCAACTTGTATGTGCAAAACACAGAATTGCATGAATGTGCTGCAGTTTGTACAAATAGAGACATTTTTTGAATACAAATGTTTTATTTTGCATTAGTGTATCATAATTTGCACATGCAACAAATAAGATGTGCATTTGTGGATCATGTGAAGCGTGTGCATTTATTGACGTCTTTTCTGCATTGATCTAATTTTATTAATTTGGATTTTGAGACTTTCATTTCGCGTTTTCAAGCATTTCACAAACCACACACAAACAACTACCAGAGAATGCGTCTGGTGCTGATTATTAATGTATGCACAACTACCAAATGTGCATTTCTACATTAAAACTTTACAACTTGTATGTGCAAAATCCAGATTGACATGAATGTGCAGTATTTTGTACAAACAGAGACATATTTGTGAATACAAAAATTCGATGTTAGTCAGAATTTGTGCGTGCACCGAGTACGATGTGCATTTGTGGATCCGGTGACGCGTGTGCATTCATTGACTCGTTTGTGATCATTTTGAGTCTAAAATCATCCCATATGAAACCGGCGGAATAACGAGCGCGCGCAGGGACTTTAAGCAACAGCTGCTGATGGAACGGCTACGGCGACCAAAAGTAAACAGTAGCCGTAGCCAAAGAACGCAAAAATCACTAAGCAACATTAAAGAGGATGGTACGGATCGGTTAACATCATTTAACAACAACAAAAAAGTAATTTAAGCAAGGAAATGGTTGCTTTTGGCATTAAATTATACACAGATACAATTAAGATGCCACATAACTATAAAATATAACATTTACTTATCTAATCTGTCACGTATTAACGACTACGGCAAATCAGCTGTTCTCCCGTTGTAGACGGTTACAGTAGAACGTCACGAAGTGGCAGTTAAAGTTGCGCATGCGCAATAGACCGGTAGAACGCCGTTGAGTGCGTCTGAAAGTTGTGACATCCTTATGTGGTGTGGTTTATGAGGACATGGTTTGATTTATGGACAAGCAGAACGGTTTTGCACGTCAAACTAGAAAAACAATGTAATAGGAGCACATTTGAATGAAGAAGCACACTTTGTGTGAACCCGTAGAAAACCTATTTAATTTACTAGGTTTAATATTAAATAATTAATTTAGTTCAACATATTTTCCCACTTTTTGTGTATTGTTGTTTGGAGTTGTTTTACAATAAACAAGCAGACACCTATAGTGGTCAGCTAAACAAATGTATTTAAACACCGTACATCGCATGCTCCATTGGTTCATGTTGTTTATTTACTTATTTGAAGGAGTTTTGCTCATCGCCTGCTTCTAACACACAAGTTACAACCGTTAATCTTTATCGTTGGGACCACTCCATCTTTCAGCATTAGACAATCTACAAATCCGGCATCAAACTGAGCCTTGTTTACAAAACAATCGTCACCGAAATGCAGGGAACAAACAAAAACACTTGTGCAACCCTGTTGCTGCCCTGGAAAAACCAACTCCATCCACCAGTGCCGGCCCGTTATATAGGCAGTATAGGCAAATGCTAAGGGCGCAATCACGCTAGGGGGCGCCAAAGAAGCCAAGGGATAATAAAAAAAATAATAAATGTTTTTTTTTTAAGTTACAAACATAACCAAACTGCTGATATCTTTAGCAAACTAAACTTCGAATTAGTATTAATAATTTGTATTATATAAAAATCCAAAATAAGGGCATTACTGCACCCGCCCACAATTGATTGACACCTGAAGGATGGCCGGAGTGAGGTGAGACCCGCCCAGGCCCAGTGTGGTTTACTTTCTGTAACGGCTCAGCGAGGGGCGAAGTGGCGACATGTCAAAACGACCTCATACATTATCTGGTGCGCAAGGAAGAAAAAAACGAAAAGAGGAGGAAAAACGCGAAAAAGCCAGAGGTAAGACTGTGTGAAGAAATCACTGAATTAATTAATTGTGCGCGTGCACTAAGATAACATGTTAACTTTACAGATGAATATCTACATAAACAGATTGATATCCAATCCTTCAAAAACATGCATTACCATGGCTTGAAAAGCAGCATTTTTTAAGGACAACAACATTGTCGTTTTTTATGCTATGCCAATTGGTTTGAAATGTCTCTGTAATTAGTTAGAGAGGCACATTAAACGCAGTTAGCAAAGGCCTAATAATTTGTCACTGTATGAGACAATATTAGCAGGCAAGAGATGATTTATCACCTTGGCATAATAGTAGAATCATTTAGTTGTTCAGAATCATCATCTAAGACTACAAGATGGATATTTTTTAGGTGGAAACCTTCCAGTGATATCTTAGATTATAGAATGTTAAAATGAGCAGTAAGTCTAGAGGTGGAGACAGGTAATATTTATGTTGGATTATTTCAAATATCTCTTTGTATTTCTTATAATATTTTTTTAATGTGTATTATCTATTCATTTATTTAACCCTCCGTGGTCCACAATATGATTTCAATGAGTAAAATGTTTTGATGTTTTTCCTGCTTAAAATTAGACACCATAACAATAAAAATTTAAAAAAAAATATATATATATATATTTTTTTAATTTTGTTGCCTCAAGGCAACATTGTACCACAACGGAAAAATTGAAACATTTGACATTTGCATGTAGAAAAAAGAAATATATTTATTGACAAACATGCATTTCTTTAACCAGACACCTGAACAAACACATTTATCCAGTTTATAATGTATTAAAAATGTAATATTTAATAAAAAGTAAAATTTCAAATTCAGCTGTTGCTCTCAGGCAACATTGTTCCATCGCAGAACACAAGTATTACCAAACCATCATATCAAGTTATCATCAAGTTATCAAATCAAGTTATCATATCCTTCTTCATCCTCATCTCTATCTTCAATCTCACCCTCTCTCCCTGCCAGATGGTCACTATGACCTCATCTTCCTCATCACATGACACCTCATCCTCACCCTCATTGGTTGTGTTTTATACTTTTTTAAAGCGCTAAAGAAAATGTGCAGATCATAATATGTGCAGTTATAGTATGTGAATTACTAATCTTATACGTGCATTACAAAATCATGCAAAATCTGTGTGCCAAAGGTGATTAAATGCCAGGCTGCTGTTGCCTGGGAGCCCAATGCTCCCCTAGTAATAGAGGAAATAGAAGTCGCCCCACCTCAGGAAGGAGAAATACGAATTAAGGTGGGAAATGTTTCATGAAAGATGTCAATAACCCAAACAACTATTTTGAAAATCATTTGTTAAAACATGCAATACTGTTCATTTGTGCCAATAAACAAAGATTTTCCCCATCACATATAGATTGTAGTTTCAAGTCTGTGTCACACTGAGATTTTCCACCTGTTTGAGGCAAAGCACAAGAAAGGTTTTCCCACTATCTTGGGACATGAGGGCGCTGGTGTGGTGGAGAGTGTTGGACCAGAAGTGAGTCACTGATTTCAAACCAGGTCACAAATAAAAAAAAATTGCCATAAATGAAAGTTCTGTAATCATTTACTCATCCTCATGTTGACCCAAACCTTTATGAGTTTCTTTCTTCAGCGGAGATTAAAGGTAAATGAGGACCAAAAGGACACTGAGGACACTTTCTTATGAAGTCTTATGAAGCCATTCCATAACTTTCAGTTTTCAAAGATTTGTTCTATTTACTGATAATCTTTGCCCTCATGAGCCTGTAGATGTTGTGACTGGAACTGATTGAGTCAGTGAAAGTAACTCTTAACATCTTCCATAGGTTTTCGTGACTAGTTCATGAAAGAACGTTTCACCCAGTTTGTGAACAAATCAACATTTATTTTTTGAGCCACACTTATCATTGAATCAGCTGAGCCAGTTCCAGATTCCAGTTCTAACTGGCTTAATGACTCAATAATCTGACCCACCGATTAACAGCTTCAGTTTTGTTCGTTTTTTTCTAACATGAAGCTTCAAAAGATTTGAAATATATACTTGGAAATAATTTGGAAATAACTAGTTTTTTATGAAAAAACACATTAAGTTAGTTTAGGTAAATGTAGCAAATTAATAAGAAACAATCATTCACAAAAGTAGAAATATAAACAAAATCCAATATAAACAACCAACACATAACAAAATACTAGTTTAATTAGTTTACAAAAACTGAAAATATAAAAATAATCAAAATAGAGCTGCAAGCAGCAAGAGTGGCCTGAGCATCAGAAAAACTGCAACAATGAGTAATTAAAGATATAAATAATTTTTGTCAAAATGGCCCAACAAATACAATCACTAATAAGATTAATTTGCTTATCTCTTTTGAACAATTGGTGGTGCTGTTATACAATTATTATACAAACCCGATTCCAAAAAAGTTGAGACACTGTACAAATTGTTTCAAATTTCAATATTTTATCAGAAGACAAAATAGATGACATATCAAATGTTTAAACTGCGAAAATGTATCATTTTAAGAGAAAAATAAGTTGATTTTAAATTTAATGGCATCATCGCATCTCAAAAAAGTTGTGACAAGGCCATGTTTACCACTGTGTGGCATCCCCTCTTCTGAGGAGACAAGTTGCTCAAGTTTAGGAAAAGGAATGTTGTCCCATTCTTGTCTAATACAGGCTTCTAGTTGCTCAACTGTCTTAGGTCATCTTTGTTGTATCTTCCTCTTTATGATGCGCCAAATGTTGAAAGATCTTGACTGCAGGCTGGCCATTTCAGTACCCGGATCCTTCTTCAACGCAGCCATGATGTTGTAATTGATACAGTATGTGGTCTGGCATTGTAATGTTGGAAAATCCAAGGTCTTCCCTGAAATAGACGACGTCCAGATGGAAGCTCTAGAACTTGGATATACCTTTCAGCATTGATGGTGCCTTTCCAGATGTGTAAGCCGCCCATGCCACACGCACTCATGCAACCCCATACCATCAGAGTTGCAGGCTTCTGAACTGAGCGCTGATAACAACTTGGGTTGTCCTTGTCTTCCTTAGTCCGGATGACCCGGCTACCCAATTTTCCAAAGAGAACTTCACATTTTGATTCGTCTTTATTAGCCTTGGCCAGGGAGAAAACGCCTGCGCTTCTAGATCATGTTTAGATATGGCTTCTTTTTTCACCTATAGAGTTTTAACTGGCAACGGCGAATGGCAGGGTGAATTGTGTTCACAGACATGAGCCCATGTTGTGATTCCCATTACAGTAGCATTCCAGTATGGTTTTCCGGCCTTGACCCTTACACTTGTTTGTTCCAGAGTGTTCCAGATTCTCTGAAATCTTTGGATGTTATTATGCACTATAGATGATGATAAATTCAAACTCTTTGCAATTTTTCTCTGAGAAACTCCTTTCTGATATTGCTCCACTATTTTTAGCCGCAGCATTGGGGGAATTTGGTGATCCTCTGGCCATCTTGACTTCTGAGAGACCCTGCCACACTGAGAGGCCCTTTTTATGCCCAATCATGTTGCCAATTGATCTAATAAGTTGCAAATTGGTCCTAAAGCTGTTCCTTATATGTACATTTAACTTTTCCGGCCTCTTATTGCTACCTGTCCTGTCCCAACTTTTTAAAAATGTGTAGCTCTTATGAAATCCAAAATGAGCCAATATTTGGCATGACGTTTCAAAATGTCTCACTTTCAACATTTGATATGTTTTCTATATTCTATTGTAAATAAAATATAAGTTTGAGATTTGTAAATTATTATGTTCCTTTTTTTATTCACAAATTGTCCCAACTGTTTTGGAATCGGGTTTGTAGTGTGGTCAGTGTGAGGTGACAATGACAACTACAAAGTTTGATGGCAATATGCCAAAGTGTTTTACAGCCTCAGAATCAGCTTGGTAATCATGCCTACTAATTCATTTATGTGTTATTCGAGAACCCCTTGGTCTATTGAAAGGCTTTTGATAACTTTTTACTGGCATGGTCTGAATATGATCTGGGCCAATTCTGGTGAAATTCAGACAAACAGTCTAGAAGGAATTAGAAAAAAAATAGGTTTTCAAAGAAATTCAAAATGGCAGCCAGCAAATATGGCATAATTGGTATCAGGGCTGTCCAGAGACATTTTGAAGGGCTGAAACTGAAAAAGGGAACCCTAAGGGCAACTGTGTGTCCTTACACCTACTTTTCCGATGGTAAAAACAAATTATATGTTGTTGTATTACTTATCAATATAACAAAATATGACTGACTTCACATTTGTTCTTTTGTGTCCCACTGAAGAAATAAGTCATACTGGTTTAGAACAACATGAGGGTGAATAAAAGATGACAGAATTTTTTAATCTTCTAATTCCTGTGAGTGTAAATATGTTGCAGTAAACTAAAATGCATCTGTGTATTGTGGTGAAAAGGTGATAAGGTCATTCCACTCCCAATCTCTCAGTGTGGAGAATGCAGATTCTGCAAGTGTTCAAAAACAAACCAATGCGACCGCAACTGGTGAGAAACAGACCAACTTGAATATTTCATCCTTAATTTTTTTTTTTTTACGCTTACAAAATGTCTTTTTTTTCTGGCAGGATAAATGAATATATTGATTTTATGTCGTATCCCACAACACGTTTTACTTGCCGTGGTCAGCCCATCTTCCAGTTCACAGGCACCGGTACCTTCTCTGAATACATTGTCATGAACCAGATTTCTGTGGCAAAGATTCATGATGATGCCCCTCTCGACCTTGTGTGTCTGCTCGCCTGCGGCGTCGCTACTGGCTACGGCGCTGCTGTCAACACAGCTGGGGTGAGTATAGAGACTCGAGAAGCATTTGGACACTTAACATTTTTGCACTGTCAAACAAAACAATTCCAAACAAAGCCAAATCAACCTTTAGTCTCTGAGAAACACACATTGTGTGTTCATTAATGAATGAATCAGTGTTTGAGCGAATCAGATCTGTGGATGATTCGTGACTCATCCCCACATCCGAATATGATGACTTTCCTACTACATAGTAAGCGAAAAGCTGTAGGCTACATAAAATAAGTAATATGTCCTGATTTGTAGTACTCATAAACAGTAGAGATAGAATACCTGCCTGACATACTTTCAACAAGATTCTAAAGTGTGATATTTCTACACGGTAAGAAAAATGGATCAAAGGCCTCAATATACAGGTCCTTCTCAAAAAATTAGCATATTGTGATAAAAGTTCATTATTTTCCATAATGTAATGATAAAATTAAAATTTCATATATTTTAGATTCATTGCACACCAACTGAAATATTTCAGGTCTTTTATTGTTTTAATACTGATGGTTTTGGCATACAGCTCATGAAAACCCAAAATCTAAAAAAATTAGCATATTTAATCCGACCAATAAAAGAAAAGTGTTTTTAATACAAAAAAAGTCAACCTGCAAATAATTATTATGTACAGTTATGCACTCAATACTTGGTCGGGAATCCTTTTGCAGAAATGACTGCTTCAATGCGGTGTGGAATGGAGGCAATCAGCCTGTGGCACTGCTGAGGTGTTATGGAGGCCCAGGATGCTTCGATAGCGGCCTTAAGCTCATCCAGAGTGTTGGGTCTTGCGCCTCTCAACTTTCTCTTCACAATATCCCACATATTCTCTATGGGGTTCAGGTCAGGACAGTTGGCAGGCCAATTGAGCACAGTAATACCATGGTCCGTAAACCATTTACCAGTGGTTTTGGCACTGTTAGCAGGTGCCAGGTCGTGCTGAAAAACGAAATCTTCATCTCCATAAAGCTTTTCAGCAGATGGAAGCATGAAGTGCTCCAAAATCTCTGGATAGCTAGCTGCATTGACCCTGCCCTTGATAAAACACAGTGGACCAACACCAGCAGCTGACATGGCACCCCAGACCATCACTGACTGTGGGTACTTGACACTGGACTTCAGGCATTTTCTTCTCCCCAGTCTTCCTCCAGACTCTGGAACCTTGATTTCCAAATGACATGCAAAATTTGAGCGACAGTCCAGTGCTGCTTCTCTGTAGCCCAGGTCAGGCGCTTCTGCCGCTGTTTCTGGTTCAAAAGTGTCTTGACCTGGGGAATGCGGCACCTGTAGCCCATTCCCTGCACACAGTGGCTCTGGATGTTTCTCCAGACTCAGTCCACTGCTTCCAGGTCCCCAAGGTCTGGAATCAGTCCTTCTCCACAATCTTCCTCAGGGTCCGGTCACCTCTTCTCGTTGTGCAGCGTTTTTTGCCACACTTTTTCTTTCCCACAGACTTCCCACTGAGGTGCCTTGATACAGCACTCTGGGAACAGCCTATTCGTTCAGAAATGTCTTTCTGTGTCTTACCCTCTCGCTTGAGGGTGTCAATGATGGCGTTCTGGACAGCAGTCAGGTCGGCAGTCTTACTCATGATTGCGGTTTTGAGTAATGAACCAGGCTGGGAGTTTTTAAAAGCCTCAGGAATCTTTTGCAGGTGTTTAGAGTTAATTAGTTGATTCAGATGATTAGGTTAATAGCTTGTTTAGAGAACCTTTTCATGATATGTAAATTTTTTGAGATAGGAATTTTGGGTTTTCATGAGCTGTATGCCAAAATCATCAGTATTAAAACAATAAAAGACCTGAAATATTTCAGTTGGTGTGTAAAGGAATCTAAAATATATTAAATTTTAATTTTATCATTACATTATGTAAAATAATAAACTTTTATCACAATATGCTAATTTTTTTAGAAGGACCTGTACTTCAAGTGAAGTTCTTTTTCGTTCTTTGTTTAGGGATAAAACAAAGTTCAGGATTCTGAGTAAAGTGTAATAGTTTTTTTGTGTCTTGAATAGTAAGGTGAATGTCAAGGTGCATTACAATAGTAATTGGTTTGTGTGTTTTGTGAAGGTTACACCAGGATCTGTGTGTGCAGTGTTTGGACTGGGTGCAGTAGGTCTGGCTGCAGTCATGGGCTGTAAAAATGCCGGAGCCTCTCGCATCTTTGCTGTGGATATTAATGAACAGAAGTTTGAGAAGGCAAAGGTCTTTGGTGCCACTGATTTTCTGAATCCAAAAGCATATAATAAACCAATCTCTGAAGTACTGGCAGAAATGACCAATGGAGGAGTGGACTTCGCACTCGAGTGTGTGGGCAACACTGAAGTAATGGTAAGACCTCCCTGACACATACTCTACAGTATGTACAAGGTGCATTTATTGACGTACTCATTTTAAAGCTTTCAGTCCTTTCAACCTTTGTGTTTTTGAAATAATGTATCTTTGACCTCAGAGGAGTGCACTGGAGTCGTGTGTTAAAGGTTGGGGTCTGAGTGTTTTGGTCGGCTATACTGTTGCAGACTTTTCTGCACGACCAATTCAGCTCATATCTGGGAAAACCTGGAAAGGAACTCTATTAGGAGGTAAACCGGCGTCAGTTAATGCTGTCAATGGCTTTCAGTGTGTATGCATTAATTTCTGTTTATGTGAATAAGGTTTTAAGGTCAAGGACCTTCCAAAACTGGTTGAAGACTACATGTCCGGCAAAATAATGCTTGAAGAGTTTATAACTCACAAAATGAACCTGGAGGAGATCAATGAAGCCGTCCACCTCATGAAAACTGGAAAATGGTATATTTATCTATTTTTTTCTGTATCCCACGTTAATCCTGTCAAAGTTGTAACATTTTTTCCTATCTTACAGCATTCGATGTGTACTGAATATATCCAAATGAGAAGCAAATCATCTTCACCCAACTTCTACACCACAGTCTGAGACAGATGGGAATAAATTCTTCAGACTTATAGCAGACACACTTAATACTACTTTAATGCACGATAACTATTTCTGAAAGGCATAGAACTAAAGTGATTGATTGAATCTTGTACTCCAGTTCTGCATGGCAAGAAATTTAATTGTTTCATAACAATTCAATACAGATGAACTTCTTGTGTGATCTTTTGACCTGCTTTCATAAATCTTTTTTGAAATTGCATTCTGTTGTGATGATAGCTTGAAGTTTGGCATTTGTTGAACATTAAAAAAACAGTCCAAATAAAGGAGAAAATATACTTTAATTCAGCCTGAATACTGAAACACTGTAATTGATTCCATGAGATGCATCCAACTGACAGAGGCCTGCAACTGCTTTTCAGACTTTCGCATTGCCCTTTAAGTGGCATTAAACAACCATAGACAAACAAAAATCATCTCGTCATGGACTAAGGATGACTGTAGTGAGAGGACATTCAGAAAGGCCATCCTCTTCCCATCACAGAACATAATTACACCATTGTACTAAACCTAATGTTTCCCTAGGTGTTCACGGACACGTTCTCACTCAAACTGGATCGATTTAATTGAACCTTATGAACGCTGGTAGAAGTTCATGAAAAACATTTGTACAATGTTCAATAACATTACGAGGCACTCTTTCATCTGTAAAGAGTTGTCATATATCAATCTTGATTTGATAAGATTTGGAGAGACTCCACAGGGTTATATCACATACACTCGTTGCATCTCAAACCTCAACAATGGCTTACAAAACAGACCCGGTACACTGCAACGATCCAAGGCAAACACACTGAAGCAGACTGAGACAGTAAACCTCACACAGCTGACACGCTTTCATTAAACACACAGGTGCGTACACGCAAAACCACTCACACAGATACCTCTGCCATGTAGACAGAGTGTGGTGGCACTGAAACCATGTAAAAGGCCAGTGCCTTTGAATTTTCTCAGATCCAGGCTGATTAATGTGACTGCCAGGTGACACATTCAAAAGTTATCAAATCTCCATCTCCTGCCCAAATCCAATGAAACGGCCACTTGGCCAATCATCTCCTGCCCAACAGAGAACCACAATGTGATTGGCTGATTGGTGATATGGGGCAGAGCCGCTGTATCTTCCACTGCAGAACAGGGCTGATATAACCCTACCATCCTACATTTGGGACAGGAAGTGAGCACGGCCATTATCCTCGAGGCGACGTGTGAGGATCTCACAGCCGGTCTCCGTCACAAGGAGCGTGTGTTCAAACTGGGCAGAGCGTTTGCCGTCACGAGTGACTGCAGTCCAACCATCTGGCCACGTCTCATCTTGCCAACCACCTGCACAGAACAAAGACTCTTAAATAATCAATTGATTACAATATTTCAGTCACACAGTCTAATTTTTTTAGTCAACAATATGTTGAAGGAAAGAAATCTTGTGTAGTTGGGCTCAGCAATTTGCTTGCATGATACACAAGAACTTTTTCCTCTATTGCTCTTTTATTCCCTCCCTATTCTAGCTTAGGCTACTCTGAGCAATGTCCAAAACTTGGTATTTAAGGCACTTTTTGCATTTCTTCACCTCTTCATGACTTCCTGTAGTAAGTCGCTTTGGATAAAAGCGTCTGCTAAATGCATAAACGTAATTGTAAATGTACACAAAATGAAACGGTAACACTTTACAGTATTTATAAATCTTTGTTAAATAAACCGGTACCGTTTTAAAAGTATCGGTTTGGCACCGGTATCGAAAAAAACAACAAAAAAAAACAATACCCAACCCTACTTACTGTATTTGATCATCGTTGTTAATGTTAGTAAATACATTAAAGGATTAGTTCACTTCAAAATGAAAATTTACTGATAAATTTACTCGCCCCAATGCCAGCCAAGATGTCCCTGGTCTTTCTTTCATCAGTGGAAAAGAAATTAAGTTTTTTGAGGAAAAAATTTCAGGATTTTTCTCCACACAATGGATTTCAATTGCAAAGTGTTAGCCCGATATGTTGAACGTCCAACGCTTCAAATGGTACTGTGCAAACCCAGCTGAGGAATAGGGTCTTATCTAGCGAAACTATCTGTGATTTTCTAAAAAAAATTAAAATGTATATACTTTTTAACCACAATTGATCGTCTTGTGCTGGTCTGCAATGAGCCAGGCATTACGTAATGTGCGTTGAAAAGGTCATGCCGAACGTGGGCGGAAGTACCGCCCCCATTGTTTACAAAGCGAAAGTTCGAAGACTAATACGAATGCTTTAACAAAACAGGTAAAACAATGATAAATTAAATGTCATTCAACATGCTATAAAATTTAAACGATCCTCCTTCTCTTCACTTTTCAACGCACGTTACATAATGCCTGGCTCAGTGCAGACCAGCACAAGATGGTCAATTGAAGTCCATTGTGTGGAGAAAAATCCTGAAATGTTTTCCTCAAAAAACTTTTTTTCCACTGAAGAAAGAAAGACAGGAACATCTTGGATGGCATTGGGGTGAGTAAATTATCAGGAAATGTTCATTTTGAGGTGAACTAATCCTTTAACTAATTAAACCTTATTGTAAAGTATTACAAATGAAACAGTTGTTATAGCCTACCATTCAAAAGTGATAAGATTTTTTTTTAAAGAAGTCCCTAATGCTCACCAAGGCTGCATTTATTTTAACAAAATGAATTAAAAACAGTAATATTGTGAAATATTATAATTTAAAGTAAATATTTTCTAATGCAATTCATTCTTGTGATGACAAAACTGAATTCATTATTCTTCAGAAATCATTTGAATGTTCGGATTTGGTGTGAACATTTATTATTATCAATGTAGAAAACAGTTGTGCTGCTTTAAATTTTTTTGGGTGGAAAGCCTTTTTTTTTTTCAAACATTTTTTTGTCTCTTACCTTCGCAGATCATGGGCTCAATAGTAAAGACATGTCCAGGCTTCATCACTCCAACTGCTTTATTTTCTGTAGAAATACATGAAACAAGGAAAGTACAAGCTTTGAGTGTTTACAATCTCTGCAGATTTGATTAAATCACAGTGCGCAATGCTCGTATCATTCAGACTGCGTCAAACATGACAAGATGTTACTCACTGGCATAGTGTGGTACATTTGGTGCTGTGTGGAACAGTTTGTGAATACCGTGACCACAGTAGCTCCGTACCACAGAGAAACCATTAGCCTGTGCATGTTTCTGGATGATGTTCCCCAGCTCACGATACCGAATACCAGGCTTCACTAGAAAAGACAGCAAAAAACAACAGCAAAAAAAAAACACCTTAGACCACAACACAGACTTCCCACTGTGCAAGCCTGCCCTCTAAAGGTCATTAGTGTCTAGATCACATCAGACAAACATACTGTACATTATATCACCTAGTCCGAAAAAAATGTCAAATTCACATAACATGGGGTCTGTTGAATTATTTAGTGCTTGCTTGTATTTAGCTTCATACTCACCAGAGTCGATGGCTTGCATAAGACATTCATAAGTGGTCTGAACCAATCTCTTTGCTCCCTCGTCTACTTCACCCACAAAAAATGTTTCATTCAGATCTCCATGGTAACCATTGTGGTAAACTGTTATATCGACTGCAGGGAAAAATAATAATATATGATTGGCCAAGTGAGCATGTAACATGAAGTGAAATTGAACTTGAGTCTAAATTGTTTTCCCTGCATGTTTACCAGAACTCTGCAGAAACTACACAAACCGACACAAAATGATGTGATTATGCATTCAGCTACAATTATGATCGTAGTACTATTAGTAGTAATGTTTTCATAATCTGTGCAAAGCAAAAAGAGGCTGCAGATTCCGTCAGGATCTCGCCTTCAGTATAAGGTCTGTTTTATTGTACAATTGCCATTGAAAGTAAACAGAAACAGTTCTCAGGAATGTAGCCTGTTATATTTATATTGAGGTATTCAAAGACGAAGCATGGACCCCGGAATCAAGAGGTTACTGGTTATTTCTTTCTTTTACCATCTATTTTTGACAAAATAAACAGATTTATTAATGTGGTATTTTGGGAACGGGACCAAAATTAAGGAGGAAACAACATTTGTCTGGACACTGCCAAGGAATTCACAGAAAAGTGAAAATGTGGGGGAAAACCTGACACACACAGATCTCCAATACCTAGTAAATGTATAGCTGACGTCTGAACTAACTGAAATATACACTATTTTAAATTTAGAGGGAGTGTGTGTACATCCTTTAAAAATAGCATTCTTGGAGGCTAAATAAGATCTCCTGTGAAATACTATGTGCACATGCACGCTGATACATACTGTTTAGTATGTCTCCATCTTGAAGGAGACGGCGGTCAGGTATCCCATGACAGATGACTTCATTAACCGAGGTGCAGCAGGACTTGGGAAAGTTGTAGTAGTTCAGCGGAGAGGGGTAGCAGTTCCTCGCTGTACACGCCTTAACCAGTAAACATGGAGAAACCAAATTAGCATCCACACTCAAGATGGCCATAAAGCAGGGTTGAAACGATACACTCGTCACAATTTGATTTTGCTGGTCACGAGAACGTCTGTGCTTACTACAGTATGCATGTCGTTGTAAATCTGTTCATCATATAAAGCCATTCTCCTCAGAAGACTTGGATTTGAATTAGACCACTGAATAGATTGCTTTTTCGATGCCTTTTAGACATGTTGTGGATCTTTTAAGTTTAGAAGGAATGGACTTCAATTGGAAGGACAGAAATCTCTAGGCATCATAAAAAAAAATTTCATTTGTGTTTGGAAGTTGAACGAAAATCTTATAGTTTGAAACATACATGATGACAATTTACATTTTTGGGTGAATTACACCATATAAATATAGCAAGCGGAGTCTTGGATAAAACAAGCTCTATATTGCAAATCATATCGTTTACATCAACGATACATATGGTCACATTTTTATATAGCGATATTTTTACATATCGTTACAGCCCTACCATACAAGCTGCACTGCTAAAATCATAACAAAAGTAAGAATCTACAATAAAATAATAAAATCAATGAATTAATTAAGCATATTATCAAATAACTGTTGTCAAATTATTGTCAAAATTACGCACTTTTTTTCTAAAAGGAAATTAGCAAAAAATAGTCCAGCACGAACAATGACATTTAGCAGTGGTTCTCAGTCAGGGGTCCAGGGCCCACTAGGGGGCTTCAGCAAACATCCAGGAGGACCCCAAAATGTCTTAAAATGATTTAAATTTAGTTATATTAACAACAATTATAGTTATATTATACTAATTATAGTTATCTGAATTAAGATATAGGTGTCTAAATTAATACGCTAAATAAAACTTCTAAAACAAATGTGCACAATAATAAACTGACATCATATTTTTTTGTATATTTATTTTTACTACAACAAATGGACCATGCTTACATATCAGCTTAGATAGGAGGGCCTTTGAATATCATCTTGGAGTCAAAAAAGTTAAGAACCACTGCTTTAGAGCAAATAAAAGAGACATTCCCATATGAATGCCTCAGCAATTTCACATTTCCCTTAGATAACCTGTATTTAAACAGCATTGATCAGACCATATCATATTTAAAGAGAAAGAAAGAGAGAAATGACTATGAAGTCTTACCAAATGCACTGCATGGTCGATCTCCTCAGTTGTCATTCCAGGTTTCACCATCATAGCAGCAATGTCAAGTACTTCTCGAGCCAGCTAAAGAAGGAAACTAGCATGCGTAAATTTCAGCAAATCAACCCCATCTTGATTTCCTTGCAGTGGCTGCACTTTTAACTTTGTTTTTTAAATCATTACATAATCTTGCACCAGTCCATCTCACGGAGTTGGTGCATCTACACAAATCATCAGGACATTTAAGAATGCCATCCTGAAGAAATTAAATTTTTCTTATTTTTTGTATAGCAAATTGGTCAACCCATCGTTGGGAAGGAAGGAAGGAAGGAACAGAATAAAAAGAACGGAAACAGTCTTTATAGTCAACAATTAAAACCTCTTCGTGCTTTTGCTCTTGATAGGCTGACACTAGAAAATTAAGCTGATTTGCATAAAATGTTGGAATTTATCTTGCGTTTTCCTAGGTTTTTCCTACACTGATGACAAACGACTAATTAAATAAGAAATCGGAGCCAGAACGAACAGCAGCAGAGCAATTAGAAGTTCAATAGAGACAGAAAAAGTTCTCACTCCATGCATCCTAATTAAATCCATTAAATTTGTTTGTGTTCTATCAGTAGTCTCATTTCTAATTCTGTAAGCTTCAAACTGATTTGCTAAAACTGGTGCATTGCATTACATGATGGGCAGTTTTGTCAGCTTATGGAACGCCACCACAGAATAAAAAGTCTAATCTAGGACAACATTTCTCAAATTGTATTTTGGAGGTTACACACATTAACAACGTAAATCTATTAATTCAAGTATAACACAAAACTAAAGCTAGTTAACAATATGGATTCCTGTTCTCTATTATTTGGTGGTGTGTGTACTTTATCCCTGACTCTCACAACAACACAGAAAACTCAACTGTTACATTTCAGTCATTATTCTGCATGCAAAATGATCATTTGTGGAGTTATGATGTTGATTTACCTTGCAGACAACTCTCATGCCCTCAATCTCTTCAGCGTTGAGGATCTTAATCTGAGACGTCCCTTTCATGGTCTGCTCTGACTCTGACATTCCTGCAAGATGTGATGAATTTGTGAATTGGTGAGCAGTAAAATACACTGATACCCATCTACCCACAAAAGCATCTGTCTACCACTCAAATATATTGACTATCTCTGCCTACTGACCTTCACCACAACAGAATCTCAACAGCACAGTCTCCAGTCAGCTAATGAAGACAACATAACCACTTCTTAGAGACAAACACACACACGCACACATATGGTCGCTGATCTAGTGAGGTCTAGGACATGACAGTTTGGCAATGATGTAATCACAGACAGTTCCTGCTGGGGCTGGGCGGTATGACTATATATTGTGTGGCGGTAGAGATAAAGATTTTATATACCATCTGTATAGCGACAAAGAAACTCTATAGGGCTTTTCAATTTCACACTGCACTTAATCCCAGGTTATTGCTGCTCGAAGCACTGCTTTTAACCCAAGGTAGAGGAAACGTTTCACAAACGTTTAGAAGCGGGATTAGTTTTACCCGGGCTTATGAAACCCTGTTCTGGAGCACTGCGGTGCCAAACGTGTACATTATGAAACATCATGATGCGGTGCTAGAATGTTACGGCTAGATGCTTAGCAACAAACAGCCAATCGCATACCTCATTCTGACATGCTTTGGACACTAGCATTGAATAAACAGTATGGTTTCAGCATTTGAGAGGGAAAAATGTCAAATGGTAACAGAAAATGTTAACATCAAAAAAATATTTTTGATGAAATTTGAGAGTTTTCAGTCATTCCATTGAGAGCTACTCAACGACCACTTCAAAAAGATCATGAAGAGATTGTAAAACTAATCCATATGAAGTGAGTGGTTTAGTCCAAGTTTTCTGATGAGACTTCACTGTTTGATGAACAGATTTCATTTAGGCTTTTATTCACATTTAAACATTGATCACAGAACATTAACAGAAGCTCAACAGAACCTGCTTGACGTGCAGGAACAAACCTCAATGGTTCTTTTGGAAGTTCAAACGTGCTGCATAACACACGAGAATGAAGCTCATTGGTTCTTTAGGAAGCTCAAACGTGCTGCGTAACAACAGAATGAAACTCATTGGTCCTTGAGGAAGCTCAAACGTGCTGCGTAACAAGAGAATTAACCTCATTGGTCCTTGAGGAAGCTCAAACGTGCTGTGTAACACACGAGAATGAACCTCATTGGTTCTTGAGGAAGCTCAAACGTGCTGTGTAACATAAGAATGGTTCTCGCATGTCAAACGGACATGCTTGAGCTTCCATTTACCACAACTGATGTGTGACTTGATGAATGTTTAAGTGAATAAAAGCCTAAATTCAATCTGTTCATCATATAAAGCATATCTTCAGTAAATTTGGATTAAACCACCGAATTCATATGGATTAGTTTTATGATCTCTTTATGAACTTTTTGAAGTGCCAAAGTGGTATTTGCGTAGCTGTCAACGGACAGACAGAAATCCCTCAGATTTCATCCAAAATATCTTCATTTGTGTTCCGAAGATGGACAAAAGTCTTGTGGGGTTTGGAACGACATGAGGGTAAGTAATCAATAACAGAATTTACATTTTTGAGTGAACTATCCCTTTAAGTAGTAGTAATGCGAAAAGAGAGAGCAGGATATATCTAAAACAAGTATTAAGTAATGTCGCGCAAACAGGTTTAGATGTACCATTTTTCATTGAATTCTCATAAACACTACAACGTTTGGTCATATCGCCCACCTCTAGTCCCAGCCGAGTAACGATATCAGCCATGCAGAAACAAACATAGCCATGCTACTACACAGAAACACTCTCGCTCACAAAAATACATTCACACGCCCACTGCGGAGCTAACCGCTCCCTGTAATACTATTAAAACAAGAGGACAGCACCATCTGGACACACATGGGAAGCGGCGGGGCTTCGTACCTGCCAGCAACCCAACCTCTGCAGCTGCAGAGAGCAAGAGAAGAGCTTCAGACACACACTGCAGCAGCCCACCCCCCAAACACACACATACACGGAAATAAATGGTAACGTGTATAGAGTGACTTAAGGACCATCACACACGCTCTCACAAAGAAGTGCTATTGAAGGTTCTATTAAAAATGAGCACACACTCCTGACCTAACCATGGGATGCTTTTGAAGACATTCAGGCTTTTTCAATACATCACTATTGAGCTTTTAGAAAGCCAGGGGCCGGAGACTCAGGGAAGAGCTAATAACAGGAATGAGAGGCTGTAACTATAGGAGCCTAATACCAACTAATCACCAACATAATGGTTACTTACGGGAAGGCTCTGCAGCATCCGTTAATGAGGCACAAATGAGCATTTATTCACAATACACAGTGATTCAAGAGAGATGCATCTTCACTAGAAGAAAAATCATAATTCGTTCTTAAAGACATGTACAGTCTATCATTTTTTGAAGGACTGTTTCATCATGAACATCATTTACAGGGACCCCAAAAAGTATTTGGACACTTAAGTCACACTTAAACACGTCTGAGTTCCATTGCATTAAATACAAATATCAGACTGGGGTCTGCAAATAAATAAAACTAGGGGTGTGCACGAATAGTCGAATATTCGGTGTAATTAATCGAAAAATATAAACACTCTTCGAATTTTACTATGTTGCTTTGCTGGCCGTAAATGCAGTGAATCCATGATAAATCCCTCTTAAAACTCAGTTATAACTAAATCCACTGGGTGGCGCTGTAGAGTGGGTTAATTAGTTGATTGTATTTGATCACATGATGTTGTTGACTGCCTCACCATGTTTGGAATTACTTAAAATTGAAAATGATCTTGCAAAATGTTAATTTTGATCAAATTAATTATCATAATATCACAACCTCAATGAGAAAACACATCCAAACACCAGGTGAATGAGGAAAGACAGATAACTTATATGATAGCAAAATGATCGAGAGACATATGCTTCATCAAGGGTTTAAGAACACCGCTATCTTTGTGTCTCTGCAGTGTCTGTCAGCTGAGCACGTTCTCACCCAAAAATAATATCATATAATAATATGCTAATTTATCATTTTTAAAGCTACACTGTGTGATATTTTCCCCCATCTAGCGGTGAAAAGGTATATGACCATCCAGTGAATATTGGTTTCTGTTCCTCTCAATTCCAATTTCGTTTTAACTCCTACGGTGGACGATTTACATGGCTTCCAGTTCGACCTCGTGTTCCTTCAGGTGATGAGGTTACTTTAGAAAACTATTATAATTTGCAGTTATTTAATTTGTCAGTTAACATGTAGGTTATGACATCTATGTAAAATGAAGAATAGTTTTACGCTTTCGTTATTTTTTACCATTTCATTGCTAACATCAGCTATCAGGTTCCCAGACGAATGCAAGCTAATCTTAGTAAAGTAACTTTTATCGGTGCTATCGTTATTCTGTATATTGTACGACATCACTAGCGTAAGGCAAAGTTTACATTGTAGGCTATATCAGTCTCAAGCAATCCCCCTCTTCACATTCAACACAGTGCCATCGAGTGTTAAAACGCGAAAGCAAAGCTTGAATTTACGGGTATGTCCCTCTTTGGCTAATGTACTTTCAAGATGGAGGGGCAACATGGCGACGCGCATTCGAACCCCTCACCCGTATGTATTTTCAATGGCATATTATAAACTTACGAAAATACTTTATTACTTGAAAGAAGTAAATATACATTAATGAGCACATATATTTTTGAAAGAACTAATGGTTTTTAGCTAAGAATAAACTAAAAAAAGTTACACAGTGTAGCTTTAAAAACCAGCTCGTTTTAAAAGTTTAGTGTCAGTAAGATTTAACGTTTACTCGGCAACAATGCATTAAATTGATCAAAAGTAACAGTAATTTATAATGTTAAAACTTTTTTTTATCTTAAATAAATGCTGCTTTTTAACATTCTGTTAAACAAAGAATCCTGAAAACACGAATATCAGTATTAAACATTAATAAGAAAAAATGTTTCTTGAACACCAAATCAGCATTTGAATGATTTCTGAATGATCATGTGACACTAAAGACTGGAGTAAAGACAGTAAAATAGAAGTTAATATTTAACAATATATTTTTGATTTGCATCTCCTTTCCTTTCCTAATCTCAAATATACAATTCTGAGTTTATTAAACTCCAAATCATAATACAGCAGATAAACAAAAACAGAGTTAAAGTTTTCAGTAAACAGAGGTTATGCTTGCACATCGAGATGTGTATATACAATAAACAGTGGTTTAATGTGGTCAGCAGAGGTGCACTATCGCAGCAAACACTTTAAAAACCAGACAGCACTTTGGCTGATGAGATGGAGACCATTAGTTTAAAAGCTTGTATATCAGTGGCACATAGCAAGGGTCAAAAGTAAAACTTCAAACAGGCATACTCAAACAGGGCAGCCGGTCAGAATAGTGCAGTGCAATGGTAAAGGGCTTGAGGCAAGAAAGCTAGTTCCAGGTTAGAGAAGTCAATTTGAGTGTTGTGGTGCATAATTTACAAAATGAGGTCCGATTTATGCATGAAGGGTTTTGCAGTCTTACCCAAAGGATGATCTGCATAGTCTGGTCTCTGGATGTTGCTAGGAACAAGCCGCATGGGAGTCTGAAAACAACCAAGAAAATTGTTTTTCTTTTCTTTCTACATTTGTTGCTCTGTTATATATATGTATGTGTACATGTGCTGTAATTATAATGCAATTTTTATGCTGCCTGTGCTCATGTCCATCTCTAGTGTGCGGTGTCCTTACCAGTGGATAGTGGGGTCGCAGTTTACCAGTGTATCTGTACCCAGGCCACGGGTCGGTGTTGATTTCTTTCTCCACACAGTTCGTTCCCTCATCTTTTACTTTGTCCTCCTCTACAAATAAAATATAAATTATGGCATTATGCAAGACATGATTTGTATAGAGCATAAAAAAATGCAAATGCAGAAATTAAGCTCACTCAACAGTGAGAGGGAATAAACCACACATACTTGCTTTTTTGTGGAGCAGTTTGTGGGTGCCCCAGCTGCCTTTGAAACATTCCTGAAAACATACAAGAACAAGTTATTACTCAAATGATTTCACTTCTTAAAGACCCCCAAAAATGACATTTCCATTAGATTTGATGCATCTGCTAGTGTACAAAATTACACTAATATTTTAGTAGTTTAGTAGTAAGTTTTTTTTTTCAAACTAATTATTTGTATATACAAATATATAAATGTATTAAGTGACAGTAAAGACATTTTATAATGCTACAAAAAAATACAAATAAATGGTGTTCTATTCATCAAAGAATCCTGAATTTTTTTATCATGGTTTTCACAAAACTATTAAGCAGCAAAACTGTTTTCAACACCGATAAGATGTTCTTGAGCACCAAATCAGCATATTAGAATGATTTCTGAAGGATCATGTGACAATGAAGACTGGAGTATACATTACAATAAGAATGTGTTACATTTTCAACTATTAAATATATACACAACTATAATATTAGAAAAGTTACTATGCAATATTGCTATCCTTTTGATTAACAAAATGCAGCCTTGGTGATCATAAGATATTTATTTTAAAAAAATTACTGACCCCAAAAATTTGAATGGTAGTGTATATTATAGCATTTCAAATGTAACGTTCTCTTTCAGGAAACGGATCAAATATTTTGACTATGAGTGATAAACTTGCAATGAATGCAACAGGAATATCCAAATTTGTGTCCAAAATTATGCTTGCAATAAATAGCAAATCATAGTCCTCTTGTTTTAAAGTAAAGGCTTTTTATATGTCCAGCTTCTTTTTTAAATAGGAAGTACATCGATACAGTAAACTGTGCTCAAAGTAATTTCATGGGTCTTTAATCAAATAAAACGGAAAAAAGTAGCATTTCAAAACAAAAATATCAAATGTTACTGTACAGTTGCATTGCATATAGCTATTATAATATGCACTAGTTACAGGGGAGTTGAATCGTGTACTTTAGGACAATCAGTAAGAAAAGCTGCTGAAAATATCCTATAAAATACATCACAAAGCGCTGCCCTTCTTTTCATAACAGCTTGTTTCACTAAATTAAAATTCTTTAAAAATCACTAATTCACCCTCATGTTGTTCAAATCCAAAACTGTCAGACTTCCTTCAGTGGAACAAAAAAAGAGGGTTTTGAACATTGGGGTTCAAACAACATAGAACCCAAATGACTTTCAGTGCTTAAAGAAAAGAAAAAAAAACACACAGAAGTGAGTTTCCACAGAGGAAAGATTTTCACAGTCTTAAAATGACATGAGGGTGAATTAGATACCACTGCAAAGGTGAATGTTTGAATCAGATGGAATAGGTGGAAATGTCAAATTAGATATATTGGCTTTGTCAACACCCTGTCATAAATTCAGCCTCTCAACTCCATAAGCAGGACAGCAGACCTGCCCTAACAGGCGCTGGAGTCCAAAAAGGTCTCAATGTAATGAGCGGTCTACTTGTACATCATTTTATTTTTAGCAAATGCCTTAAAACACACATTATGGCCAAAATTATGTCAAAACTTTGCTGGGCTTATTTTTGCCTCAAAACCCAGGGAACTGCTAACCTAGACAGCATTTTGTTCACCATGGCCATGTAGCAGCTCACAAACATTTGAGTCATAGCCTAGACTAGGAGTGTCCAGCAAATCACACGAGAATGGGGAGTCAGGGTTAAATCTACACTCCATTATAGGTTGCACAGATGTATGCATCATGTTGTCATTTAACTTTACATATTATAATACAATAACTAAGAGTTTGGTGTATTGATTTAGCAACTGGGCAGCAAGCGGGCCACGTTGAGGTGAAGTCATTTAAGCAGAGAAACAAATCTAAATTTTCACTCCGTGTTAGGGTTTAACATCTCAGACAAATACGTCATCCTGAAAATCACCATGCACAAAACTTTAATGCAAACGTCAAAGCTCAAAGCAATGGTTAAAGTGCCTGTTTATGATGTAAAGAGAGCTAGCTAGCTAATGCTGAGCTCAGTCCCGTAGGCCGGCAGCGTGACATGCGCTACAAAACCCGAGAGCTTCGCTTGTTTCTTAAACCAAAGTGTCAGAGCTTCACCTGAGAGCAAAAGTATGAGCCTTGAATTCCGAGTTTGATGCACGTGGGACACTGGAGCTTAGCTTCGCTGCAGCAGCCTTCCGTCTCGCACTCCCGTGTCTCCACCGCCGCCATGCTTCTGCTGCTGTCGGTCACAGAGAGAGAGAGCTGCTGCTGCTGTCTACCGCTGCAGTCATCTGAGATCAGAGGGAGGGACTCCAACATCATCTTGTGCATCATTGCAAAATTGAGTATTTATTTATCTATTTATTTGACCTTACTGCAGCCACAATTATTGATCAGACATCATTGTAAAGTTAGTTCGAATATTTCTTCTCCCACAACTAAAATAGTTCCACAAGAAGCAAAAGCATCACAGGCCTCACCAAGCAACGCAGACCGAATACCGGACTGGAGATCCGTTTAGTGGAGCGGAGCAACAGTCAGAGACACACCCCAGCTCCGCTCAAAACGTTCTGTAATCCCGCCGCCGTCGCTCCATTACAGGTTTATCTATTTCCCGCTCCACTCTTGAATAGCAAGAGAAACCCAGCTCCGAAAAATCGGGAGAAAACGTGGACGCTAAAGTGCTCGCTACAGGTAGTCATGGGAGAGAAAAAAAAAGAATCAATTGAACCAATTGCTTAGCAAAATTATTCACTGTTTTGAGGTGCATGAAACACCATAAGGCTGGAGACACCCGCTGGTTAAAACTCCTACAAAATCTCAATGACAGGTTTATATAATAATTCATGTATAATGCCATCTTTTATTTATTTATTATTTTTTAATGATCATAGTTCTGTAACATTTGTGTTATTTTATTAATATGTAGTGCTTGAAATGTTTCATGCTTTCTAACCCCTTCCTAGACAACAACGTCATTGCAACTTTCAGGATCCAGAAAGGTAGTAAAGACATGTATCCATGTCTTTGGACAGGAGCTGCACTGTATTTACTACATCAACTGCATAGGAGAATGACACAGACAACAAGAAATTATTGAATAAAGTCGTTATTGTTCACAAAAAGTATTTACTTCATAAAATTAAGGTTGAACCACTGCAGTCACATGGACTATTTTAACGATGTCTTTACTACCTTTATGGGCCTTGATAGTTGCAATTACGTTTCTGCCTTTAGGTGGTTCAGAAAGCTCTTGGATTTCGTCAAAAATATCTTAATTTGTGTTCCAAAGATTTTACGGGTTTGGAACAACATGAGGGCGAGTAATTAATGACAGAATGAGAGAGCAGGATGTATATAAAACAAGTATTAAGTATAAAGTCTCCTGGTCATTGCTTCAAGTCAAACATACCTAGTGTTTTCTGAAATCATGTGACTTGGCGAGTTAGAAACAAGCTCAGAACTAATGTTCCCAAACAAGATTCATAAATGTTTTGAGGCTGTGTTAGATTCAAAAGCGACCACAGGCCAAATTATACGATTCCATTCATGAGAGAAAACACTATAATTAAAGATGGAACAGATATTGATTCAATTTCAGTCAAATGATGGATGTATATAACTTTGCATTGTGAATTTTGTATTGCTTAGCAACTCTATAAGAATTTAAGCTACATCCAATTTGCTTGCAGGCATTATATCGTTCACCCTGCACTATAGATATCAGCATTATATTGTCCATTAAAAAACTCGTAATTTAAATTTATCTGAATGCACCTTTCATTCTATTTATTATTATTGTAAAGCATGTTTCTCTTTACTACACTGACTATAGGTGTTGATCTGCTCCAGAGTAATCTGAACTAATCCTTTTAGTCTTTCTCTTAATCTACGACAGTGTTTGGGAATGTCACACTCCTGCTCAGATGGCACTTCTTTCCTGGGACAGTGTACTTTATTAGAGCGATGCATCCAGTTCTATATGCAGAACTCACGTTGTGCTTTGCATTGGTGATCTGTGCTCAGAGTCCATCATGCCCGTCTCTGTGCACCTGTGTGCTCCATGATCGCAGCGATTCCAAAGGACTCAGGTACAGTCAAATAGGTTTTTCTGTAATCTTTGATCCTGAATTCTTTCGTCCACACACTCTCCTTCACTCTGTTGTTGTTTTTGTCACTAGTTTCTTGCAATGTGCCAATAATGTAAAGACGGGTGTAGTCATAATTGTAAAGGGAATATGTGTATACACTGTATGAAAACATATCTTTTCATAGGTTTATTTATAATAATAATATTTATAAATTATGTTTTGTGTTTTTCTTAGAACTGTGCTCTGTAAGAACCCAGCCTTGACTGCCATTCCAATTGATTTGCCAAGTGATACTGTTAAGTTTCGCCTAGAGCGCACCTCTGTTTCCAGGATCTTTAGAGGTGCTTTCTCTACCATGCCAGAAATGCTTTATTTGTGGCTTACATATAACTCCATCACTGTTCTACATCCAAGGAGTTTTACAAACCTGTCTTCCCTTCATGAGTTACGATTGGACGGGAACCTCCTGTCCACCTTCCCCTGGGAGGGACTCAGGGATGTGCCCCGCCTCCGAACGCTTGGACTGCACAATAACCGCCTGGCACGAATCCCACCCCTGGCTGCGCGTTACCTTGGCAATGTGACCTATCTGGATCTCTCGAGCAACAGGCTGAGCACCCTGCCCAATGATCTGACTGCTCTCTGGCCGTTCAGTGACGCCACTCAAAGTCAGCGCTCAGTGGTTTTAGGTGAAACATAACGAGGAGACACCACACTATAGTTAATTTGTTAAGCTGTAGAATCATAACTAAAATGAAGCATGCAATTGTGACTGTGAGTTATTGATAACTAAATAATCTAAGTCAGTGATCTGCATATGGTATTGTAGACAATATAGGTTTCATGTACTCAGTGAGCCAAAATAAATAGGAAAATGTTTAGCACATGGAGTAACACCCTGATTATAGACAAACCGTTACACACACATTGACTCCGCCAAAGTCAGTGAAACCAAAATAAGTCATTAATGTCTTATGTTAATGAAATATTTACCCAACCTGGGTGGTGTGCACAAACACAGATGTGATATCTAAGTGCGATCTGAGAGTTTTCAGCCTTTTGATAGCTCACTGTGTTCTTCCATTGGAAACCAAAGCCCTGTACTCTGATTAGCCCAGCCTTTCTGTAGAGAACAGTTTATGTAATCCATGCACATAACTCTGAAGACTCAATATGTCATCATCAGTGTTGGGGGTAAGTCATTACAAGTAACCTGGGTTACATAATCAGATTACTTTTTTCAAGTAACTAAAGCATTGCATTTAAATTTACAACAAAATACCTCTCCTGCCCCCATGTCGAGAGAAATCTGGAGTAAGTGCAGAGGAGTTGTGTGTTAAACATGATGGTTATTGTAGTTATAGACTAAATGTGAGCATACATTTACTCATCTCACTTGCATAAAACCCCAGATTTATTCCTCAAAATTCCAGTGAAATGCAAAACAAAAAACTGAAATGCAAACTCAGAATATTACCTGCAATAATTAAATGTTAAATTACACAAATATACTTTATGTGTTTAGTATCACTTCATTAAAGAGGTAGTTCACCCAAAAATGAATATTCTGTCATTACTCACCCTCAAGATGTTCAAAACCTGTATGAGCGTCTTTCTTCTGTTGAACACAAAGAAAGATATTTTAAAGAATGTTGGTGATCAAACATTTGATGGGCCAGAATTTTTTTAATTTTGGGGTGAGCTATGCTGACCTTAAATGATTCATTTAAACCACACTAATAAGCAAATGACTTTAGATAAACATCACATTTGTTAAAAAAAAATCACATTCTTCCTTAATCCAGAACTGCAGCGGTTTGTTTGAGCTGCGCCCTCTACTGTACAGGTGTCAATTAGCATTTCCTTCAGTGTGAGGCTTATTAAAAAACAAACAAGCCCTTCCCAGGTGAGAAAAAGTAATGCAAAAGTAACACAATGCATTACTTTTAATAAAATGTAACTAAGTACCGTAATTAGTTACTTTTTTGGGAGTAACGCAGTATTGAAATGCATTACTTTTAAAAGTAACTTTCCCCCACACTACTCTCTTACCCATTTCATTCCTCCCACAGGTCTTCAGGACAATCCCTGGTTGTGTGACTGTAGGCTTTCCACCCTGCTTGACATTAGTAAAGCTCCAGAATCCTCTCTGGTCCTATTAGATCGATTCCTGACCTGTAGTGAACCACCAGGTCTCGCTGGAGTTCCCTTTCAGAGTGTGGAGCTCACTCGCTGCCGCCGACCCTACGTGGTGACCTCTGCCACAAAGATCACAGCTTTACTGGGTAGCAATGTCCTACTTCGCTGTGATGCAACAGGACAACCGACTCCAACAATTATGTGGATAAAGTCTGCCAGGCCCAACCTTTATTACCAAGGTATCTTCTTGTACACTCGTGCCATATTTTTTATACACACAAGTATTGTTATTGTTGACTTTTTAGTTGATTCAAATAAAGATGAAATAAATAAAATGTATTATAAATATTAGAAGAATAAACAAAAATTTGAAATGTTTCCATTGGCAACTAACTGAAAATAAGTTACATTGAAATAAAATTCAATACATTCTGACATTTCACTATGCTGATTAAATTAAATATGAATCTAAAGAAAAAAATTGGTAACACGTTACAGTAAGGTTTGATTAGTTAACATGAATAACAATGACCAAATACCAGCATTTATTAATCTTAATCTCAGCATTTACTAATACATCTTTAAGATCAAAAGTTGTATGTTAATATGGAAATTTGTAACTAACTAAGGTTAATAGATGCTGTAAAATATTGCTAGGTCATGTTTATGCATTAACTAATGTTAACAAATGAGACCTTTTTGTAAAACGTATAATGTTAAATTAGTGAATTACTATGTAATTTCACTGGTGATATCAGAGTTTTAAACTGTCTTCTCCTTTCTTTTTTTTAAAGCTTGTTGTAAGCAGATGCAAAACAGCATTGACACCGAAAGATTGCCCAGAAAACTTTCTAGCTGTAAGTTACCTTTAGAACTTTGTCACACTTAAAATAATGAACTGTTTAGCTTTCAAACCTTTGTGTTTAAATATTACCCTTCAAAACACATTGGTGCAAATGTTTTACAGATGTATAAGCTAATAAACTGTCATGTAAGTGAGTGCTGTCTTCATTCACTTGATTTAATGTCTTATTACATGATCACTTCAGTTTTATTCCCACTACCTGCAGATATACAAGAGTCTCCACGTGTGGGAATCCGTTGGTCGGCAGTCAGTCTTAATGGAATATCCTATAGAGATGCAGGGGAGTACCGATGCAGAGCACAAAACATGGCAGGGATATCAGAGGCCATTGTCAGTCTGAATGTGGTTGGGATAATGGCGGAATACGCAAACTCCAAAAACTCGGATCAACAGCAAACTGTAGCAAAATCAGACTATGCACAGAGGAAACCCAACCAGAAATCAAAGGCGATACTTTCTTTGTTACCTCGAAACATGACTGGACAGCCCTCCCTTCCTAAGAGAGTCATGAAAATCCCCAAAGCCAGCAGAGACAAAATGAAAAGGGACAGGACAGCTGTGCAGAACCTGCCACATAGACACTTTTTGATTTCTTCTGAAAATCCACTCTACAAAAGGCAAACACCTCATGTCTCCATGTCAATTCACACCTGACACATTCAATTGTGTAATTCATCTATTTTCTATGAATGACCATAACCTTGTATACAAGCCATGACCACCAGATGGCAGCTCTAAACTAATGACTTGAAAAGTGACACTTAAACGATTGTTTATATGTTCCCTCATGTGAATCATAATCATGATCATCTGATCATATCAGTAGCCTAATAAAAGACACAATCTTATTGTAACGAATTTATTTGGTGAATATTACGGGTGTATTAGGCTATATACAGTACCATCAAGTAGCCTATTCCATAATTACAGACAATGAAGGCTTTTACAGTGTATAAATAAAGTGAACTTAGTAGCTGTTGATTAACAAACTGAGCCAGTATCTGTGTTCAACAAAGGGATGGGATGAACATTTTGCATGTTGAAATTCAGTGAGATTATTCATCTTAATTGCTGTAAAAGCTTCCTGTCTTTCTCAGATCATTAATACTCATAAAGATGTTACAGCACTTTTGTTTCAATTCATTTTATATTTACAGTCAAGACATCTCACAGACTGATGATAACAAATGATTTATGATTACACGATTATGATACGTCAATGAACAGTCTTTTATATTGTTGCCCTCCTATAAATGTTCAAGATATGATTTCATCACTCAGTCCTGTAAAATATACACCATATTCACGGTGAGAAAGTTTTACCTGAACAGTCACAAAGCACTACAAGTCTGATACAGTTTGATACACAGGATTCAAAACAAAAGATTCCTGAAGCTTCATGAAGCAGTGTTTTGAAATTGCCCATAACTATACCTCGCTTCCCTGGCTTCAAGAGGCACACCAGCAATTGACGTTAGCAGCTGTGGTCTTTAGCGTCCTTGTTAGCATGACCACCTCCCACAGCAGAGACCCCAGTTCGAATCCCGCTCAGAGCGGGTCGAGTAGGACTGGTTACACTTGCTCTTGCCCTAGTTGTGTGTTTGATCTTGTTTTATAATTCTAGTATATCCTTGTTGCTATTTTGTTTTGTTCCTCTAGTCTTTTACTAGTTAGTCATTTGCCTTTGTGCACCCGAGTCTTGTTTTTTTCCCTGGGTACTCTCACTTTCTGGCAGTAATACTGGTGTAGCACAAGTGTCAAGCCTCTGGTTCTGTGAGCCTCTGCCTGGTAGCAATACTGGTGCCGTCTGAGAGCTTCTCAAGCATCAAGCCTCTGATTCCATTTGTCCTTCCTTGGCTTGTCTTTCTCACCATCATTCCACCTGGGTCCGCCTCTTCCTCTGCAGTTCTCAAGCCCATGACTGGTCCCAGTGGTCATTCTCCTTGTCTGCTTTCGTGTCATCTGCCCTGCCCTGCCGTTTGAACTGTTTCAGGCCTCACTCTCCTTGTTGTGCCCAGTCTTGTCAATAAAACACCATCACCGCTCTTTCTTCTGGGTCCTCTCTCCTGCAGATCCATGACAGTGCATGCATATAACATGTTTTTCTATAGGCGTGTAGTTTTTCTTTACAAAGTGACATCGGTAACTACTGGTCTGGCATATACAATACAGCACTTTCAATAGTTTTAGCGGATCCATGTGAACATAGATTGTTTTGACAATATTGTTGTATATATGCGGAAAATTCAAAGGAAAAACTTCAATTTTTAGTACATTGTCATGTAAATGTACTCTTAGCTGACAGTCACTGGTTTTAGGTCAGAACATTCTAAATATAGAGAATATAAGTGAATTTGATTGAATGCAGCATTTACTTTTGGCCCACAGTCCTCAGTCCACTTTTGGTTCCCCAGTTCTCTCCCTTAAGCCCCTTCCTCTCCTCATAATAACTCTTTCCATGTTACTCTGCTTTTCTATGCCTCCCTCACCCACTTCTCTCTCTCTCTGATGCTTGTTTGTGATCATTCCTCTTTGACTGCTGATTAACATATTTTGATTTATGTTTAACTGAAGGGCGGTACAAATTCAGCCCTCTTCCTTTATGTGTTAACATTATCAGCGTGAGATTTAGTGTGTCAGGACAATCACTTTCCTGTGTGAACGCATTGACAACCGCTTGGCTGTGACCTTACAGACATCAGAGTAATTTTTTGGAGGGCGGTGAAACTTAACTCCTGCTTTAACCTCTGAGCCTCCCACAGGCTGCCCTGCATGAGTGAGTGTGGGACTGCGTATGTCCACACTTTTGGGAATCAGACACAGCTGTTTTCTCTCTTTGGAGGCAAAAGGAAGTGTGTGTGTGTGGGTTCACAGAGAGAGAGTGTTCTGACTTTGTGAACTCTGAGTGTTTGTACACATTCTGACTCTTTTGTCTGTGTTTGACGGCTTACTATGGAAAGTCTAGAGTTTGAAAAGAAGGAAAAGAGGTACTATATCCGTGGGAAGCATGCTGCTATCATCTGCGCCGTCGTCATAGTGACAGGTGTTGCTGTGGGGCTCGGAGTTGGTTTAAGCCAGAAGACCTCCTCATCTGAAGACGAAACCAAACCAACTCCAACACCATCACCCACAACACCGCCAGATGAACGGGGTCCCTGCAAACCATCCGATAACACAAACGGTGGATGGAACAATTTCCGCTTACCTGACTACATGGTACCGTTCCATTACGATCTGCATATGGAGCCAGACCTCAACACGGATATCTACACCGGGAGCGTGTCCATCCATCTGACTCTGACGCAGCCCAGTCATCACCTGTGGCTCCACATCCGAGAGACTTTTGTCACTGCGGTGCCCACTTTACAGCGCAGTGGCCCATCCGGCTTGACCTCTGTCAGGGTGAAGGAATGCTTTGAGTACACGCCGCAAGAGTATGTGGTGGTGGAGGTGGCCGAGCAGCTGAGTGTCACTGGTACAGACGAGCACTACGTCCTCACTCTTCACTTCCAGGGCTGGCTCAATGGCTCTCTGGTCGGTTTCTACAGGACCACGTATCAGGAGAATGGAGTTACCAAGTAAGCATTAAAACATCTACATTGTAGAAATGTATTTTTTGTGGTGTAATTAGTCAGTATGCACAGGTCAGAGGTATGAAAGGTACTGAAAAATTATACATGAAAGTATGTGTACTGTCATAATTTAATGAATTATAAAACCGTACATATAAAAACTCTAAAAACTGAAAATATTATTGGATTTAAATATATCTTAATATATAATTTATTCAAGTGATGGTAAAGTTGAATTTTCTGCAGTTTTTGCTCTAGTCTTCAGTGTCACATGATCCTTCTGAAATAATTCTAAAATTATTTGCTCCTCAAGAAACATTTATTTTTATTATCAATGTCAAAAACAGTTGTGCTGTTTCATATTTTTGAGGAAACCGTGATACTTTTTTAAAAATACTTTGTTGATTAAGAAGTAAAAAATATATTTTGTAACAATATAAATGTCTAAAAGTAAAGTACTTACTTTTCTTACGTACCCTCAAACCTGTATGAGTTTCTTTCTTCTGCTGATTACAAAATAAAAGAAGAAGAATGTCGGTAACCAAATAGTTAATGGGCCCCATAATATATATATTTTTTTTACATATTATAGAAGGCAATGGGTTCAATCAATTGTTTGGTTACTCATTTTCTTTCAAATATCTTCTTTTATGTTCAGCAGGAGAAAAATCATACAAGTTTGAAACAACTTGATGGGTGAGTAGTGATGACAGGATTATCTTTGGGTGAACTCTCCCTTTTAATACTGTTATTCAATAAAGATTCAAAAGTGACAATTTACTCCCACCCCAAAAAAAAACTTTTGCACATTAGGTATTTATAGACTGATCCGTGAGTCAAGTTCATCCACATTGCATGCCAGAGTGACTAAGATGTTTCTTCTCATGGCTGTATGACCAACATTGTTTCCAAATAAAGTTTATACTGAAATGGATATCATTAACTATGTCAGTTTGGAGCATAATTTGATTGACTTGTAAACTCAATGAAATGGACAAAATAAGGACAGATTTACATGATGAGATTTACATGTGATGACCTGCGTATTGCCTATTATATGAAATACAGTTATACAAATACTTTACAACTCTCTACAGAGTTTAGATGACATGGTGAAATTTAATTATGGATTTTTTTATTTTGTATTATGGCAGTAATAGTTACTATAGTAACCAGGCACTCAGATTAGGATGTTACAATTCCTCAGCTCCCAATCATGATGACCATTTTAGGGCCATCAGGCGACAACAAAGGGTAAACCTTTTATCAGCACTGTTGTCACTCCTGTACTAAAAAAGTTTGTTACCCTAAACTTTAAGTGACCTGGCTTGGTTAGTAGACCCTAGGTTAACTCTCTGAACTTTAAGTGACCTACTAATGTTTCACTAATTTTAGATGCTAACCAGGTTATTTTAATGTATGAGTGGAAAAACTTTCTGAGATTTATTGCTTGGCTCCATCAGTGAGATCTCACTAAGGCAAATGACCTTTTACCATATTACAACATGTCCCAGAAATGATTTGCCAACTTATTTATCTCAATTTTCTCACAATTACATCGCAGCTCCTCTGATTTGTAGACAGGGAACAGATAACTAGACAGGACTGCATGTCTGAATTGAACTCACGGATTGGATAAGAAGTTCTGAGACCTCTGCTTCAAAGAGAACTGAATTATAGTACTTGAGGGACATCAAAAATAGTAGAAAATCCCAATGGGATTACAATGTTAACAATGTTACACGTGCCATTTATTTTTTAGTGCTTGAGTATTGCCAAGCTGTAAGTAGGGTTTTGGGAATGGTGTGAAATTGTAAGAACTGCACTGAACTGAGCTGGACCCTCATTTCTTGGAACAAAAGCAGAAAGGTGCCAAGAATGAGAAATCTACTTCTGCTAAAGCTTATTTAATCATGAAGTAATAATATAGCTTTTAGCACTATTACTGCACCGTTCAGTGTAGTTTTTTCAGCTTCAGATCTGAGAAATACTAACAGTTAAACAAGCTTACCTTAAGAATGTCTTTCCTAAACAGTGTCATGAAATAGAAACTTGCTCTACATGTATCATGGGTGATCACATTATCATTATCAACAAACAAGTCTTTATTATCTATGATGTCTAAGAACTATGAATCACACTATACAGGAATTGTGTATTTTATAAATATAAATCTTAATCACTTTTTAATTTTGTTTTAAAATATTTGGCCACCAAAAAGAACCGGCAGCGAGTTTAATTTAGTCATAATCAAACTTGATTAGATATTAATGAAAATGTGGTTGGACTTTCCCAATGTGGTTACTGGGGTAATCGTAAACTACTATTATGAACCCCGCTCTGATCTTTTACAGGAAAATCGCTGCAACAGACCATGAACCCACAGACGCTCGTAAATCTTTTCCCTGTTTTGATGAGCCCAACAAAAAGGCCACCTACACAATCTCCATCACCCATGACAGTGCATATGAAGCGCTGTCCAACATGCCTGTGGAGGTATATTCCCCAGCTGCTCGAGTCTTAAAAACAGTTTGTGGAGCTTGAACTTTTAAACCTAACTTTTTAAAGTAGTGTGATACTTTAGTGTGATAGTGTGTTATGTGCAAGTGTGTGGTTGTCTTTGTTTTGGTAAATTAAGTTCTAATCAGATGATTATATGTTAATATTACTCTTAAACACATATTTTGTCTCTCTTTCACAGAACAACGATAAATTGTCAGATGAAAAGACAAAAACCTCCTTTAAAAAATCAGTAAAGATGAGCACCTATCTAGTATGTTTTGCAGTTCACCAGTTCAGATTTGTGGAGCGAACCTCGAAAAGAGGAATACCAGTAAGCAATTTCTTTCTATGTTTGTTCTACTAAATCCAGAAACTACTGAATATTTCCTAACAGTCAGAACACTGAAACCTTTGAGGATTTTCATTATTCATCTCTCTCTCTCTCCTCCTGACAGTTGCGGATCTATGCTCAGCCTTTGCAGATCTCAACCACTGAATATGCTGCAAATGTCACTAAGATCATATTCGATTACTTTGAGGAGTATTTTGACATGGACTATTCTATAGAGAAACTCGGTAAATCAGCAGATACAATTTTACCATTTTTAACTGTTTATCATATTAGTGGTATTATTAATACAACTCTGTATAATATTATAATTATTATTACTATTTTTAATAATAATTATTATTATAATCATTATAATTATTATTTATTTTTTTATATACACATAAAACCAATTCATACATATAATAACTTAAATGGAACTATATTAGGATTAGCCTGTTTTTAATTTCTGAATTAAAAATTATTTTGATATTCATTTTAAACTGTCCCAATGTCATAATGAAGGGAAAAAAATGAGACCCTTGTTAAGTAATTACTGTAAGTGGACATCATTTGTTATGATCGTCTTAGAAATAAATATTTTAACAGATTTATTGCTTATTAATATTTAAAAGACTTTAAAAGACAACATGCAGATAAAAAAAAGAAATTGTCAATTAGACATTTTTGTCAGGTAGTAAAATGTCACATGCATTTCATTGAATTTAAGCATTTTTTGTATTCATAATCATATGAAACCAAAATTAATGTAAAGAGTACTTTAAGAACATGTTTTAAACTAGATTTTTTAAAATATCTTTTAACACTCTTATTTATAATTTACCCTTATATGATTTGAAACAGCTGTAGAAACTGATCTTTATCAAAAGGCCCTGATTCAAGATTATCTTATCAACTGATTCATATCATGTCTATCTATGCTATAATTATTGTTTCAAAGGAATATAGGATGTATTCTATCTCTGCTGCAGATAAGATAGCGATCCCAGACTTTGGAACAGGAGCGATGGAGAACTGGGGGTTGATTACTTACAGAGAAACCAACCTGCTGTTCGATGAGAAGGAATCCTCTTCAATCAACAAACAGCGAGTGGCCAGTGTCATTGCACATGAGCTTGTTCACCAGGTTACTAACCCTATCACATATCTGATCTACTGTTAATCACTGAAAGAGTTCTGAAGCTAGTTAACCTTACCATATCCGGACTGCATTTGATATCATTCGTAGCAAACAGTGTTTTAAGGCACACTACAGGTGCTCTGTCCAGGACACTGCGCAGAGCGAGGACAATAGCATATACATCATCAGTCACACGTCAGAACGGGCCTTGGCAGAACAACCTGTGCTGAGCTGCATCTTATTTTACTACTGCCTGTAACTGCATTTTCAATCAAAGGGACTGAATTTATCAGGCCCATTTACAGTAACAAGACTGACAGAAAAAAATATGATTACCATAAAGATTACTATCACACATATTACACCCTCTCAGAAGCATCTAACGCAGTGGTGTTTTTAGGATAATGACTGCAGTCACATTGCACACTGATAAGATTATCTTTTTATGGCCAGGTCCAAGGTTGGAAGCAGAATCCAAAAAAACAATCAGAAGTTACACAGGGCTAAAAATGTCATATTATAACAGAACTGTAGAAACCTTTTATAGATGGTCTAAAATCATGATGTAATTTAGATAATTTGTAACTTATTTCCTTGTAAAGACATTCACTTGAAGAAGAGTCTTTTGTTGAGCTTTCATCATTCTCATACTGACTCTGGTTGCATAGTTTGTGTATTGAATTCTTGAAATATGTCTTTGCCACATATATCTGACAAAAATGTTTTACTTTGAATAAACACATTTTACTAAAGGCACTGTTACAGGAACAATATAGGGCTGAATAAGCATGAGGTATTTAGGGTCTGCCTTTTAAGGAGCTGTGGCCAGATGCATAAACTTAGCTAATTTTAATACTGTGTCTTAAAGGCATAGTTCACCAAACCTGTATTCGTTTCTTTCTTCTGTTGAACACAAAGGAAGATACTTTGAAGAATGTTGGAAATCAAACAGTTGATGGACCCCATTGACTTCCATTGTATATTTTTCCTACTATGGAAGTAAATGGTGTTCATCAAATGTCTGGTTTCCCATAATTTTCTTTCTGTATTCAGCAGAAGAAAAAATTCATACAGGTTTGGAAAAACTTTAGGGCGAGTAAATGATGACAGAATTTTCCTTTTTGGGCGAACTATCCCTTTAAGAACTAGTTGGACCAACTAGTAGTTAGACAAGAGGCAACCATTCTTCAAATTAGACCTTTAGAAGGCTTTAGGCTTTAAAAAGTTAGGACCAGTCTTGAAGGGAACAGACTTTTAAGACTAAATCACAGCTTATCCAACTGGCCCTTGTTTTGTCTTTAATCTGCAGTGGTTTGGAAATATTGTGACTATGGACTGGTGGGATGACTTGTGGCTGAACGAGGGCTTTGCTAGCTTTTTTGAGTATGTGGGAGTAGAACAAGCCGAGCCTGACTGGGGAATGGTGAGCACATGCCTAAATCATTCAAATATATTCCTAAATAGGCAACATCTCTCTGAAACCATCCAATCACATTGAAGCTGGATGCCATGTCAAACTGATCCTCTGTGTTCCCAGCGCAACATCATGCTTATCAATGATGTATTTCCTGTCATGGTTGATGATGCTCTTCTCTCCTCCCATCCTATTATTGTGGATGTGTCCAGCCCTGCTGAGATCACATCCGTGTTCGATGCCATCTCATATAACAAGGTAAAGTCAGTGATGCCTAACCTAGTGATGTTGAAATATATAAAACATTTTTGCTATGAATTGGTCACTCTAATCTCATTCTGCTTTAGGGCGCTTCTATTTTACGCATGCTGGAGGACTTACTTGGCCGTGAAAAATTTAGGGATGGATGTCGAGTAAGGCACCTCACTTTTTACATACATTTTCCAATGATTCCACTCTTATATCTTAAAAAAAATCTCTTTCTTTCTTTTTACCACAGCAATATCTGAAAACCTACCCCTTCCAGAATGCTAAGACTGCTGACTTTTGGAAAGCCTTGGCTGATGTAAATAGCTTTTATTGGTCATACCTTGCCTTTTTAATGCTTATATAAGCAACCACATGCCGTGACACATTTAGGGAAAAATATGTTTTTATACATTTTTGTCTTTACACAATTTAGATATATGCTTATTATACTATATATAATTTTGGTCATATTTTAGGAGAGTGGCTTACCTGTGGCAGACATTATGGACACATGGACCAAGCAGATGGGTTATCCTATTCTGAATCTGACCAACACAGACACTGAAGCTAAACTTACCCAGAACAGGTTCCTTCTGGATCCCAATGCTGACCCCAGTCAACCCACCACTCCTCTGGGGTGAGCCTGATGATATTCCCACATCCTTCTACATTAAAATTATGATGTCTGTGGAATCAAACACTGGAAATCAATCATATTACCATGACCCGTATAGACAATTTGCGAAAGTAACATGGCATGTGCAGATTAGGAAAATGCATACACTAGGCCAAATAGTGTGTTCACCATACTACCAAGTGACAGATTAATTTGCGTCAAAATACTGGAATGGGAAGTGTTTTTCTCCTCCAAATTAAAATTTAATAAAGCCATGTATTTTGCCTTCCAAATTCTGCACAATTTTATGATTGGTTTATTCTTACTGTACACAATCAGAACAGGCCTACAACTCATTTTACAGTCACTCACAACCCATGAATTGAAAATAACTGCTCGATATTCTTTACATACATTTTTATCTTCTCTGTCCCCAATAAACTACAACATGATTACAATTACAAATAATAATCCATTATTTTTCACAGGAAGACAGATAAATGAACTCACCTCTGACTCTTCTTCTCTCATTTGACACTTAAAAAGTTCACAATGATCTCTCCCACAGATACAAATGGACCATTCCTGTGAAATGTAGCACACTCGGCTCCAAAAACATCTCTTTCTTATTTGACAAAGGACAAACAGGTAAAAAGATAATATAGGCTACTTATCTTACGTTGTTTTAAGTGAGGTATTCTGCTGTGTTATTAATTTCTGTCATTGGTCTGTTTAATTAGAGGCAGTCATTGCTGGATACTCTCCTGCTACCGATGGACTTATCAAAGTCAACAAAGACCACATGGGCTTTTATCGAGTAAATCACCGCAACAGTGTGTGGAGCACTATTGCCGAGCAACTTTTCACAGACCATACGGTATTACCATTAATATTTATTCTCTATCAGAACTAACAGAACTGAAGCTACAGAGCAAGCCAAGAAGTAAGAGATGACAGACATACATTTTCCCGCTTTAAGGACAACACAGCCTGTATTAAGCTTCCGCTAAGAAAAAAAGTAGTCCACTGTGACGGGAAAAAAGGTTAAGCCTAGCAACAAGACAGACACTTGAACAATTACAGTAAAATGAATTCTTAAATCTCCTGAGGTAATTTATACTTATAGTCAATAATTAAGAAGACGCTAGATGGGTGTGAGAGAGAGAGAGAGAGCGGAAAGTAACGCCGGATGATCCGTTACTACAGATGGCGGAGTTTGAACAATCAGTTCTGCAACGATTCGATCCGTGATAAAATATGTTTACTAATAACTCACATAATGCTTATCATTGTTTAGGTGTATGATGCAACTGATCGAAGCAGCTACATTGATGATGTATTTGCATTTGGGCGGTGAGTTATAAAAAAAAATTCCAACTGCGGAACACGTATGCTTTCAATCTCGACTTGCTGACTGAAAAACACTGAATGATTATTTTACATATCATAGCTTTTTATGGTTACAGTTGAGGTCAGAAAGTAATTATGATGAACTCATGCTTAAAAGTGCTGCCTTTTGTTTTGCATTAACAGGGCAGATATTGTTGATTATGGAAATGCCTTCAACTTAACAGGATATCTGGCCAATGAAACTGAGTATATTGTGTGGGATCGAGTATCTACTTCTATATCCTACGTCAGAGACATGCTGGCTGATGACCCAGTGCTGTACCCCAAATTCCAGGTTGGATCCCAAAGGCTTTACTACCTTCCAGAGCATAGTTCTTATGTAAAAAAAAAAAAAAAACATGTACAATGTTAAAATGTCACCATTTCATGTCCTCTGTTTTTCATCAGCTCTGTTTTAAATCATGTCTAGAAACTCTTCCGTGACCATGTGCAGAAGATATCCAGAAAGCTCGGGTGGAATGATGAGGGGACCCAAACCGAGCGGTGAGAATTTCTTTTGGCAGAACAAACTAAAAAAGCTCTCCTGCAGCACAGGCCAAGGACACATACTTGGATTTATCAGTCTTGTAAACACATATTTGTGTGTATGTATGCACATATACAGTGGCGTCTAAAAGTCTGAGACCACTTTCTTCTATTTTGGATTATTTTTTAATTTAATACAAAATTATTCAGAACCATTTGAAGTTGTTCAAAAAATGTAATGTCTTATTGTTTGGTTCATCTTCCTTTTGCTTTAATGGCAGCAGCATTTGACCTCCACAAGCTGTGTTCTAAAGAACATCTGATGAAATATACAAAAAATCAACATTAAAATATAACAAATATAAGTCAACATTAATTCAAACCGGACATTTCTTATTTTTTTTCCATGGAATTTTGCAGTATGTATTATAAAAGATTTATCACACGTGCACATCATTATTATTTTTTAATTTATGTGCCCTTGTAATCATTCATCAAATTAACTTCCCCTCCCTCTTGCAGTGACATCTCTTCCCTTTTCTGGTGATAATGATAAAGTTTTTACTGTCGTGAGAGCGGGACAACCTGTCACTCAAATGAGATCACAGCAATAGCAAACGATTACGATCCAATCAATTCCTGATTGACAAAATTGATTCCGGCTCTACATTTTGTCGTTTAAGATTTCACTCAGATAAGCTTTCCTTCATTTAAATTTGTTTTTATTTATTTTAAAATGGGTTATTTTCAGATTTATATAATTAAACTTTTTTTTTATTTAAATCAACTTGACACACTTAGGATACGTTTACATGACAATGATGTATTAAAAACACACTGATCCCTGTTCACACGGATCCACAAAAACAACTGCTGCATTACGCATGCCAGGCCTGTAGTTGGCGAGGTTACTTTGTTGTTTTGGTTGTCGAATTTGTGTTTTTATAGTTTACACAGAGACTATAAATGGTATAGTTTTAAAAAAGTTTGCATTTTCAAGCTCACAAAACGCTGTTGTCGTGTAAATGAACGGCAAAAATGCATAAAGATGAAAACAGTGTTGTGTAACTTTTTTTTCTTCTTTTTTTCCCTTGTACAGGCTACTGAGGGAGACAGTTTTAGGCATTGCATGTCAGATGAATGACCAGGAAGCTCTCAACCAAGCCTCGGACATTTTCAATAAATGGATTGATGGAACAATTAGGTAATCACATTCATACATAAATACCTCACAAGATGTACAGTGGTCCACTCAGTGTCAGTGTATCATAGAGGCTCTTTCTCTGATTGGGGAGCAGCAGTGTGGCTGTCAATTTACGGTTGTTGGTGTACCGATACGGAATGAGGAACTCCAAATCAGAACGGAGCTGGGAAATCCTGTTCCAGAAGTATCTCTCTGCCTCTCTTGCCCAGGAGAAAGACAAGCTGCTCTACGGCCTGGCTTCAGTAGAAAATGTCACTCTCCTTCATAGGTAATCTCCCTCTACCAAGTGCAGTATTAATTTGGCATGAAATTCTTGATATAGATTTTACAGTGAGTGATTCTTCCACATACATGCTTTATTTTTTTAAAATAGATTTGGGTAACACTTTATTTTAAGGTGAAGTAATTACACGTTACTACTTTAGTAATAACAGTAAATTATGTAAAATTTTAAGTAACTAACCTTAAATCAAAACCTAACTGTAACTCTATAGTAAGTACATGCAGTTAATTAATATTACTCAGTACTTATTTGAGTAAGTACAATGTGTAACTACTTTACATTAAAATAAAGTGTGACTTTGTTTTGACCTCATAATGTTTAATGAAAATGTCATAACTCAGTAATCCTGTGAAAATGAAAGACTTTTCCTTGGTGACGTATGATGCACTTTTCAAATATCTCCTTCCACTTTGATCTCTTTGGCCCTGTTTACACCTGGTAGTAAGCGCTCATGTGATCAAATGTGTGTAAAAAAAAAAGAATAATCTCCACCTACTGACCTAACGCGCAAACATCGTGGGAAGACCGCTAGCCAAACGGGATTTAAACTTTGTTGGCTGTAGATCCACATTTGTTTTGAAGACAAAAAACGTACCAAGCACAATGTTCTGACCATTCTCGATTTGTAACACACACAAATAGTAGTCTCTTACGGCTATCAGAGCTGCTGCTCTCCGTATGTTTTTCTGTCATCTCCGGTCACGTTCATGTGTAAATTGTGTGAGCTTATTTCGTCCATTCGATCGAAAGATCTGAAAAAGCCCATACATGTACTTAGACACTCCCCTCAAAGAAATCAGGACAGATGTGGTTGAAAGTGGACAAAAGAGACAGATTAAAAACCTAGTGTAAACAGGAATGTATCCCTCGTCTACTATCCGATCGACCAAAACACATAATATATACCAAGTGTAAACAGGGCCTTTGCAATTTTAAACTAGCACTCAATAATTAATTTGTTCAAATGTCTTTCTTTTGTAACAGGTTGCTTGAAGCTGCTAAAAATGAAAGCATTGTGAGGAGTCAAGATGTTTTTACTTTAGTGCAGTATGTGTCACGCAACCCATATGGAAAAGCCATGGCCTGGGACTGGGTCACGCTCAACTGGGGTTACCTAGTGAACAGGTTAGTTCATCCAAAAGTTGAAAGGAATAAGGAAAATCAGTATTCTTCTTATTGAAAATAATAATGTTTTATATGATCTCATTATGTCTGTTTTAGATATACTATCAATGATAGGAACTTGGGCCGCCTGCCCTCCAGAATTACTAGTACATACAACAACGAGCTGCAGTTGTGGAAGGTGAGATGCGAAGGCTATGTTTGGAATGGAATGATAGCTTACTAGTTACTAGATGTTGAATTTTAATGCACTTTTGTGTAAAATGTGTCAGTGTTTATAAAAACACTGACACATTTTACACAAAATAGCATTAAAACTGACTGTCATAAATTGGTTTCTTTTTAGATGGAGCACTTTTTTGCCCTGAACCCGAATGCAGGAGCAGGTGAGATGCCCAGGAAGCAGGCACTAGAGACTGTGAAGAACAATATTGAATGGATGCGACGGAACCAGGAGGAGATTCGGGTCTGGCTGGAGAACAATGTGTCCTAGTGCTGGAATTGTCCCGCATCAGAACAGTTTTTCCCCACCCACCCCCCACTAAATTTGTCAATGAATTGCTCAGGGCAGCTTGAAAATGAATCTTTAGCTAAGAGCTATAATTAAAAACACTCTTGTGACAAAAAAGTCTTGGATTCTGTTGCCATGATAGTTTAAAAAAATATTTTCTTAGGCATTACAATTCCTTAGGCACTGTACAATGTTTCTTTATTTAATGTGTGTTGCAATATTCATCAACTTAATTATTTGTAAAATGTGAAATAAATGTCATAATGTCTAAAAATATACAAATTATAGAAATCTTTAAAACAAATAATTGTGTAAGTATTTTATTCAGATGAAAACATGAATACATACAGTATCAAGAAACGATTGGCAGCAGACATAACAATGTTAATAACAAAGATAGCGAGGTTAAAAGAAGGCAATGCCAGTTGCAGAAACCACGTTCATGGTACAAGAACACTTTACATCCATCTGAGACTGCAAAGTAATCGTGCCCTAGTGGTGTTAAAACTGGAGCAGACAGAAAGCGTCCAGCGCTGGTGTTTTATGAATGTTTCAATATCTGATACTCTCTTCATTTAAGGGTTGAGTGGCACGGAAGACGCTGTCATTGGAAGCTGGTTGCTAATAGTCATTCGCTGTCGTGTTTGACATCGTAGCATTCCAATGATGGCTCTCCTGAACCTGCAGTCGACAAATACAACTCATTAGTAAGGAAAGAAAAGGAAAGAAAGTGACAACAAAGATGGAATGGGGAGGTCTTACTTTTTGTTGGTGATGACATAGATGCAAGGATTGTAAAAGGTGGAAGACTTGGCGAAGAGTGGGGCAATTATGGCCATTGGAGCTGGAATATTTTTGGGGTCACCAAATGAGGCCCACAAACACACAATCGAATATGGAGACCAGGCAACCAGGAACATCACTATCATTATAACGGACATCTATAAAAAATTATTCAGCATTCAAGTTAAACAAAACCAGAGAAAAAAAACAGTTGAGCAGCGTTATTTTAGCATTATTAATAAACTATTAGTCAATAGCATTTATTTATATTTAGATTACACGACACCATTTTCTACTATAACTTTTTATCGTTTTTGTCGTTCATTTACACGACAATGGCGTTTTGGGGGCAAATGCAAACTTTTGAAAACGGGTTTCAAAGTGCACGTTTTCGAAAATAATACCATTATCATCTCCATGCAAACTACAAAAACTCAAAGTGAAACTGGTGATGTTATACGCATGCGTATTAAATGTTCAGTCTATAGGTGTTTCTTTATGAAATGACATCGAAAACTACTGGACTGGCATGTGCCAAAATGCATGTGCATGACGTCACTGTTTTTTAAGTTTAGTGTTTTTTGTGCCTCTATTGGACAGTAGAGATTTTGACAGGAAAGCGCTGGGTGGAGAACGAGAGGAACGGGACCCCCGTGCCGGGAATCGAACTCGGGTCACCACACGGTGGCGCGCTAACCACAGGGCCATCTGCGCCACATGACGTCACTGTTTTCACACATTCACATTTTTGTAGTTTACACAGAGACGATAATGGTATCATTTTCAAAAACTTGCACTTTATTAAAAAAAAATGTAGGCCCCCAAAACACAGCCTGGGCAAGTAAATACGCCCTCAGATGTGATTTAAAATGACCCCCAATGTAGTGAAATAAAACGTATTTAAATAAAATATTGTTGCATGCACCCACATGTGAATGGAATTTGATGGCAAAATTTTTTTTAAAAATACTTTTGCTTGCCTTGGTCACGTCCATCTGGTCAGACCAATCAATGTCGATACTGTCTAGGCAGTTACCAACTTTGTACCTCTTCACAGTAACTGAGACGTTGTAGTAGCAGTAGAACATGACCGACAGTGGAATGATGAAGTTGACAGTGATCACAGTCATTGTGTAGGACACAAAAGATCTAAAATCAAACAGGATTAGTCCCACTTGTAATCCTCTCTCCACTTCTAAGATGCACAATCTGAAGGAAAAATCTTTACAGAGTGGAAAATCTAATAAAAGATAGGTAAATTAATAAAATGTGTCTGACTGTAATATCAGTCTTCACTCACGCGTCATTGTTTCTCCAGTTGATGGTGCATGTGGCTCCTGTGGGGTCAGGGGCATATCCTGCCCAACCAATGATGGGCATGGCTGACCAAAACACAGCATTCAGCCAAGCAGCCACAATTAATAGTGTGTATGACAATGTTGAAAGCTTCTGTCCTGTAACAAACACACATGAATAGATTTCCTACTGCATTTGGCAAAAATTATATTGACCCTGGCCTCCACTAAGACAATGACAGTCCCTTGTGGTTCATATTTCATTCAGGCAGTTGCATGGACAGATCCATACCTACGTCAGATCTACATATGGTAAGGTATCGGTCAATGGCAACCACAGTGAGCAGCCCAATACTGGCCATTCCGAAGAATATATTCAGGGCAGCATATATCTGTAACAGAGGCAACACGTTCTGTAAGAAAGGATGTTCTAGAGTACTTATGCAAAAATAATGAGATCTATGAGTACATTCACAATTTTGCTTAATTATACAATCAAAATGACTGTTTTGAGTAGGAGGTGCACACCTGGCAGCCCATGTAACCAAACTTCCAGCTCCCGTGCAGGTCTGAGGCTGCTGACATCGGGTAACCAATACCAGCTACGCCAATGTCAGTGAAAGCCAGATTAATGATGATAGCGTTTGTGGCAGTACGCAGCTCTCTGAACTTCACGAACATCAGCAGCACCACAATGTTACTACTCAGACTGACTACTCCTGATAGAGATAGCAAAAGACACAGACAGGGAGAGCAGAAGGTTAAAACATCTGTGGACACACACATATTTCATGTCCATTCTAAACATTTCCCGTTTTCAGTTTCCCTTTTTACACACACCCCTGCTGGTTACCTCACACGCCTGGCTGAATCTGTAAGCTAAATGTCAATTTCAAGGAATGCTTAAAAACATAGTGCTGAATCCAAGCCTACCCAGCTAACAAAAACATATTCAAAGAACATTTTTGCTAACTTATGAAAACGTTATTTCTTCTGAATGTTCCCTAAATGTTTAAAATGTTTATTTTTTTTAATGTTTTTTCTTGGTTTTATGAGTTAAGGTTAATTAGCTACATTTTATATTTTTGAAACATTATGGTAACCTTACTTTTGATTGTAGTAGCAGTAACTTAAAAAAAAACATTGAATGATGTATAAATTACATCTTTGTTAACATTGTGAGAATAATATATTTAATTATCGTTAAAGGAAGAAAATTTGTTCATAACTTAAGTTACTGAAAAAAAAAGCAGAATTTTGAGAGAACCGTCCAACTAAAATGTAAACATTTTAAAAAGTTCCATGATTAATAATTATAACGTTTTTGTGCTAACATTGTGAGAACATTATTAAAAACCAGATACTAGTCAAATGTTCTCGTTACTGGAAGAAAGTTTGTTCAGTAACGCTTTAGATTACGGCCCGGAAAGTACTGCATAATTAAAGTGAATTTAAAGCATAACTTTCGGTAATTATAGTGTAACTATAAAGTAAGTATGTGTAGGTATTAAGGAACAATATGTAATATTGGGGGAATAAAGGGGTAACTATCAGGAAAATTAACAAATGATTTATACTGTAAGTATTTTTTTATTAAATTTAGTACATTTTATTTAATTATCAATGTAATTATTAGTGTTGTAAATCTGTTTAAATTATTATTATTATTATTATTTTTAAATAAAGGTTTCCGAGTGATATCAGATTTTGTATGTGTTTTTATTGTACTTACCCTGTAACTACATGAAACAAGAGGGGAACAAGAATCACTTTAATTTACAGCCCGCAGATTCATTCTTACCCTGTAACTACACAAATAATTACCCCTTAATTAAAAGATACTTACAGTATAAATAATTTGTTAATTTTCCTGATAGTTACCCCTTTATTCCCACAATATTACATATTGTTTCCTTATAATTACACATACCTACTTCATAGTTACACTATAATTACCTAAAGTAATGCTGTAAATTTACTTTAATTATCTAGTACTTTCCGGGCCGTAATCTAAAGCGTTACTGTTTGTTCATAACTTTGAGAGAACCCTGTCAGAACATTAGACACACGTTCAACTAAAACGTAAAAAAAAAAACATTAACGTTTTTGTGCAAACATTTTGAGATTATTATTAAAGATCAGATAACTTTGAACAAATGTTGTTATCGTTACTGGAAGAATGCTTGTTCATAACTTTTAGAGAACCTTAACAAAGGATGTACGACTAAAACGTAAAAAAAAATGGATGTATAAAACGTTTTTGTGCTAACATTTTGAGAACATTATTAACGACCAGATAACTTTAAACAAACATTCTATTAACGTTACTGGAAGTTCTGAGAATGTTAGCATGGGTAGGCCTCAGAAGTAAGACAATTCTTGGCATTATTAAACAAAGTTATGCCATTTCATTTTTCATTTTTTAAATTATGAACATGATAATTATTTAAATTACGTTTAAATTAATGTATAGCTAATTGCTAACATCAATTAAGACAGAATCTCTGCTCTTTACCTGCTGTGATGAGGTATGCAGCGACAATATTGTGTTCTGTTTGTGAGAAAGCGCTCTTTTCACCATATACATTCTCAGCAGAAGCGTTCAGAAATCCAGGTGCCATCTCTTCGTCACACATAATCATATATGTAAATATATACACCACTCAGGCTTCAGTTCTGTTTAACATTCACATCTGTTCAAACAAAATCATGCAGCCTAAAAAAAAATTGAAGTCCAGACTTTCCCGTCCTAGAAAGAGATCATAAAACTGTGTGCGCGGTAGAAGGTTACGGGGTGATTGAGGGAATGAAGGTCTGGAAAAGCATTGGCCTGGATTATGTTCTCTAATTATGTTTTCTGCTTGGTTTGTGAGGACTGAAGAACCCGTTGTTTCAGTACTAATCCGTACGTGAAAGCTTCTCATTCTATGCAACAGAAAAGCTTTATTGGAATGTGGTGTACAAGTCATTAGCATATCTCACCATTTAAAACAACAAAAGGGAGTAATATATTGATAAGATCAATTTAGTAGTTCAAATATTTAAGAATAGTTTAAGACCCACGGACTGCAAATGCAGATAAGTGCAGATAAGTAAAACCCATCTGCATAGCAGCCTATCTACCAGCATTATGTTATTTCAAGAATGTCATTACATCACTTTTGGATTAAACAGCTTGTTTAATCCAACAACCTTGCCTTTAGATATGAATATATATTCAATAACTAATAACTAATAGGCCACTCAAGGTCCACTTTACCTTAAACAAGCTGTATATAAATATATTTAGGGGTTCAAGCACGAAGTGCTGAAACCCTATTGTAATTGTACTGATTTTTATTATTATTAGGGTTCAAGCATGAAATGCTGAAACCCTATTGTTATTGTTAGGGTTTTTATTATTATTATTATTCTCCCCTAAAACGCATCGTGCAGACCAAACCGTAAATGCTAGAGACTTGACACTTTGCCACATGGTAGCCCAAAAATCGAGGAGAGCTTATCAAATTATGACCCCGATTGGCCAATAGGGGGCGCTACAGCAATCAAAAGCGCAAAATGGTGCATAACTCCTAAACCGTTTAGTCCACACTCAAGTGCCTTATATCATTGGAAAGCTAAGACCTTGGCGAACAAAACGTATATCTCCGATTTTATTTCCGTCTAAAAAATTTTCCGCCATTTTGAATTTTGTCAAAAACTACTTTGCGAACTAGTCCCTGGTTTTTGGCCCAATCGAACCAAACCAGTGCACAAATGTTCTCTGGCATCTGAATATTAATAAATATCGAAAAAAAGCTGAAATTTCGATTTATTGTTGCTAAGAGATGCCAAAACATTGTGGGAGGAGCCTATTTTACTAAAGAGCTATAACTCAAGAACACAATGGCATAATTTCACCAAACTTGGTACACATATGTATAGGTTCATTCTTTGGTTACTTAAAAAAAAACATGACTATTGAACACTTGGTGGCGCTATAACATGAATAAATGTTAAAAAGAGCTGTAACCACCCGACCGCTAGTCCAATTGACCTTAAAATTGGTATACAGTGTCTTGGTCCCAAGTGCCATGATAGTCTATTAGGACATTGGTGTATCTCAAAAAACATGGCCGCCATTGGCTAATGAATTTTGAGCACTAATAAGACAAGGTTAATGGAGGCCAATTGGAACAAAACTCGGTAGGCATGTTTGACTCATGGACCTAAAGGTCTGTAAGAATTTACAAAGAACTCGGCCACTAGTTGGCGCTAACGAGTTTTATACCTCTGTAATCATGTGGTGTTTGACATATCCACACAATATTGATATCATTTGATAGATCTCCTAATACTGAACAACTTTGCCTCAAGAACCACTGTTGTCAATCAAATAGTTCATTAAATATTCACAATTATGTTAAAAACATATTTTTGCGAACTAGTCCTAGGTTTTTCGCTCAATCTGAACAAAACCAAAGCAGTACAATTCTCTGGACTCTCTAGATCAATAGTTATCAAAAAAAAGTTGAACTTTTGCATTTGTTTAAATACAATAGGTTCATTTTAAAATGAAGCCAGTCAAAAGTTATAAGTTAAAATAAAATCTCCACCAATCTCGGGAGCACTTGCATTTTTCGAATCATCTAGATGAACTCTATCAATTGTATGAATTTCAGGCGTTTTCGTTGAGTTTTCGCCGAGATTTTGGGGAAAAACCATCGGGAGAGTTTTAAAATGGCGGCCGCCAATGACGTCACACCTCCGGTACAAAATCGCTCATAACTCGGGAACGGAAAGTGTCAGCGCTGTCAAACTCGGGTGGGTAAGACCACTCAGGGCCCTTGCCCGAACACAACGATCGCGGGCCTCGAGGACGCCCTCGCGGATCGCTATTTCGCGGGACCCCCCGCTTATACCGCCTATTACTCCCGACTACGGAGGAGTCTGAAGACATGTGAGAGCTCATTCTAAAGGGCAAATCCAACCCTACAATCGAGCTAAATTAAAAATGTTTTACTCAAGCCGTTTTTGAGATATACGCCCCAAAAGGTACATGTTTAAACGGGCATTACTCCGGTCTCCCTTGGCCCAGGACCTCAGGGATAGTCTCATTCTATAGGGGCCATTTAGCCCTCTCTATGACCTGACTTTCAGAATTTTCCATGGCTGCATTCCAGAGATATTAAGAAAAACCAAATTCATTCATATTCTTTCATGGTTATACATTCATGGTTCTTTAGTGCCACCTGCTGGTCATTTTGTCATGCTACTCACTTTAATCTCAGATTATAAAATCACTTGTGTAAAAATTACAATCACATTTAGTCAAAATCATGTATTTCAAATAAATATATATATATATATATATATATATATATATATATATATATATATATATATATATATATATATATATATATATATATGCAACAAAATAAGCACATTTAAAAGTTTAAATACATATTACATATTCCCTACAATTGCCATTAAGCCACCATAGGGCAGCAGAAGACCACTCATTGGCTCATCCTGCTAACTGTTCAATCCTATTTAAACTTTAAAATATTGTTATAATATCATTACAAATCACATTTTGTCAAAGTTTACCAATTCACTTGAGGTATGTTCTTGCAATAGTATTACATTAAAATGAGAGCTGAAAATGTATTTTAAAAGGGGAAAACCGGACTATGCCATTTGTTGTCCATCTTCTATTTCAGATATCTATATCTGCAACAAAATGTGTATATGTGTAATCACACACAAGACTTAATATGGAAGATTTGCCTTAATACAAACACATACTTTTAAAATTAAAGTCAGCCAATGAGTGGTTCTACGCTGCCATATGCTGGTTAAAATAGTCATTTTGTCCTAATACTCTCTAACGTTGTTCCTTAATTCATATTTAGACATTATAAAATCATTATTATACATTTACAATCACATTTTGTAAAAAAAAAATGTTTTGAACTGGCTACATCTATATCTGTAACAAAATGTGTGTTTGTGTAAGCATGTTTAAAGGTGTAAACATGAAAAATGTGAAAATACTTTTGCATTTGGATGGCTATAATTTCAATACGTGGCCTTGACCAAGTGTCCCTGAAAGCCTTTAACTACTCAATGAATTTTCAGATCTTCTCAGAGAATGTAAGTACATGTGACATATGACTCTAAACAAACATGCTCAATTTCAAAGAAATCAGTAGCAGGTTTTAATGAAATTTCCAAATAAAACCACCACATGGCACCAAAAGACCACTAATTGGCACATTCATACTGTTATTTTCAAGGTTTTATTTCATATAGAATCACATTTAAACTTTTAAAAACCATTATACTAACATTACAAATCACATTTTTGTCAAGATTTACCACTTTGTTTTATTTGACATTTTTTTTGCAATTATGATACATTTCAATAACAATGATACCTAAACATGTTTTAAAGAGAACTTCCTTTTTAAATATCTTTGTGTGTGTGTGTGTGTGTGTGTGTGTGTGTTTGTGTGTGTGTGTGTGTGTGTGTGTGTGTGTGTGTGTGTAAGCACTTTTAATAGACTTAACATGGAAAAAATACTTTGATATCAAATACAGACAATTTACAAATGAAAGTGAGCCAATCACTTATCTTCTAATGCCACCTGCTGGTTAAATTACAAATTTTGTTCTAAAATTTAAAAATGACTATTATAACATTTAAAATCACATATTGTCAGATTATTTTCACCTGAACTCTCAATTTTAATTATTTTAGTGTTTAAAGTCCTTAAATGCTTAAAGGCCTCAATTGCTTGAACCCCGCTAAATGCTGCTTGCAGCTTTAATTATTATTATTATTATTCTCCCGTAAAACGCGTTGTGCAGACCAAACTGTAAGGGCTAGCGACTTGAAACTTGGCCAATAGGTAGTCCAACAATCGAGGAGAGGTTATCAAATTATGAGCCAGATTGGCCTATAGGTGGCGCTATAACGATCAATTGCGCAAAACTGCTCATAACTCCTAAACCGTTGATCATAAGGGTCAAGTGCCTTATATCATTGGAAAGCTGAGCTCATGGCGGACAAAACGTATATCTCCGAATTCATTTCCGGTATGCAAATTTTTCCGCCATTTTGAATTTTGTCAAAAACCTACTTTTCCATACTAGTCCTAGGTTTTTCACCATATTGAAACCAAACCAGTGCCAAAGTGTTCTCCATGGTCTCATTATCTATATCTATCAAAAAACTTGATATTTCGATTCATTGTCGCTTTGGGGCAACAAAATGGAGGTTCAGGCGGAGCCTATTTTACTTAAAATATTATAACTCAAGAAAGCAATAAGATAATTTCACCAAACTTGGAACACATGTGTATGGGCTCAGTCTTTGTTAAAAAAAATTAAAATTACGACGATTGACCACTTGGTGGCGCTATAACAAAAAAACATGAAAAGGCTATGACCACCTGACTGTTGGTCCAATTGACATGAAAATCGGTATGCAGTGTCTAGGTTCCAAGTGCCATGAGAGTTATTGAGAACATCGGCATATCTCAAAAACATGGCCGCCATCAACCAATTAATTTTGAGCACCTATAAGACAAGGTTAACGGAGGCCGATCGAACGAAACTCGATGGGCATGTTCGACTCATGGCCCTAGAGGTCTGTAACAATTTTGAAAGAAATCGGCCACTAGTTGGCGCTAACAAGTTTTATGGCTCTGTAATCACATGGTGTTGCACACATCCACAAAATGTGCATATCATATGATAGATCTCCTCATGCTGAACAACTTTGCCTCTAGAACCATTGCTGTCAATCAAATCGTTCATTAAATATTCGCGATTATGTTAAAAACGCATTTTTGCGAACTAGTCCCTGGTTTTGCCTGATCGGAACCAAACTAGTCTAGGACAATTCTCTTGACTCTTTAGATCAATAATTATTGAAAAAGTTGAACTTTACCCTTTGGGAAGCTATAACAGGGTCATTTAGAAAAGGGGCGTGGCAAAATACACTCAAAAGCATTTAAATCCTAAAGGAAAACTCAAAACTTCATGAAAAGTTTTGGGTATATGTGAAATAACATAGTGAAGAAGCATGCAAAGTTTTATGGAGATCAAACTATAGGTGGCGCTATAACTGTTAAAAAGCTTTAAAACCATGCATTTCCTATGGTAAATTGCCTGTATTGGCTTTAAATGGTCTTTTCCATCTATTATCACATAATGTTTAAATCATTTGTTAGATCTGCTCATTCTGACTCTCTAGGTCAATAATTATCAAACTTTTGCATTTGTTTGAATATGATAGGGTAATTTTAAATTGTAGCTAGTCAAAAGTTAAAGGACAATCTCCACCAATCTCGGCAGCACTTGCCTTTTTGAATCATCTAGATTAACTCTATCAATGGTATGAATTTCAGGCGTTTTAGCGAGATTTTTGAGAAAAACATCGGTAGCGTTTTTAAAATGGCGGCCGCCAATGGCGTCACACCCGGTACAAAATCGCTCATAACTCGGGAGCGGAAAGTGTCAGCGCTGTCAAACTTCGGGTGGGTAAGACCACTCAGGGCCCTTGCCCGAACACAGCGATTGCGGACCTCTAGGGGCGCCCCTCATGGATCGCTATTTGCGGGACCCCGCCTATATCGCATCTTACTCCCGACTACGGATGAGTCTGAAGACATGTGAGAGCTCATTCTAAAGGGCAAATCCAGCCCTATAATCGACCTGATTTTGAAAGTTTTGCTCTAGCCGTTTTTGAGATATAAGCCCCAAAGATACATGTTTAACCGGGCATTACTCCAGTCCCCCTTGGTCCAGGACCCCAGGAAAGTCTCATTCTATAGGGGCCATTGGGCACTCTCTCTGACCGAGTTTCAGAATTTTACATTGCTGCATTACAGAGATATTAAGCAAAAATAAAAAGAATAGAAAATTCATTCATGGTTCTCTGGTGCCACCTGCTGGTCATTTTGTCATGCTATTCACTCCAATCTGAGATTATGAAATCACTTGTTCAATCCTATTTAACTTAAAATAAATGTTATAAAATCATTACAAATCACATTTTGTGAAGTTTACCACATTTCTGAAAAATATGTTTTAAAGGGAAAACCTGGACTATGCCATCTGTTGTACACCACCTATTTCAGATATCTATTTCTGCAACCAAATATGTATGTGTGTAATCACATATAAGAGTTAACATGGAAAATGTGTCTTAATACAAACATATACTTTTAAAATTAAAGTCAGCCAATGAGTTATCCTCTACTGCAACCTGCTGCTTAAAATAGTCATTTTGTTCTATAATTCATATTTTGACTTTATAAAGTCACCATTATAACATTTAAAATCACATTTTGTCAGTTCATCACTTAATTTCACCTAAACTGTCAATTTTAATTATTTACTGTTTAAAGGCCTTAAATTCAACAGGCCTTAAATGCTTAAAGGCTTTAAATGCTTTAAATGCTTGAACCCGATAAATGCTGCCTGCAGCTTTAATATTATTATTATTATTATTCAGCGCGCATCGTGCAGACCAAACCGTAAGGGCTAGAGACTTGAAACTTGGCCAATAGGTAGTACAAAAATCGAGGAGGTTATCAAATTATGAGCCAGATTGGCCTATAGGTGGCGCTATAGCAATCAATTGCGCGAAACTGCTCATAACTCATATACCGTATGTCGTAGACTCAAGTGTCTGATATCATTGGAAAGCTGAATACCTGACGTAAAAACGTATATCTCGATTTCATTTCCGGTATGCAAATTTTCCGCCATTTTGAATTTTGTGAAAACATACTTTTGCCAACTATTCCTAGGTTTTTGTCAATCAGAACCAAACCAGTGCCAAAATGTCCACTGGAGTCTGATTATCAAAAATAATTGAAAAAATTAGAAATTTCGATTCACGGTCGTTAAGGGCGTAAAAACGGACGTTTAGGGCGGGGCCTATTTTACTAAAAGGCTATAACTCAAAAACGAAATGAGATATCTTCACCAAACTTGGTAAACATATGTAAGGGCTCAGTCTTTGGTCAGGATAAAAAAGTCGCGACGATTAGCCACTTGGTGGCGCTATAACATGAAAAAACACAAAAGGGCTATAACCACCACGCTAGTCCGATTGACTTGAAAATTGGTATGCAGTGTCTTGGTCAAGGTACCATATATGTCTATGAGGACATTGGCGTATCTTAAAAAACATGGCCGCCACAGCCAATTAAATTTGAGCACTTATTAGACAAGGTTAATGGAGGCGATCGGAATGAAACTTCGGTGGGCATGTTTGACTCATGGCCTAGAGGTCTGTAAGAATTTTGAAAGAAATCGGCCACTAGTTGGCGCTAACGAGTTTTATGGCTCTGTAATCACGTGGTGTTTCACACATACACAAATATGCATATCATATGATAGATCTCCTCATGCTGAACAACTTTGCCTCTAGAACCATTGCTGTCAATCAAATCGTTCATTAAATATTGGCGATTATGTTAAAACCCTACTTTTGCGAACTAGTCCCTGGTTTTTTGCCCGATCGGAACCAAACCAGTCTAGGACAATTCTCTGGACTCTCTAGATCAATAATTATCAAAAAAGTTGAACTTTTGTATTTGGATGGCTATAACAGGGTCATTTAAAAAGAGGTGTGGAAAAATGCACTCACAAGCCTATAAATCCTAAAGGAAACTCAAAACTTCACGAAAATTGTTGGGTATATGTGGCATAACATGCTGAAGAAGCATGCAAAGTTTTATGGAGATCGGACTATAGGTGGTGCTATAACTGTTAAAAAGCTTTAAAACCATGCATTTCCTATGGAAAATTGCCTGTATTAGCTGAAAATGGTATTTTCCATCTGTTGCAATATAATGTTTAAATCATTTGTTAGATCTGCTCATTCTGACTCTCTAGGTCAATAATTATATAGAAAAAATAACTTTTGCAATTGGATGGCTATAATAGAGTCATATCAATATGTGATTTTGACCAAATGTCCCCAAAAGCCTTTAACTCCTCATTGAATGTTTAGATCATCTCAAAAAGAGTTAAGTAGATGTGACACATGACTCTAAACAAGCATACAACATTTCATGGAGATCAGGCAATAGATGCCTCTATAAAAGTTTAAAAAGTGACAATGCTTATATTGGTGTATTACATTAAATTGCCATAAAGCCACCAGAGGGCAGCAGAAGACCACTTATTGGTTCATTCTGCTCACTAAGCATATATAAACTTTATAAAATCATTATAATAACATTGCAAATCACATTTTGACAATGTTTATCAATTAATTTGTTCATTTGATGTGTTTTTCACAATATTACATTACAATTCAAAATAACACCTGAAAATATGTTTTAAAGGGGAAAACATATTTTATATACCCTTTATTAAATTCAAATATCTATATCTGCAACAAAATGTGTATGTGAGTTAGCACATTTGAAGGCATTCACCTGGGAAAATGTGCCCATTAAATGGAAAACAGACATTTAAAATGAAAATGAGCTAATGAGTGGTTCTCTGCTGCCACCTGCTGGTTTTAAAATGTCATTTTGTCATACTACTTGATTATATTGCTCTATAATTCATAATTAGACATTATAAACCACTATTATAACATTTACAATCACATTTTGACAAATTCAATCAATTCATTTTATTTAAACAGTGGTATTGACAATTCTGCCAAACAATGATGGTATGATTAATGTGTAAAAATTACTACAAGACTAGGAGTAAGCATTGTGTTACTAATAATTTATTTAAAATATCTACATGTAAAACAGAAGTGTGTGTGTGTGTGTGTGTGTGTGTGTGTGTGTGTGTGTGTGTGTGTGTGTATCTGTCTGTCTGTCTTTCTGTCTCTCTCTCTCTGTATGTGTGTGTGTGTGTGTGTGTGTGTGTGTGTATGTGTGTGTGTGTGTGTGTGTGTGTGTGTGTGTATATCTACTCAAGAAATGCTCAGACTTTATTCAAATAAGCAGGTGACACATGACATTACATTTGGCAATAGTTTTTGCTTTAAAATTCATATCTAGGCATTGTAAAAATCATTATAATAACATTTAATATCCCATTTTGTCAATGTTTATCAATGCCATAGACTTGTGCTGGTTCTAATGCTAATGTTGTCCTATAGAGGGCTGCAGGATCAGAAATATACTTTATTGTGTTTCCACAGGTTAAAATTAAATGTATTGGCTAGAATCATGGTGAATCAAACCTCAATGGGGTAAATCATGGTAAATCACATTAGAATGTGGTAAATCATGGTGAACTATGGTAAATAATGCTATAATCATGGTGAATCATACTACAATGTGGTAAATCATGGTAAATCATATTAGAATGTGGAAACATGGTAAATCATGGTAAACTATGGTAAATCAGGCTAGGATCATGGTAAATCATATTAGAATTTGGCAACTAAGTGGTAAATCATGGTAAATCATATTAGAATGTGGTAACTCGTGGTAAATCATGGTAAACTATGGTAAATCATGCCAGGATCATGGTAAATCATACTACAATGTGGGTAAATCATGGTAAATCATATTAGAATATGGAAACATGGTAAATCATGGTAAACTAAGGTAGATCAGGCTACAATGTGGTAAATCATACTACAATGGGGTAAATCATGGTAAATCATATTAGAATATGGAAACATGGTAAATCATAGTAAACTATGGTAAATCAGGCTACAATGTGGTAAATCATACTACAATGGGGTAAATCATGGTAAATCATATTAGAATGTGGAAACATGGTAAATCGTAGTAAACTATGGTAAATCAGGCTAGAATCATGGTAAAATCAAACTGGAACATGGTAAATCACAGTAAATCATATGCCAGGACATGCTAAATCAATGGTAAATCATAGTAAAATATGGTAAATCACGGTAGAATCATGGTAAATCACTAACACAGGGAATATCATGGTAAATCAGGCAAGAACATGGTAAATCAAGGTAAACTATGGTGAATCATGGTAAATCACACTAGAACATGGTAAATCATGGTAAACTATGCTAGTACATGGTAAATTAGACCATAGGTGGCACTATAACTGACAAAAAGCTTTGAAAACCATTACATATCCTATATTAAATTGCCTTTATTGGCTGTAAATGTTCATTTTCATCTATTATGTCAGTGGTTAAATGCTTGCTAAATGAACCTTGGTGTCTTTTGATGCTTTTAGGCTTTAAGTCCTTAAAGGCCTTAAATGCTTGAACCCGCTAAATGCTGCTTGCAGCTTTAATTAGGGTTCGAGCACGTGCTGAACACCTATTGTATTTGTGCTGATTTTTATTATTATTAGGGTTCGAGCACGAAGTGCTGAAACCTATTGTATTTGTGCTGATTTTTATTATTGAAACCGTAAGGGCTAGAGACTTGAAACTTGGCCAATAGGTAGTACAAAAATCGAGGAGAGGTTATCAAATTATGAGCCAGATTGGCCTATAGGTGGCGCTATAGCAATCAATTGCGCGAAAGGGCTCATAACTCCTAAACCGTTTGGTCCACACTCAAGTGTCTTATATCATTGGAAAGCTGAGACCTTGGCGAACAAAATGTATATCTCCGATTTTATTTCCGTCATTAAAATTTTCCGCCATTTTGAATTTTGTTGAAAACCTACTTTTGCAAACTAGTCCCTGGTTTTTGCCCGATCAAAAACCAAACCAGTGCCAAAATGTTCTCTGGAGTCTATTTATCAATAATAATTGAAAAAATGTTGAAATTTCGATTCACGGTTGTTAAGGGGCGTAAAATGAACGTTTAGAAGCGGGGCCTATTTTACTAAAAAGGCTATAACTCAAAAACGAAATGAGATATCTTCACCAAACTTGGTAAACATATGTATGGGCTCAGTTTTTGGTCAGGATAAAAAATTCGCGACGATTAACCACTTGGTGGCGCTATAACATGAAAAAAACACAAAAGGGCTATAACCACCACGACCGCTAGTCCGATTGACTTGAAAATTGGTATGCAGTGTCTTGGTCAAGGTACCATGTATGTCTATGAGGACATTGGCGTATCTTAAAAACATGGCCGCCACAGCCAATTAAATTTGAGCACTTATTAGACAAGGTTAATGGAGGCGATCGGAATGAAACTCGGTGGGCATGTTTGACTCATGGCCTAGAGGTCTGTAAGAAAGAAATCGGCCACTAGTTGGCGCTAACGAGTTTTATGGCTCTGTAATCACGTGGTGTTGCACACATACACAAAATATGCATATCATATGATAGATCTCCTCATACTGAACAACTTTGCCTCTAGAACTATTGCTGTCAATCAAATCGTTCATTAAATATTGGCGATTATGTTAAAAACCTACTTTTGCGAACTAGTCCCTGGTTTTTGCCCGATCGGAACCAAACCAGTCTAGGACAATTCTCTGGACTCTCTAGATCAATAATTATCGAAAAAGTTGAATTTTGCATTTGGATGGCTATAACAGGGTCATTTAAAAAGAGTGTGGAAAAATGCACTCAAAAGCCTATAAATCCTAAAGGGAAACTCAAAACTTCACGAAAATTGTTGGGTATATGTGGCATAACATGCTGAAGAAGCATGCAAAGTTTTATGGAGATCGGACTATAGGTGGCGCTATAACTGTTAAAAACCTTTAAAACCATGCATTTCCTATGGAAAATTGCCTGTATTAGCTGCAAATGGTATTTTCCATCTGTTGCAATATAATGTTTAAATAATTTGTTAGATCTGCTCATTCTGACTCTCTAGGTCAATAATGATATAGAAAAAATAACTTTTGCAATTGGATGGCTATAATAGAGTCATATCAATATGTGATTTTGACCAAATGTCCCCAAAAGCCTTTAACTCCTCAATGGATGTTTAGATCATCTCAAAAAGAGGAAAGTACATGTGACATATGACTCTAAACAAGCATACAAAATTTCATGGAGATCAGGCAATAGATGCCTCTATAAAAGTAAAAAGTGACAATGCTTATATTGGTGTATTAAATTAAATTGCCATAAAGCCACCAGAGGGCAGCATAAGACCACTTATTGGTTCATCTGCTCACTTATAATAACATTTGCAAATCACATTTTGACAATGTTTATCAATTAAATTGTTAATTTGATGTTTGTTTTACAATAATATTACATTACAATTAAAATAACACCTGAAAATATGTTTTAAAGGGAAAACTTGGAATAAGTCATTTGTTACCCATTATTTTATTCAGATATCTATATCTGAAACAAAATGTGTATGTGAGTTATACGTTTGAAGGCATTCACTTGGAAAATGTGCCCATTAAATGAAAAACAGACATTTAAAATGAAAATTAGCTAATGAGTGGTTCTCTGCTGCCCCTGCTGGTTATAAAAGTCATTTTGTCATACTATCTACTTATAATGTTCTATAATTCATATTTAGATATTATAAAACCACTATTATAACATTTACAATCACATTTTGTCAAATTTGATCAATTAATTTTTATTTAAGCAGTGGTATTGACATTTCTGCCAAAAAATGATGGGATGATTAATGTGTAAAAATTACTACAAGACTAGGAGTAAGCATTTTGTTTCTATTAATTTATTTAAAATATCTATATGTAAAACAGAAGTGTGTGTGTGTGTGTGTGTGTGTGTGTGTGTGTCTGTCTGTCTGTCTGTCTGTCTGTCTGTCTGTCTGTCTGTCTCTGTCTCTGTCTCTCTCTCTCTCTCTCTCTCTCTGTTTGTGTGTGTGTGTGTGTGTGTGTGTGTGTGTGTGTGTGTGTGTCTGTCTGTCTGTCTGTCTTTCCCTCTCTCTCTCTCTCTCTCTCTCTCTCTCTGTTTGTGTGTGTGTGTGTGTGTGTGTCTGTCTGTCTGTCTGTCTTTCCCTCTCTCTCTCTCTCTCTCTCTCTCTCTCTCTTTTTCTGTATGTGTGTGTGTGTGTGTGGCCAATATCTATTCAAACAATGCCTAGACTTTATTCAAATAAGCACGTGACACATGACATTACATTTGGCAATAGTTTTTAGCTTTAAAATTCATATCTAGGAATTGTAATATCATTATAATAACATTTAATATCACATTCTGTCAATGTTTATCAATGCCATATACTTGTGCTGGCTGTAATGCTAATGTTGTCCTATAGAGTGGGCTGCAGGATCAGAAATATACTTTCTTGTGTTTCCACAGGTTACAATTAAATGTAGAGGCTAGAATCATGGTAAATCAAACCTCAATTTGGTAAATCATGGTGAACTATGGTAAATGAGGCTAGGATCATGGTAAATCATACTACAATGTGGTAAATCATGGTAAATCATATTAGAATGTGGAAACATGGTAAATCATGGTAAACTATGGTAAATCAGGCTAGGATCATGGTAAATCATACCACAATGTGGTAAGTCATGGTAAATCATATTAGAATGTGGTAACTCATGGTAAATCATGGTAAACTATGGTAAATCATGGTAAATCATACTACAATGTGGTAAATCATGGTAAATCATATTAGAATATGGAAACATGGTAAATCATAGTAAACAATGGTAGATTAGGCTATTATCATGGTAAATCATACTACAATGTGGTAAATCATGGTAAACTATTGTAAATCAGGCTACAATGTGGTAAATCGTACTACAATGTGGTAAATCATGGTAAATCATATTAGAATGTGGAAACATGGTAAATCATAGTAAACTATGGTAAATCAGAATAGAATCATGGTAAATCAAACTGAAACATGGTAAATCACAGTAAATCATGCCAGGACATGCTAAATCAATGTAAGCTATGACAATTCATGGTAAAATATGGCAAATCACGTTAAAGTATGGTAAATCACTAACACAGGGAATATCATGGTAAATCAGGCAAGAACATGGTAAATCAAGGTAATCTATGGTGAATCATGGTAAATCACACTAGAACATGGTAAATCATGGTAAACTATGGTGAATCATGGTAAATCACACTAGACCATGGTAAATCATTGTAAACTATGCTAGTACATGGTAAATTAGACCATAGGTGGCGCTGTAACTGACAAAAGCTTTGAAAACCATACATATCCTATAGTTAATTGCCTGTTTGGCTGTAAATGGCCATTTCCATCTATTGTGTCAGTGGTTAAATGCTTCTAAATGAACCTTGTCTTGTTATGCTTGTGTGCTTAAAGGCCTTAAAAGCTCGAACCCGCTAAATGCTGCTTGCAGCTTTAATTAATATTATTATTATTATTCAGCGAAAAAGCATCGTGCAGACCAAACCGTAAGGGCTAGAGACTTGAAACTTGGCCAATAGGTAGTACAAAAATCGAGGAGAGGTTATCAAATTATGAGCCAGATTGGCCTATAGGTGGCGCTATAGCAATCAATTGCGCAAAGGGCTCATAACTCCTAAACCGTTTGGCCCACACTCAAGTGTCTTATATCATTGGAAAGCTGAGAACTTGGCGAACAAAATGTATATCTCGATTTTATTTCCGTCATTAAAATTTTCCGCCATTTTGAATTTTGTTGAAAACCTACTTTTGCAAACTAGTCCCTGGTTTTTGCCCGATCAAACCAAACCAGTGCCAAAATGTTCTCTGGAGTCTATTTATCAATAATAATTGAAAAAATGTTGAAATTTCGATTCACGGTTGTTAAGGGGCGTAAAAACGAACGTTTAGTGCGGGGCCTATTTTACTAAAAAGGCTATAACTCAAAAACGAAATGAGATATCTTCACCAAACTTGGTAAACATATGTATGGGCTCAGTTTTTGGTCAGGATAAAAAATTCGCGACGATTAACCACTTGGTGGCGCTATAACATGAAAAAAACACAAAAAGGGCTATAACCACACGACCGCTAGTCCGATTGACTTGAAAATTGGTATGCAGTGTCTTGGTCCAAGGTACCATGTATGTCTATGAGGATATTGGCGTATCTTAAAAAACATGGCCGCCACAGCCAATTAAATTTGAGCACTTATTAGACAAGGTTAATGGAGGCCGATCGGAATGAAACTCGGTGGGCATGTTTGACTCATGGCCCTAGAGGTCTGTAAGAATTTTGAAAGAAATCGGCCACTAGTTGGCGCTAACGAGTTTTATGGCTCTGTAATCACGTGGTGTTGCACACATCCACAAAATATGAATATCATTTGATAGATCTCCTCATACTGAACAACTTTGCCTCTAGAACTATTGCTGTCAATCAAATCGTTCATTAAATATTGGCAATTATGTTAAAAACCTACTTTTTGCCCTGGTTTTTGCCCGATCGGAACCAAACCAGTCTAGGACAATTCTCTGGACTCTCTAGATCAATAATTATCGAAAAAAAGTTGAATTTTTGAATTTGGATGGCTATAACAGGGTCATTTAAAAAAGAGGTGTGGAAAAATGCACTCAAAAGCCTATAAATCCTAAAGGAAACTCAAAACTTCACGAAAATTGTTGGGTATATGTGGCATAACATGCTGAAGAAGCATGCAAAGTTTTATGGAGATCAGACTATAGCTGGCGCTATAACTGTTAAAAACCTTTAAAACCATGCATTTCCTATGGAAAATTGCCTGTATTAGCTGCAAATGGTATTTTCATCTGTTGCAATATAATGTTTAAATAATTTGTTAAATCTGCTCATTCTGACTCTCTAGGTCAATAATGATATAGAAAAATAACTTTTGCAATTGGATGGCTATAATGAGTCATATCAATATGTGATTTTGACCAAATGTCCCCAAAAAGCCTTTAACTCCTCAATGGATGTTTAGATCATCTCAAAAGAGGAAAGTACATGTGACATATGACTCTAAACAAGCATACAAAATTCCATGGAGATCAGGCAATAGATGCCTCTATAAAAGTAAAAAAGTGACAATGCTTATATTGGTGTATTAAATTAAATTGCCATAAAGCCACCAGAGGGCAGCATAAGACCACTTATTGGTTCATTCTGCTCACTTATAATAACATTTGCAAATCACATTTTGACAATGTTTATCAATTAAATTGTTAATTTGATGTATGTTTTACAATAATATTAAATTACAATTAAAATAACACCTGAAAATATGTTTTAAAGGAAAACTTGGAATAAGTCATTTGTTACCCATTATTTTATTCATATATCTATATCTGAAACAAAATGTGTATGTGAGTTAGCGTTTGAAGGCATTCACTTGGAAAATGTGCCCATTAAATGAAAAACAGACATTTAAAATGAAAATGAGCTAATGAGTGATTCTCTGCTGCCCCCTGCTGGTTATAAAAAAGTCATTTTGTCATACTATCTACTTATAATGTTCTATAATTCATATTTAGATATTATAAAACCACTATTATAACATTTACAATCACATTTTGTCAAATTTGATCAATTAATTTTTATTTAAGCAGTGGTATTGACATTTCTGCCAAAAAATGATGGTATGATTAATGTGTAAAAATTACTACAAGACTAGGAGTAAGCATTTTGTTTCTATTCATTTATTTAAAATATCTATATGTAAAACAGAAGTGTGTGTGTGTGTGTGTGTGTGTGTGTGTGTGTGTGTGTGTGTGTGTGTCTGTCTGTCTGTCTCTGTCTCTCTCTCTCTCTCTCTCTCTCTGTTTGTGTGTGTGTGTGTGTGTGTGTGTCTGTCTGTCTGTCTGTCTTTCCCTCTCTCTCTCTCTCTCTCTCTCTCTCTCTCTCTCTTTCTGTATGTGTGTGTGTGTGTGTGTGGCCAATATCTATTTCAAACAATGCCTAGACTTTATTCAAATAAGCACGTGACACATGACATTACATTTGGCAATAGTTTTTAGCTTTAAAATTCATATCTAGGAATTGTAATATCATTATAATAACATTTAATATCACATTCTGTCAATGTTTATCAATGCCATATACTTGTGATGGCTGTAATGCTAATGTTGTCCTATAGAGGGGGCTGCAGGATCAGAAATATACTTTCTTGTGTTTCCACAGGTTACAATTAAATGTAGAGGCTAGAATCATGGTAAATCAAATCTCAATGTGGTAAATCATGGTGAACTATGGTAAATGAGGCTAGGATCATGGTAAATCATACTACAATGTGGTAAATCATGGTAAATCATATTAGAATGTGGAAACATGGTAAATCATGGTAAACTATGGTAAATCAGGCTAGGATCATGGTTAATCATACCACAATGTGGTAAGTCATGGTAAATCATATAAGAATGTGGCAACTCGTGGTAAATCATGGTAAATCATATTAGAATGTGGTAACTCATGGTAAATCATGGTAAACTATGGTAAATCATGCCAGGATCATGGTAAATCATACTACAATGTGGTAAATCATGGTAAATCATATTAGAATATGGAAACATGGTAAATCATAGTAAACTATGGTAGATTAGGCTATTATCATTGCAAATCATACTACAATGTGGTAAATCATGGTAAACTATTGTAAATCAGGCTACAATGTGGTAAATCGTACTGCAATTGGGTAAATCATGGTCAATCATATTAGAACGTGGAAACATGGTAAATCATAGTAAACTATGGTAAATCAGAATAGAATCATGGTAAATCAAACTGAAACATGGTAAATCAAAGTAAATCTTTCTAGGACATGCTAAATCAATGTAAGCTATGACAATTCATGGTAAAATATGGCAAATCACGGTAAAGTATGGTAAATCACTAACACAGGGAATATCATGGTAAATCAGGCAAGAACATGGTAAATCAAGGTAATCTATGGTGAATCATGGTAAATCACACTAGAACATGGTAAATCATGGTAAACTATGGTGAATCATGGTAAATCACACTAGACCATGGTAAATCATTGTAAACTATGCTAGTACATGGTAAATTAGACCATAGGTGGCGCTGTAACTGACAAAAGCTTTGAAAACCATACATATCCTATAGTTAATTGCCTGTTTGGCTGTAAATGGCCATTTCCATCTATTGTGTCAGTGGTTAAATGCTTGCTAAATGAACCTTGTCTTGTTATGCTTGTGTGCTTAAAGGCCTTAAAAGCTCGAACCCGCTAAATGCTGCTTGCAGCACTATAATTATTATTATTATTATTATTATTCCCGTGCTAAACCCGAGACAAAGACCAAACCGTAAGGGCTAAATCGAGCTGAAACTGCAAAATATGGTAGCAATCAAGAGGGGAATTGCGCAAAAGCCTATAGATGGCCTATATAGGGCGCTTCTTATATCATTGGAAAGCTGAATACCTGAAGTAAAAAACGTATATCTCGATTTTATTTCCGGTATGCAAATTTTCCGCCATTTTGAATTTTGTTGAAAAACTACTTTTGCCAACTATTCCTAGGATTTTTGTCAATCAGAACCAAACCAGTGCCAAAATGTTTTCTGAGTCTGATTATCAATAATCATTGAAAAAATTCATAATATCGATTCACGGTTGTTAAGGCGTAAAAACAGTCGTTTAGGCGGGGCCTATTTTACTAAAAGGCTATAACTCAAAACGAAATGAGATATCTTCACCAAACTTGGTACACATATGTAGGGCTCAGTCTTTGGTCAGGATAAAAAATCGCAACGATTGGCCACTTGGTGGCGCTATAACATGAAAAAACCCTGAAAAGGGCTATAACCACATCACCGCTAGTCCGATTGACTTGAAAATTGGTATGCAGTGTCTTGGTCCAAGGTACCATATATATATCTATGAGGACATTGGCGTATCTTAAAAAACATGGCCGCCACAGCCAATTAAATTTGAGCACTTATTAGACAAGGTTAATGGAGGCGATCGGAATGAAACTCGGTGGGCATGTTTGACTCATGGCCTAGAGGTCTGTAAGAATTTTGAAAGAAATCGGCCACTAGTTGGCGCTAACGAGTTTAAAGGCTCTGTAATCACGTGGTGTTGCACACATCCACAAAATATGCATATCATTTGACAGATCTCCTCATGTTGAACAACTTTGCTTCTAGAACCATTGCTGTCAATCAAATGCGTTCATTAAATATTCGCGATTATGTCAAAAACCTACTTTTGCGAACTAGTCCCTGGTTTTTGCCCGATCGGAACCAAACCAGTCTGGGACAATTCTATGGACTCTCCAGACCAATAATCATTGACAAAAGTTGAAATTTTGCTTTTGCATGGCTATAACAGGTTCATTTACAAAGAGGCGTGGCAAAATACACTCAAAGCCTATAAATCCTAAGGAAAACTCATAACTTTACGAAAATTGTTGGGTATATGTGGCATAACATGCCAAAGAAGCATGCAAAGTTTTATGGAGATAAGACTATAGGTGGCGCTATAACTGTTAAAAAGCTTTAAACCATGCATTTCCTATGGTAAATTGCCTGTTTTGGCTGTAAATGGCCTTTTCCATCTATTATCATTTAATATTAAAATTATTTGTTAGATGTGCTCATTTTGACTCTCTAGGTCAATAATTATATTAAAAAAAAACCTTTTGCAATTGGATGGCTCTAATAGGTTCATAGCAATATGTGATTTTGACCAAGTGTCACAAAGCCTTTAACTCCTCAATGAATGTTTAGATCTTCTCAAAAAGAGGTAAGTACATGTGACATATGACTCTAAACAAGCATGCAACATTTCATGGAGATCGGGCAATAGATGCCTCTATAATAGGTAAAAAGGTTTCAATGTGCCAAAGCTTTATACCTAAAATTGCCATAAAGCCACCAGAGGGCAGCATAAGACCACTCATTGGTTCATTCTGCTCACTAAGCATGTATAAAATCATTATAATAACATTGCAAATCACAGAACATGTGTCCTATGCCTCTAAACAAACATATTGTACAATATTGACCTATATAACAGTTAGAAAGGTGAAAATGGCAGTGTTACTATGAATATAATGGAATATTAATCCAATTAGTGGTATTATACCCCATTCTGTTCATTTCGTCATAATACTCACTGATATGATCTATAAGTCATATTTAGACTTTATAAAATCACTATTTTAACATTTACAATCATATTTAGTCTAAATTAATCTATCAAGTATTAATATTGACAATTGTCACATTGAGAAATGTGAATCCTGAAGGAGACTTGCAGTAAACATTTTGTTTTTCATCATTTAAATCAAATGTCTGTATCTAAAAATTATGTGTGTGTAGTCCTGTTTCTGAATAAATTCTGAATAATCTGAATAATAGTTTATAAGAGCTATGAGAAATGCTTATAGACCATAGCATTTAAAAAATGTGTGTGTGTGTGTGTGTGTGTGTGTGTGTGTGTGTGTGTGTGTGTGTGTGTGTGTGTGTGTGTGTGTGTGTGTGTGTGAGACTCTCGTCAATAATTATCTAAATAAATAACTTTTGCATTTGGATGGATATAATAGGATCATAGTGTGATTTTGACCAAATGTCCCAAAGCCTTTAACTCCTCAATGAATGTTTAGATCATCTCAAAAAGAGGGAAGTACATGTGACATATGACTCTTAACAAGCATACAAAATGTCATGGAGATCAGGCAATAGATGCCTCTATAAAAGTTAAAAAAGTGACAATGCTTATATTGGTGTATTACATTAAATTGCCATAAAGCCACCAGAGGGCAGCAGAAGACCACTTATTGGTTCATTATGTTCACTAAGTATATATAAACTTTATAAAATCCTTATAATAACATTGCAAATCACATTTTGACAATGTTTATCAATTAATATGTTCATTTAATGTATGTTTTTACAATAAAATCACATTACAATTAAAATAATAACTGAAAATATGTTTTAAAGGGGAAAACCTGGAATAAGCAAACTTGTTACCTATCATTTATTTAAAATATCTATATATGCAACAAGATGTGTATGTGAGTTAGCACGTTTGAAGGCATTCACTTTGAAAATGTGACCATTAAATGAAAAACAGACAGTTCAAATGAGCTAATGAGTGGTTCTCTGCTGCCACCTGCTGGTTAGAAATATAATCATTTTGTCATATTACCTACTTATTGTTCTATAATTCATATTTAGATATTATAAAACCACCATTATAAAATGTACAATCACATTTTGTCAAATTTGATCAATTCATTTTTATTTAAGCATTGGTATTGACAATTCTACCAAAAAATGATGGTATGATTGATGTGTAAAAATGACTACAAGAATAGGAATAAGCATTTTGTTACTAATTATTTATTTAAAATATCTATATGTAAAACATAAGTGTGTGTGTCTGTCTCTCTCTCTATATATATATGTGTGTGTGTGTGTGTGTATGTACGTGTACATGTTTGTGTGTGTGTGTGTGTGTGTGTGTGTGTGTGTGTGTGTGTATAAGCACATTTATTGTACTTTACAAGGAATATGAACTTTGAAACCAAACCCATTCATACACTCATTCACACTCAATTGGTCTTTAATAGGTTCATAGCAATGTGATTTTGACCAAGTGTCGAAAGCCTTTAACTCCTCAATGAATGTTTAGATCTTCTCAAAAAGAAATTACATGTGACATATGACTCTAAACAAGCATGCAACATTTCATGGAGATCGGGCAATAGATGCCTCTATAATAGGTAAAGGTCAAATGCAAACCTTTAATTCTTAAGTGCCTTATAACACGCTAAATGACTGCACTTTAATTAGGGGTTGCACGAAGTGAACACCTATTGTATTTGTGCTGATTTTTATTGGGGTTCGAGCACGAAGTGCTGAACACCTATTGTATTTGTGCTGATTTTTGTGTGTGTATTATTATTCAGCGGCATCGTGCAGACCAAACCGTAAGGGCTAGAGACTTGAAACTTGGCCAATAGGTAGTACAAAAATCGAGGAGAGGTTATCAAATTATGAGCCAGATTGGCCTATAGGTGGCGCTATAGCAATCAATTGCGAAACTGCTCATAACTCATATACCGTTTGTAGACTCAAGTGTCTGATATCATTGGAAAGCTGAATACCTGACGAAAAAACGTATATCTCCGATTTCATTTCCGGTATGCAAATTTTCCCGCCATTTTGAATTTTGTGAAAACATACTTTTGCCAACTATTCCTGGTTTTTGTCAATCAGAACCAAACCAGTGCCAAAATGTCTCTGGAGTCTGATTATCAAAATAATTGAAAAAATTAGAAATTTCGATTCACGGTCGTTAAGGGGCGTAAACACGTTTAGGCGGGCCTATTTTACTAAAGGCTATAACTCAAAACGAAATGAGATATCTTCACCAAACTTGGTAAACATATGTAAGCTCAGTCTTTGGTCAGGATAAAAAAATCGCATTGATTGGCCACTTGGTGGCGCTATAACATGAAAAAACCTGAAAAGGGCTATAACCATGACCTATTCCGATTGACTTGAAAATTGGTATGCAGTGTCTTGGTCCAAGGTACCATATCTATGAGGACATTGGCGTATCTTAAAAACATGGCCATCAGCCAATTAATTTGAGCACTTATTAGACAAGGTTAATGGGCGATCGGAATGAAACTGGTGGGCATGTTTGACTCATGGCCTAGAGGTCTGTAAGAATTTTGAAAGAAATCGGCCACTAGTTGGCGCTAACGAGTTTATGGCTCTGTAATCACGTGGTGTTGCACACATACACAAAATATGCATATCATATGATAGATCTCCTCATGGTGAACAACTTTGCCTCTAGAACCCTTGCTGTCAATTAAATCGTTCATTAAATATTTGATTATGTTAAAACCTACTTTTGCGAACTAGTCCCTGGTTTTTGCCCGATCAGAACCAAACCAGTCTAGGACAATTCTCTGGACTCTCTAGATCAATAATTATCGAAAAAGTTGAACTTTTGCATTTGGATGGCAATAACAGGGTCATTTAAAAAGAGGTGTGGAAAAATGCACTCAAAAGCCTATAAATCCTAAAGAAACTCAAAACTTCACGAAAATGTTGGGTATATGTGGCATAACATGCTGAAGAAGCATGCAAAGTTTTATGGAGATCGGACTATAGGTGGCGCTATAACTGTTAAAAGCTTTAAAACCATGCATTTCCTATGGAAAATTGCCTGTATTAGCTGCAAATGGTATTTTCTATCTGTTGCAATATAATGTTTAAATCATTTGTTAGATCTGCTCATTCTGACTCTCTAGGTCAATAATTATATAGAAAAATAAATTTTGCAATTGGATGGCTATAATAGAGTCATATCAATATGTGATTTTGACCAAATGTCCCCAAAGCCTTTAACTCCTCAATGAATGTTTAGATCATCTCAAAAAGAGGTACAAATGACATGACTCTAAACAAGCATACAATATTTCATGGAGATCGGGCAATAGATGCCTCTATAAAGGTAAAAAGTGACAATGCTTATATTGGTGTATTGCCATAAAGCCACCAGAGGGCAGCATAAGACCACTTATTGGTTTATTCTGCTCACTAAGCATATATACACTTTATAAATTAATACAATAACATTTGAAATCACATTTTGACAATGTTTATCAATTAATTTGTTAATTTGATCTATGTTTTTACAATAATATTACATTACAATTAAAATAACACCTGAAAATATGTTTTAAAGGAAAACATAGAATAAGTCATTTGTTACCCATTATTTTATTCAAATATCTATATCTGCAACAAAATGTGTATGTGAGTTATACGTTTGAAGGCATTCACTTGTGTGCCCATTAAATGAAAACAGACATTTAAAATGAAAATGAGCTAATGAGTGGTTCTCTGCAGCCACCTGCTGGTTATAAAATCATTTTGTCATACTATCTACTTATAATGTTCTATAATTCATATTTAGACATTATAAAACCACTATTTTTTTGTAAAATTTGATCAATTATTTTTATTTAAGCAGTGGTATTGACATTTCTGTAAAAAATTATGGTATGATTAAAAGTGTAAAATTACTACAAGACTAGTAAGCATTTTGTTTCTATTAATTTATTTAAAATATATATATGTAAAACAGAAGTGTGTGTGTGTGTGTGTGTCTGTCTGTCTGTCTGTCTGTGTTTCTCTCTCTCTCTCTCTCTCTCTCTCTCTCTCTCTCTCTCTCTCTCTCTCTCTCTCTCTGTATATGTGTGTGTAATATCTACTCAAGAAATGCTCAGACTTTATTCAAATAAGCACGTGACACATGACATTACATTTGCAATAGTTTGCTTTAAAATTCATATCTAGGAATTGTAAAATCATTATAATAACATTTAATATCACATTCTGTCAATGTTTATCAATGCCATATACTTGTGCTGGCTGTAATGCTAATGTTGTCCTATAGAGGGCTGCAGGATCAGAAATATACTTTCTTGTGTTTCCACAGGTTAAAATTAAATGTAGACTAGAATCATGGTAAATCAAACCTCATGTGATAAATCATGGTAAATCATATTAGAATGTGGTAAATCATGTTAACTATGGTAAATCAGGCTAGGATCATGGTAAATCATACTACAATGTGGTAAATCATATTAGAATGTGGAAACATGGTCAATCATGGTAAACTATGGTAAATCATGCCAGGATCATGGTAAATCATACTACAATGTGGTAAATCATGGTAAATCATATTAGAATGTGGTAACTCATGGTAAATCATGGTAAACTATGCTAGTACATGGTAAATTAGACCATAGGTGGTATGTAACTGACAAAAATTTTGAAAACCATACATATCATAGTTAATTGCCTGTTTGGCAGTAAATGGTCATTCCATCTATGTGTCATGGTTAAATGCTTGTAAATGAAACCTGGTCTTGTTTGTATTGTAAAAGCCTTAAAAGCTCAAGCTAAATGCTGCTTGCAGCTTTAATTATTATTAGGTTCGGTAAATCTGAACACCTATTGTATTTGTGCTGATTTTTTATTATTATTAGGGGTTGAAAGTGCTGAACACTATTATTTTGTGAATTATTATTATTATTATTATTATTCAGCGAAGCATCGTTCAGACCAAACCGTAAGGGCTAGAGACTTGAAACTTGGCCAATGGTAGTACAAAAATCGAGAGAGGTTATCAAATTTGAGCCAGATTGGCCTATAGGTGGCGCTATAGCAATCAATTGCGAAACTGCTCATAACTCATATACCGTATGTGTAGACTCAAGTGTCTGATATCATTGGAAAGCTGAATACCTGACGTAAAAACGTATATCTCGATTTCATTTCCGGTATGCAAATTTTCCCGCCATTTTGGTGAAAACATACTTTTGCCAACTATTCCTAGGTTTTTGTCAATCAGAACCAAACCAGTGCCAAAATGTCACTGGAGTCTGATTATCAAAAATAATTGAAAAAATTAGAAATTTCGATTCACGGTCGTTAAGGGGCGTAACGGACGTTTAGGGCGGGGCCTATTTTACTAAAAGGCTATAACTCAAAACGAAATGAGATATCTTCACCAAAGTAAACATATGTAAGGCTCAGTCTTTGGTCAGGATAAAAAAATCGCATTGATTGGCCACTTGGTGGCGCTATAACATGAAAAAACCACAAAGGGCTATAACCACGTGACCGCTATTCGATTGACTTGAAAATTGGTATGCAGTGTCTTGGTCAAGGTACCATATATAACTATGAGGACATTGGCGTATCTTAAAAAACATGGCCACAGCCAATTAAGTTTGAGCACTTATTAGACAAGGTTAATGGAGGCGATCGGAATGAAACTCATGGGCATGTTTGACTCATGGCCTAGAGGTCTGTAATTTTGAAGAAATCGCCACTAGTTGGCGCTATGAGTTTAATGGCTCTGTAATCACGTGGTGTTGTACACATCCACAAAATATGCATATCATTTGATAGATCTCCTCATGTTGAACAACTTTGCTCTAGAACCATTGCTGTCAATCAAATCGTTCATTAAATATTGATTATGTTAAAACCTACTTTGCGAACTAGTCCTGGTTTTGCCGATCGGAATCAAACCAGTCTAGGACAATTCTCTGGACTCTCTAGATCAATAATTATCAAAAAAGTTGAACTTTTGAATTTGGATGGCTATAACAGAGTAATTTAAAAGAGGTGTAAAATGCACTCAAAAGCCTATAAATCCTAAAGGGAAACTCAAAACTTCAAAATTGTTGGGTATATGTGGCATAACATGCTGAAGAAGCATGCAAAGTTTTATGAAGATCAAACTATAGGTGGCGCTATAACTGTTAAAAGCTTTAAAACCATGCATTTCCTATGGAAATTGCCTGTAAGCTGCAAATGGTATTTTCCATCTGTTGCAATATAATGTTTAAATCATTTGTTAGATCTGCTCATTCTGACTCTCTAGGTCAATAATTATAGAAAAAATAACTTTTACAATTGGATGGCTATAATAGTCATATCAATATGTGATTTTGACCAAATGTCCCCAAAAACCTTTAACTCCTCATTGAATGTTTAGATAATCTCAAAGAGAAATACGTGTGACACATGACTCTAAACAAGCATACAACATTTCATGGAGATCAGGCAATAGATGCCTCTATAAAAGTTAAAAGTGACAATGCTTATATTGGTGTATTACATTAAATTGCCATAAAGCCACCAGAGGGCATAAGACCACTTATTGGTTCATTCTGCTCACTAAGCATATATAAACTTTATAAAATCATTACATAACATTGCAAATCACATTTTGACAATGTTTATCAATTAATTGTTCATTTGATGTATTTTTCACAATATTACATTACAATTCAAAATAACACCTGAAAATATGTTTTAAAGGAAAACATAGAATAAGTTATATCCTTTTTAAATTCAAATATCTATATCTGCAACAAAATGTGTATGTGAGTTAGCACATTTGAAGGCATTCACCGGAAAATGTGCCCATTAAATGAAAAACAGACATTTACAATGAAAATGAGCTAATGGTGGTTCTCTGCTGCCACCTGCTGGTTTTAAAATCTCATTTTGACATACTACTTGATTATATTGCTCTATAATTCATATTTAGACATTATAAAACCACTATTTTAACATTTACAATCACATTTTGACAAATTTGATCAATTCATTTTTATTTAAACAGTGGTATTGACAATTCTGCCAAACAATGATGGTATGATTAATGTGTAAAATTAATACAAGACTAGGAGTAAGCATTGTGTTACTAATAATTTATTTAAAATATCTGCATGTAAAACAGAAGTGTGTGTGTGTGTGTGTGTGTGTGTGTGTGTGTGTGTGTGTGTGTGTGTGTGTGTGTGTGTGTGTGTGTGTGTGTGTGTGTGTGTTTGTGTTAGAATGTGGTAAGTCATGGTAAAACATGGTAAATCAGGCTAGGATTGTGGTAAATCATACTACAATGTATTAAATCATGTAAATCATATTAGAATGTGGTAACTCATTGGTAAATCATGGTAAACTATGGTAAATCAGGCTACAATGTGTAAATCATACTACAATGTGGTTAAATCATGGTAAATAATATTAGAATATGGAAACATGGTAAATCATGGTAAACTATGGTAAATCAGGCTAGGATCATGGTAAATCATACTACAATGTGGTAAATCATGGTAAATCATATTAGAATGTGGAAACATGGTAAATCATAGTAAACTGTATGGTAAATTAGGCTAGGATCATGGTAAATCCAACTGGAACATGGCAATTCATGGTAAATATGGCGAATCAATAAAGTATGTTAAATCATAACACAGAATATCATGGTAAATCAGGCAAGAACATGGTAAATAAAGTAAACTATGCTGAATCATGGTAAATCACACTAGAACATGGTAAATCAAGGTAAACTATGGTGAATCATGGTAAATCACACTAGAACATGGTAAATCAAGGTAAACTATGGTGAATCATGGTAAATCACACTAGAACATGGTAAATCATGGTAAACTATGCTAGTACATGGTAAATTAGACCATAGGTGCACTATAACTGACAAAAAGCTTTAAAACCACACATATCCTATATTAAATTGCCTTTATTGGCTGTAAATGTTCATTTTCATCTATTATGTCAGTGGTTAAATGCTTGCTAAATGAACCTTGGTGTCTTTTGATGCTTTTGCTTTAAGTCCTTAAAGGCCTTAAATGTGAACCCCGCTAAATGCTGTGTTGTTCAGCTATTGAAACACATGTACTGATTTTATTATTATTGGGGTTCAAGCTCATGCTGAAACCACAGCTGAAACCTATTGTAATTGTACTGATTTTTAGGGGTTACAAAATGAAACTATTGTAATTTATGATTTTATTGTGTGTGGTTCAAGCAAAATGCTGAACACCTATTGTAATTGTAAGGATTATTATTAGGTTGAGCCAGTGCTGACACCTATTGTATGTGCTGATTTTTATTATTATTATTATTATTATTATTCAGCAAAAGCATCGTGCAGACCAAACCGTAAGGCTAGAGACTTGAAACTTGGCCAATAGGTAGTACAAAAATCGAGAGAGGTTATCAAATTATGAGCCAGATTGGCCTATAGGTGGCGCTATAGCAATCAATTGAAACTGCTCATAACTCATATGCCGTATGTTGTAGACTCAAGTGTCTATATCATTGGAAAGCTGAATACCTGACGTAAAAAATATATCTCCGATTTCATTTCCGGTATGCAAATTTTCCCCATTTTGAATTTTGTGAAAACTACTTTTGCCAACTATTCCTAGGTTTTGTCAATCAGAACCAAACCAGTGCCAAAATGTTCTCTGGAGTCTGATTATCAAAAATAATTGAAAAAATTAGAAATTTCGATTCACGGTCGTTAAGGCGTAAAACGGACGTTTAGGGCGGGGCCTATTTTACTAAAAGGCTATAACTCAAAACGAAATGAGATATCTTCACCAAACTTGGTAAACATATGTAGGGCTCAGTCTTTGGTCAGGATAAAAAATCGCATTGATTGGCCACTTGGTGGCGCTATAACATGAAAAAACCTGAAAGGGCTATAACCACATGACCGCTAGTCCGATTGACTTGAAAATTGGTATGCAGTGTCTTGGTCAAGGTACCATATATCTATGAGGACATTGGCGTATCTTAAAACATGGCCACAGCCAATTAATTTGAGCACTTATTAGACAAGGTTAATGGAGGCCGATCGGAATGAAACTCGGTGGGCATGTTTGACTCATGGCCTAGAGGTCTGTAAGAATTTTGAAAGAAATCGGCCACTAGTTGGCGCTAACGAGTTTATGGCTCTGTAATCACGTGGTGTTGCACATCCACAAAATATGCATATCATTTGATAGATCTCCTCATGTTGAACAACTTTGCCTCTAGAACCATTGCTGTCAATCAAATCGTTCATTAAATATTGCAATTATGTCAAAACCTACTTTGCGAACTAGTCCCTGGTTTTTTGCCCGATCGGAATCAAACCAGTCTAGGACAATTCTCTGGACTCTCTAGATCAATAATTATCAAAAAAAGTTGAACTTTTGAATTTGGATGGCTATAACAGAGTCATTTAAAAAAGAGGTGTGGCAAAATGCACTCAAAAGCCTATAAATCCTAAAGGGAAACTCAAAACTTCACGAAATTGTTGGGTATATGTGGCATAACATGCTGAAGAAGCATGCAAAGTTTTATGAAGATCAAACTATAGGTGGCGCTATAACTGTTAAAAAGCTTTAAAACCATGCATTTCCTATGGAAATTGCCTGTATTAGCTGCAAATGGTATTTTCCATCTGTTGCAATATAATGTTTAAATCATTTGTTAGATCTGCTCATTCTGACTCTCTAGGTCAATAATTATAAAGAAAAAATAACTTTTACAATTGGATGGCTATAATAGTCATATCAATATGTGATTTTGACCAAATGTCCCCAAAAACTTTAACTCCTCATTGAATGTTTAGATAATCTCAAAAGAGAAATGCGTGTGACATGACTCTAAACAAGCATACAACATTTCATGGAGATCAGGCAATAGATGCCTCTATAAAAGTTAAAAAAAGTGACAATGCTTATATTGGTGTATTACTTAAAATTGCCATAAAGCCACCAGAGGGCAGCATAAGACCACTTATTGGTTCATTCTGCTCACTAAGCATATATAAACTTTATAAAATCATTATAATAACATTGCAAATCACATTTTGACAATGTTTATCAATTAATTTGTTCATTTGATGTATTTCACAATCATTACAATTCAAAATAACACCTGAAAATATGTTTTAAAGGAAAACATAGAATAAGTAATTGTTATATTTTTTAAATTCAAATATCTATATCTGCAACAAAATGTGTATGTGAGTTAGCACATTTGAAGGCATTCACCGGAAAATGTGCCCATTAAATGAAAAACAGACGTTTACAATGAAAATGAGCTAATGAGTGGTTCTCTGCTGCCACCTGCTGGTTTTAAAATCTCATTTTGACATACTACTTGATTATGTTGCTCTATAATTCATATTTAGACATTATAAAACCACTATTTTTAACATTTACAATCACATTTTGACAAATTTGATCAATTCATTTTTATTTAAACAGTGGTATTGACATTCTGCCAAACAATGATGGTATGATTAATGTGTAAAAATTAATACAAGACTAGGAGTAAGCATTGTGTTACTAATAATTTATTTAAAATATCTGCATGTAAAACAGAAGTGTGTGTGTGTGTGTGTGTGTGTGTGTGTGTGTGAATGTGTGTAACTCATGTGTAAAACATGTGTAAACTATGTAAATCAGGCTAGGATTGTGGTAAATCATACTACTGGTAAATCATTAAATCATATTAGAATGTGTAACTTGTAAATCATGGTAAACTATGGTAAATCAGGCTACAATGTGTAAATGTACTACAATGTGGTTAAATCATGTAAATAATATTAGAATATGGAAACATGGTAAATCATTAAACTATGGTAAATCAGGCTAGGATCATGGTAAATCATACTACAATGTGGTAAATCGTGGTAAATCATATTAGAATGTGGAAACATGGTAAATCATAGTAAACTGTAGTAAACTAGGCTAGGATCATGGTAAATCAACTGGAATGGCAATTCATGGTAAAATATGGTAGAATCATAAAGTATATTAAATCACTAACACAGGGAATATCATGGTAAATCAGGCAAGAACATGGTAAATCATGTAAACTATATGAATCATGGTAAATCACTAGATGGTAAATCAGGTAAACTATAGTGAATCATGGTAAATCACACTAGAACATGGTAAATCAAGGTAAACTATATGGTGAAATCATATCACCTAGAACATGGTAAATCATGGTAAACTATGCTAGTACATGTTAAATTAGACCATAGGTAACTATAACTGACAAAAGCTTTAAAACACATATCTATATTAAATTGCCTTTATTGGCTGTAAATGTTCATTTTCATCTATTATGTCAGTGGTTAAATGCATAAATGAACCTTGGTGTCTTTTGATGTAGGCTTTAAGTCCTTAAAGGCCTTAAATGCTTGAACCCGCTAAATGCTGCTTGCAGCTTTAATTGTATTATTATTATTATTCTGTAAAGCGTCGGCAGACCAAACTGTAGGGCTAGAGACTTGAAACTTAGCCAATGGTAGTCAAAAATCGAGAGAGGTTATCAAATTATGAGCCAGATTGGCCAATAGGTGGCGCTATAGCGACCAATTGCAAAATGCTCATAACTCCTAAACCATTGATCATAAGTCAAGTGCCTTATATCATTGGAAAGCTGAGCTGACGGACAAAACGTATATCTCGAATTCATTTCCGGTATGCAAATTTTTCCGCCATTTTGAATTTTGTAAACCTACTTTTGCATACTAGTCCTGGTTTTTGCCATATTGAAACCAAACCAGTGCCAAAGTGTTCTCATGGTCTCATTATCATATCTATCAAAAAAACTTGATATCGATTCATTGTCGCTTTGCAACAAAATGGAGGTTCAGGGCGGAGCCTATTTTACTAAAATATTATAACTCAAGAAAGCAATAAGATAATTTCACCAAACTTGGAACATGTGTATGGGCTCAGTCTTTGTTAAAAAAATAAAATTGACGATTGACCACTTGGTGGCGCTATAACATGAAAAAAAACATAAAGGCTATGACCACCTGACTGTTGGTCAATTGACATGAAAATCGTATGCAGTGTCTAGGTTCCAAGTGCGTGAGGTTATTGAACATGGCATATCTCTCAAAAACATGCCGCCATCAACCAATTAAGTTTGAGCACCTATAAGACAAGGTTAACGGAGGCCGATCGGAGACTTCGATGGGCATGTTGACTCATGGCCTAGAGGTCTGTAACACTTTTGAAAGAAATCGGCCACTAGTTGGCTAACAAGTTTTATGGCTCTGTAATCACATGGTGTTGCACACATCCACAAAATGTGCATATCATATGATAGATCTCCTCATGCTGAACAACTTTGCCTCTAGAACCATTGCTGTCAATCAAATCGTTCATTAAATATTGATTATGTTAAAAACCTACTTTTGCAAACTAGTCCCTGGTTTTTGCCATCGGAACCAAACCAGTCTAGGACAATTCTCTTGACTCTTTAGATCAATAATTATCGAAAAAGTTGAACTTTACCCTTTGGGAAGCTATAACAGGGTCATTTAGAAAAGGGGCATGGCAAAATACACTCAAAGCCTTTAAATCCTAAAGGAAAACTCAAAACTTCACGAAAATTGTTGGGTATATGTGAAATAACATACTGAAGAAGCATGCAAAGTTTTATGGAGATCAAACTATAGGTGGCGCTATAACTGTTAAAAGCTTTAAAATGCATTTCCTATGGTAAATTGCCTGTATTGGCTTTAAATGGTCTTTTCCATCTATTATCACATAATGTTTAAATCATTTGTTAGATCTGCTCATTCTGACTCTCAAGGTCAATAATTATCAAACTTTTGCATTTGTTTGAATATGATATAATTTTAAATTGTAGCTAGTCAAAAGTTAAGGACAATCTCCACCAATCTCGGCAGCACTTGCCTTTGAATCATCTAGATTAACTCTATCAATGGTATGAATTTCAGGCGTTTTAGTTGAGTTTCAGATTTTAAAAACATCGCGCGTTTTTAAAATGCGGCCAATACACAGTACAAAATCGCTCATAACTAGCGGAAAGTGTCAGCGCTGTCAAACTGGTGGTAAGATAGGCCCTTGCCGAATCATGCGGACCTCTGGGGCGTATGAATCGCTATTTGATATCATCTTACTGACTACGGATGAGTCTGAAGACATGTGAGAGCTCATTCTAAAGGGCAAATCCATTTTCGACCTGATTTTGAAATTTTGCTCTAGCCGTTTTTGAGATATAAGCCCCAAAATACATGTTTAAGGGCATTACTCAGTTTGGTCCAGGACCCCAGGAAAGTCTCATTCTATAGCCATTGGGCACTCTCAAAATTTCAGAATTTTACATTGCTGCATTACAGAGATATTAAGCAAAATAAAAAGAATAGAAAAATTCATTCATGGTTCTCTGGTGCCACCTGCTGGTCATTTGTCATGCTATTCACTCCAATCTGAGATTATGAAATCACTTGTTCAATCTATTTAACTTAAAATAAATGTTATAAAATCATTACAAATCACATTTTGTGAAGTTTACCACATTTCTGAAAAATATGTTTTAAAAAAACCTGGACTATGCCATCTGTTGTACACCACCTATTTCAGATATCTATTTCTGCAACCAAATATGTATGTGTGTAATCACATATAAGAGTTAACATGGAAAATGTGTCTTAATACAAACATATACTTTTAAAATTAAAGTCATTATGAGTTATCTCTACTGCAACCTGCTGCTTAAAATAGTCATTTGTTCTATAATTCATATTTTGACTTTATAAAGTCACCATGTATAACATTTTAAAATCACATTTTGTCAGTTCATCACTTAATTTCCTCTGTCAATTTTAATTAACTGTTTAAAGGCCTTAAATTCAACAGGACTTAAATGCTTAAAGGCTTTAAATGCTTGAACCCGATAAATGCTGAAGCTTTAATTGTATTATTATTATTATTATTCTCCGTAAAGCATGTGCAGCTCAAACCGTAAGGGCTGGACGTTGAAACTTTGTCAGATGGTAGTCCTCAGCCTGGGACGACCTGAAGCTATGAAATGGCCTATAGGTGGCGCTACAGCAACCAAAAGCGCAAAATAGCTCATAACTCCTAAACCGTTTGGTCCACACTCAAGTGTCTTATATCACTGGAAAGCTGAGTAAATGCGTATATCTCGATTTCATTTCCGGTATGCAAATTTTCCGCAATTTTGGTTTTGTAAACCTACTTTTCGAACTAGTCCCTGGTTTTTGCCGATCGAAACAAACCAGTGCAAATGTTCTCTGGAGACTGAATATCAAAATTATTAAAAAATGTCAAAATTTCGATTCATGGTCGTTAAGGGCGTCAAAATGTACATAGAAAGCCAATTTTACTAAAAGGCTATAACTCAAAAACTAAATGAGATATTCTCACCAAACTTGGTACACATGTGTATGGGCTCTGTATGAACACAGTAAAATGCAGATTGAGCTCTAGGTGGCGCTATAATGTAAAAAAACATAAAAAAACTATGACCACCTGACAGTTAGTCCGATTGACTCATGGTATGCAGTGTCTTGGTCCAATACATGTATGTCTATGAGGACCATGGCGTATCTCAAAAAACATGGCCGCCATCAACCAATTAAATTTGAGCGCCTATAAGACAAGGTTAACGGAGGCGATCGGGCGAAACTCGATGGGCATGTTTGACTCATGGCCTAGAGGTCTGTAAAATTTTGAAAGAAATCGGCCACTAGTTATAACGAGTTTTATGGCTCTGTAATCACATGTTGCACACATCCACAAAATTTGCATATCATATATGATAGACCTCCTCATGCTGAACAACTTTGCCTCTAGAAACATTGCTGTCAATCAAATCGTTCATTAAATATTTTAATTATGTTAAAACCTACTTTTGCGAACTAGTCCTGGTTTTGCCCGATCGGAACCAAACCAGTCTAGGACAATTTCTGACTCTCTAGATCAAAAGTGATTAAAAATGTTGAACTTTACCCTTTGGAAGCTATAACAGGGTCATTTAGAAAGATGGCAAAACATGCTCAAAAGCCTATAAATCCTGAAACTCAAAACTTCACGAAAATTGTTGGGTATATGTGGCATAACATGCTGAAAAATCTTACAGTTTTATGGAGATCATTATATAGGTGGCGCTATAACTGTTAAAAAGCTTTAAAACCATGCATTTCCTATGGAAAATTGCCTGTATTAGCTAAATGGTCTTTTCCATCTGTTATGTATAATGTTCATTATTTGTTAGATCTGCTCATTCTGACTCTCTAGGTCAATAATGATATAGAAAAATAACTTTGCAATTGGATGGCTATAATGAGTCATATCAATATGTGATTTTGACCAAATGTCCCCAAAAAGCCTTTAACTCCTCAATGGATGTTTAGATCATCTCAAAGAGGAAAGTACATGTGACATATGACTCTAAACAAGCATACACAATTTCATGGAGATCAGGCAATAGATGCCTCTATAAGTAAAAAGTGACAATGCTTATATTGGTGTATTAAATTAAATTGCCATAAAAACCAGGCAACATAAGACCACTTATTGGTTCATTCTGCTCACTTATAATAACATTTGCAAATCACATTTTGACAATGTTTATCAATTAAATTATTAATTTGATGTTTGTTTTTACAATATATTACAATTAAAATAACACCTGAAAATATGTTTTAAAGGGAAAACTGGAATAAGTCATTTTATTTACCCATTATTTCAGATATCTATATCTGAAACAAAATGTGTATGTGAGTTAGTACGTTTGAAGGCATTCACTTGGAAAATGTGCATTAAATGAAAAACAGACATTTAAAATGAAAATGAGCTAATGAGTAATTCTCTGCCCTGGTTATAAAATCATTTTGTCATACTATCTACTTATAATGTTCTATAATTCATATTTAGATATTATAAAACCACTATTATAACATTTACAATCACATTTTGTCAAATTTGATCAATTAATTTTTATTTAAGCAGTGGTATTGACATTTCTGCCAAAATGATGGTATGATTAATGTGTAAAAATTACTACAAGACTAGGAATAAGCATTTGTTTCTATTAATTTATTTAAAATATCTATATGTAAAACAGAAGTGTGTGTGTATGTGTGTGTGTGTGTGTGTGTGTGTGTGTGTCTGTCTGTCTCTGTCTTCTCTCTCTCTCTCTCTCTCTCTCTCTGTTTGTGTGTGTGTCTCTGTCTGTTTCTCTCTCTCTCTCTCTCTCTGTTTGTGTGTGTGTGTGTGTCTTCTGTCTGTCTTTCTCTCTCTCTCTCTCTCTCTCTCTCTCTCTGTATGTGTGTGTGTGTGTGTGTGGCCAATATCTACTCAAGAAATGCTCAGACTTTATTCAAATAAAATGACACATGACATTACATTTAGCAATAGTTTTAGCTTTAAAATTCATATCTAGGAATTGTAATATCATTATAATAACATTTAATATCACATTCTGTCAATGTTTATCAATGCCATATACTTGTGCTGGTAATGCTAATGTTGTCCTATAGAGGGCTGCAGGATCAGAAATATACTTTCTTGTGTTTCAGGTTACAATTAAATGTAGAGGCTAGAATCATGGTAAATCAAACCTCAATGTGGTAAATCATGGTGAACTATGTAAATGAGGCTAGGATCATGGTAAATCATACTACAATGTGGTAAATCATGGTAAATCATATTAGAATGTGGAAACATGGTAAATCATGGTAAACTATGGTAAATCAGGCTAGGATCATGGTAAATCATACCACAATGTGGTAAGTCATGGTAAATCATATTAGAATGTGGTAACTCATGGTAAATCATGGTAAACTATATATTAAATCATGCCAGGATCATGGTAAATCATACTACAATGTGGTAAATCATGGTAAATCATATTAGAATATGGAAACATGGTAAATCATAGTAAACTATGGTAGATTAGGCTATTATCATGGTAAATCATACTACAATGTGGTAAATCATGGTAAACTATTGTAAATCAGCTACAATGTTAAATGTTACTACAAGTGGTAAATCATGGTAAATCATATTAGAATGTGAAACATGGTAAATCATAGTAAACTATGGTAAATCAGAATAATCATGGTAAATCAAACTGAAACATGGTAAATCACAGTAAATCATGCCAGGACATGCTAAATCAATGTAATATGACAATTCATGGTAAAATATGGCAAATCACGTTAAGTATGGTAAATCACTAACACAGGGAATACCATGGTAAATCAAGGTAATCTATAGTGAATCATGGTAAATCACACTAGGGTAAATCAGTAAACTATGGTGTATCATGGTAAATCAGGCGAACATGGTAAATCAAGGTAAACTATGGAAATCATGGTAAATCAAGTAAACTATGGTGAATCATGGTAAATCACACTAGACCATTGTAAATCATTGTAAACTATGCTAGTACATGGTAAATTAGACCATAGGTGGCGCTATAACTGACAAAAAGCTTTGAAAACCATACATATCCTATAGTTAATTGCCTGTTTGGCTGTAAATGGCCATTTTCATCTATTGTGTCAGTGGTTAAATGCTTGCTAAATTAACCTTGTCTTGTTATGCTTGTGTGTAAAGGCCTTAAAAGCTCGAATAAATGCTGCTTGCAGCTTTAATTATTCGAGCATAATGCTGAACATATATTTGTGCTGATTTTTATTATTAGGGGTTCCACAAGTGCTGAACAATTTTACTGATTTTATTATTATTATTATTATTATTATTATTATTCAGGCATCGTGCAGACCAAACCGTAAGGGCTAGAGACTTGAAACTTGGCAATAGGTAGTACAAAAATCGAGGAGAGGTTATCAAATTATGAGCCAGATTGGCCTATAGGTGGCGCTATAGCAATCATTGCGCAAAAGGGCTCATAACTCCTAAACCGTTTGGTCCACTCAAGTGTCTTATATCATTGGAAAGCTGAGACCTTGGCGAACAAAATGTATATCTCGATTTTATTTCCGTCATTAAAATTTTCCGCCATTTTGAATTTTGTTGAAAACCTACTTTTGCAAACTAGTCCCTGGTTTTGCCCGATCAAAAAAACCAGTGCCAAAATGTTCTCTGGAGTCTATTTATCAATAATAATTGAAAAAATGTTGAAATTTCGATTCACGGTTGTTAAGGGGCGTAAAAATGAACGTTTAGGGCGGGGCCTATTTTACTAAAAAGGCTATAACTCAAAAACGAAATGAGATATCTTCACCAAACTTGGTAAACATATGTATGGGCTAAGTTTTTGGTCAGGATAAAAAATTCGCGACGATTAACCACTTGGTGGCGCTATAACATGAAAAAAACACAAAAAGGGCTATAACCACACGACCGCTAGTCCGATTGACTTGAAAATTGGTATGCAGTGTCTTAGTCAAAGGCCCCATGTATGTCTATGAGGACATTGGCGTATCTTAAAAAACATGGCCGCCACAGCCAATTAAATTTGAGCACTTATTAGACAAGGTTAATGGAGGCGATCGGAATGAAACTCGGTGGGCATGTTTGACTCATGGCCCTAGAGGTCTGTAAGAATTTTGAAAGAAATCGGCCACTAGTTGGCGCTAACGAGTTTTATGGCTCTGTAATCACGTGGTGTTGCACACATACACAAAATATGCATATCATATGATAGATCTCCTCATACTGAACAACTTTGCCTCTAGAACTATTGCTGTCAATCAAATCGTTCATTAAATATTGGCGATTATGTTAAAAACCTACTTTCGAACTAGTCCCTGGTTTTGCCCGATCGGAACCAAACCAGTCTAGGACAATTCTCTGGACTCTGTAGATCAATAATTATCGAAAAAAAGTTGAATTTTTGCATGTGGATGGCTATAACAGGGTCATTTAAAAAAGAGGTGTGGAAAAATGCACTCAAAAGCCTATAAATCCTAAAGGGAAACTCAAAACTTCACGAAAATTGTTGGGTATATGTGGCATAACATGCTGAAGAAGCATGCAAAGTTTTATGGAGATCGGACTATAGGTGGCGCTATAACTGTTAAAAACCTTTAAAACCATGCATTTCCTATGGAAAATTGCCTGTATTAGCTGCAAATGGTATTTTCCATCTGTTGCAATATAATGTTTAAATAATTTGTTAGATCTGCTCATTCTGACTCTCTAGGTCAATAATGATATAGAAAAAATAACTTTTGCAATTGGATGGCTATAATAGAGTCATATCAATATGTGATTTTGACCAAATGTCCCCAAAAAGCCTTTAACTCCTCAATGGATGTTTAGATCATCTCAAAAGAGGAAAGTACATGTGACATATGACTCTAAACAAGCATACAAATTTCATGGAGATCAGGCAATAGATGCCTCTATAAAAGTAAAAAGTGACAATGCTTATATTGGTGTATTAAATTAAATTGCCATAAAGCCACCAGAGGGCAGCATAAGACCACTTATTGGTTCAATCTGCTCACTTATAATAACATTTGCAAATCACATTTTGACAATGTTTATCAATTAAATTGTTAATTTGATGTTTGTTTTACAATAATATTACATTACAATTAAAATAACACCTGAAAATATGTTTTAAAGGGAAAACTTGGAATAAGTCATTTGTTACCCATTATTTTATTCAGATATCTATATCTGAAACAAAATGTGTATGTGAGTTAGCACGTTTGAAGGCATTCACTTGGAAAATGTGCCCATTAAATGAAAAACAGACATTTAAAATGAAAATTAGCTAATGAGTGGTTCTCTGCTGCCCCTGCTGGTTATAAAAGTCATTTTGTCATACTATCTACTTATAATGTTCTATAATTCATATTTAGATATTATAAAACCACTATTATAACATTTACAATCACATTTTGTCAAATTTGATCAATTAATTTTTATTTAAGCAGTGGTATTGACATTTCTGCCAAAAAATGATGGGATGATTAATGTGTAAAAATTACTACAAGACTAGGAGTAAGCATTTTGTTTCTATTAATTTATTTAAAATATCTATATGTAAAACAGAAGTGTGTGTGTGTGTGTGTGTGTGTGTCTGTCTGTCTGTCTGTCTGTCTGTCTGTCTTTCTGTCTCTGTCTCTCTCTCTCTCTCTCTCTGTTTGTGTGTGTGTGTGTGTGTGTGTGTCTGTCTGTCTGTCTGTCTTTCCCTCTCTCTCTCTCTCTCTCTCTCTCTCTCTCTCTCTCTCTCTGTTTGTGTGTGTGTGTGTGTGTGTCTGTCTGTCTGTCTTTCTCTCTCTCTCTCTCTCTCTCTCTCTCTCTCTCTCTCTCTCTCTCTCTATGTGTGTGTGTGTGTGTGGCCAATATCTATTCAAACAATGCCTAGACTTTATTCAAATAAGCACGTGACACATGACATTACATTTGGCAATAGTTTTTAGCTTTAAAATTCATATCTAGGAATTGTAATATCATTATAATAACATTTAATATCACATTCTGTCAATGTTTATCAATGCCATATACTTGTGCTGGCTGTAATGCTAATGTTGTCCTATAGAGTGGGCTGCAGGATCAGAAATATACTTTCTTGTGTTTCCACAGGTTACAATTAAATGTAGAGGCTAGAATTATGGTAAATCAAACCTCAATTTGGTAAATCATGGTGAACTATGGTAAATGAGGCTAGGATCATGGTAAATCATACTACAATGTGGTAAATCATGGTAAATCATATTAGAATGTGGAAACATGGTAAATCATGGTAAACTATGGTAAATCAGGCTAGGATCATGGTAAATCATACCACAATGTGGTAAGTCATGGTAAATCATATTAGAATGTGGTAACTCATGGTAAATCATGGTAAACTATGGTAAATCATGGTAAATCATACTACAATGTGGTAAATCATGGTAAATCATATTAGAATATGGAAACATGGTAAATCATAGTAAACAATGGTAGATTAGGCTATTATCATGGTAAATCATACTACAATGTGGTAAATCATGGTAAACTATTGTAAATCAGGCTACAATGTGGTAAATCACTACAATGTGGTAAATCATGGTAAATCATATTAGAATGTGGAAACATGGTAAATCATAGTAAACTATGGTAAATCAGAATAGAATCATGGTAAATCAAACTGAAACATGGTAAATCACAGTAAATCATGCCAGGACATGCTAAATCAATGTAAGCTATGACAATTCATGGTAAAATATGGCAAATCACGTTAAAGTATGGTAAATCACTAACACAGGGAATATCATGGTAAATCAGGCAAGAACATGGTAAATCAAGGTAATCTATGGTGAATCATGGTAAATCACACTAGAACATGGTAAATCATGGTAAACTATGGTGAATCATGGTAAATCACACTAGACCATGGTAAATCATTGTAAACTATGCTAGTACATAGTAAATTAGACCATAGGTGGCGCTGTAACTGACAAAAAGCTTTGAAAACCATACATATCCTATAGTTAATTGCCTGTTTGGCTGTAAATGGCCATTTCCATCTATTGTGTCAGTGATTAAATGCTTGTTAAATGAACCTTGTCTTGTTATGCTTGTGTGCTTAAAGGCCTTAAAAGCTCGAACCCGCTAAATGCTGCTTGCAGCTTTAATTATTATTATTATTATTATTCAGCGGCATCGTGCAGACCAAACCGTAAGGGCTAGAGACTTGAAACTTGGCCAATAGGTAGTACAAAAATCGAGAGAGGTTATCAAATTATGAGCCAGATTGGCCTATAGGTGGCGCTATAGCAATCAATTGCGCGAAACTGCTCATAACTCATATACCGTATGTCGTAGACTCAAGTGTCTGATATCATTGGAAAGCTGAATACCTGACGTAAAAACGTATATCTCCGATTTCATTTCCGGTATGCAAATTTTTCCGCCATTTTGAATTTTTGTCGAAAACATACTTTTGCCAACTATTCCTAGGTTTTTGTCCAATCAGAACCAAACCAGTGCCAAAATGTTCCACTGGAGTCTGATTATCAAAAATAATTGAAAAATTAGAAATTTCGATTCACGGTCGTTAAGGCGTAAAACGGACGTTTAGGGCGGGGCCTATTTTACTAAAAGGCTATAACTCACAAACGAAATGAGATATCTTCACCAAACTTGGTAAACATATGTAAGGGCTCAGTCTTTGGTCAGGATAAAAAAGTCGCGACGATTAGCCACTTGGTGGCGCTATAACATGAAAAAAACACAAAAGGGCTATAACCACCGACCGCTAGTCCGATTGACTTGAAATTTGGTATGCAGTGTCTTGGCCCAAGGTACCATATATGTCTATGAGGACATTGGCGTATCTTAAAAAACATGGCCGCCACAGCCAATTAAATTTGAGCACTTATTAGACAAGGTTAATGGAGGCCGATCGGAATGAAACTCGGTGGGCATGTTTGACTCATGGCCATTAGAGGTCTGTAAGAATTTTGAAAGAAATCGGCCACTAGTTGGCGCTAACGAGTTTTATGGCTCTGTAATCACGTGGTGTTTCACACATACACAAATATGCATATCATATGATAGATCTCCTCATGCTGAACAACTTTGCCTCTAGAACCATTGCTGTCAATCAAATCGTTCATTAAATATTGGCGATTATGTTAAAACCCTACTTTTGAACTAGTCCCTGGTTTTTGCCCGATCGGAACCAAACCAGTCTAGGACAATTCTCTGGACTCTCTAGATCAATAATTATCAAAAAAAAGTTGAACTTTTGTATTTGGATGGCTATAACAGGGTCATTTAAAAAAGAGGTGTGGAAAAATGCACTCAAAAGCCTATAAATCCTAAAGGAAACTCAAAACTTCACGAAAATTGTTGGGTATATGTGGCATAACATGCTGAAGAAGCATGCAAAGTTTTATGGAGATCGGACTATAGGTGGTGCTATAACTGTTAAAAAGCTTTAAAACCATGCATTTCCTATGGAAAATTGCCTGTATTAGCTGAAAATGGTATTTTCCATCTGTTGCAATATAATGTTTAAATCATTTGTTAGATCTGCTCATTCTGACTCTCTAGGTCAATAATTATATAGAAAAATAACTTTTGCAATTGGATGGCTATAATAAAGTCATATCAATATGTGATTTTGACCAAATGTCCCCAAAAGCCTTTAACTCCTCATTGAATGTTTAGATCATCTCAAAAAGAGTTAAGTAGATGTGACACATGACTCTAAACAAGCATACAACATTTCATGGAGATCGGGCAATAGATGCCTCTATAAAAGTTTAAAAGTGACAATGCTTATATTGGTGTATTACATTAAATTGCCATAAAGCCACCAGAGAGGCAGCAGAAGACCACTTATTGGTTCATTCTGCTCACTAAGCATATATAAACTTTATAAAATCATTATAATAACATTGCAAATCACATTTTGACAATGTTTATCAATTAATTTGTTCATTTGATGTGTTTTTCACAATATTACATTACAATTCAAAATAACACCTGAAAATATGTTTTAAAGGGAAAACATATTTTATATACCCTTTATTAAATTCAAATATCTATATCTGCAACAAAATGTGTATGTGAGTTAGCACATTTGAAGGCATTCACCTGGGAAAATGTGCCCATTAAATGGAAAACAGACATTTAAAATGAAAATGAGCTAATGAGTGGTTCTCTGCTGCCACCTGCTGGTTTTAAAATGTCATTTTGTCATACTACTTGATTATATTGCTCTATAATTCATAATTAGACATTATAAAGCCACTATTATAACATTTACAATCACATTTTGACAAATTCAATCAATTCATTTTATTTAAACAGTGGTATTGACAATTCTGCCAAACAATGATGGTATGATTAATGTGTAAAAATTACTACAAGACTAGGAGTAAGCATTGTGTTACTAATAATTTATTTAAAATATCTACATGTAAAACAGAAGTGTGTGTGTGTGTGTGTGTGTGTGTGTGTGTGTGTGTGTGTGTGTGTGTGTGTGTGTGTGTGTGTGTGTGTGTGTGTGTATCAGTCTGTCTCTGTCTTTCTCTCTCTCTGTATGTGTGTGTGTGTGTGTGTGTGTGTGTGCCAATATCTACTCAAGAAATGCTCAGACTTTATTCAAATAAGCAGGTGACACATGACATTACATTTGGCAATAGTTTTTTGCTTTAAAATTAATATCTAGGCATTGTAAAAATCATTATAATAACATTTAATATCCCATTTTGTCAATGTTTATCAATGCCATAGACTTATGTGCTGGTTCTAATGCTAATGTTGTCCTATAGGGGGCTGCAGGATCAGAAATATACTTTATTGTGTTTCCACAGGTTAAAATTAAATGTATAGGCTAGAATCATGCTGAATCAAACCTCAATGGGGTAAATCATGGTAAATCACATTAGAATGTGGTAAATCATGGTGAACTATGGTAAATAATGCTATAATCATGGTGAATCATACCACAATGTGGTAAATCATACTACAATGTGGTAAATCATATTAGAATGTGGAAACATGGTAAATCATGGTAAACTATGGTAAATCAGGCTAGGATCATGGTAAATCATATTAGAATGTGGCAACCTGTGGTAAATCATGGTAAATCATATTAGAATGTGGTAACTCGTGGTAAATCATGGTAAACTATGGTAAATCATGCCAGGATCATGGTATATCATCCTACAATGTGGTAAATCATAGTAAATCATATTAGAATGTGGAAACATGGTAAATTATGGTAAATCATGGTAAACTATGGTAAATCATGCTAGAATCATGGTAAATCATACTACAATGTGGTAAATCATGGTAAATCATAGTAGAATGTGGTAACTCATGGTAACTCATGGTAAACTACTGTGAATTATGGTAAAGTATGGTAAATCACTAAAACCTGGAATTTCATGGCAAATCAAGCTAGAACATGGTAAATCAAGGTAAACTATGGTGAATCATAGTAAATCACACTAGAACATGATAAATCATAGTAAACTATGCTAGTGCATGGTAAATTATGAAAATGGCCATACATGGTCTTTTCCATCTATTGTGTCTGTGGTTAAAGAGGTACTTCAGCGCTGGGAAGATGAATCTGTATTTAAACTCGGTCATTAATGTAGTAGAAATATGAAATTATTTTTTGAATTTGGTGCTTTCTAGACTGAGAAAACACAGAAAATGTATTTTTGTCTCATGGGGATGAAAGACAACAATTCCCAGAATACAGTTCGCTGCCCGAGGCTGCTCTAGGCACTGGTTTACTTGCCCACCGTGTTCATTTTCATAAAATCAGTTCAGTTAGAGACGCTACAATTAAAAACTGAACGTGTCTGTTCAATATATTATGAGTGAGTCGATTGAATGTCACTGCCACGGCACAAACGCAGCAGGATGTAAGCCCACGGGATTTGCGGCTGCGGCTGCATTCACAGCACGCGCTCAGTCTGGCGATTTTCAGTCCATGTCTTTGGAAGCTTAACTTTCATAGAAATTCATTTGAAAAGTTGAAACACTCACTTTGCTCTCCACCGCCCGCTTACATGAATCTCCGCAAGCTGCCCGAGCCGAGTGCTGTGAGTGCTATGAGTTGAAAGCAATGTTGAAAACATGAGGAAACAGCGCCTCTGCTGGCTGTAGTCTTCAGCCTCTGGACAAAAACTCTCCGATGATGCAAAATGATGATTTTTTCGCCACCGGAGGAATTTTTCCAGAAATAAAATACATAATTCTCTGCCTCAGGGTCATATGAGGGGGGGGAAGTACGATAATTAGAATATACTCCTGGGTTTCTACTGATACAAAGCTTAATGCTAATCGCTGAAGTAACCCTTTAAATGCTTCCTAAAAGAACCTTGATTTCTTTTGATGTTTGTGTGCTTAAAGGCCTTAAAAGCTTGAACCCCGATAAATGCTGCTCGCAGCTTTAATTATTATTATTATTATTCTCCGCTAAAACGCATCGTGCAGCCCAAACCGTAAGTGCTAGAGACTTGAAACTTTGCCAAAAGGTAGTCCAAAAATCGAGGAGAGGTTATCAAAGTTTGAGCCCAATCGGCCTATAGGTGGCGCTATAGCGTAAAAAACAAGAAAATTGCACTATTTTGCATATATCTCAATAACCCTTTGTCGCAGATTCAAGTGTCTTACATCATTGGAATCCTTGGCTCAAGCCGAACAAAAAATCTCCGCACCTTTTTTATTTCCGGTATGCAAATTTTCCGGCAATTTTGGGTTTTGTCCAAAACCTACTTTTGCGAACTAGTCCCTGGTTTTTTGCCCGATCGGAAACAAACCAGTGCACAAATGTTCTCTGGAGACTGAATATCAAAGTTACTTAAAAAAATGTCAAAATTTCGATTCAAGGTCGTTAAGGGGCGTCAAAATGTACGTAGGGGGCGGAGCCAATTTTACTAAAAAGGCTATAACTCAAAAACTAAATGAGATATTCTCACCAAACTTGGTACACATGTGTATGGGCTCTGTATGAGGACACAGTAAAAAAAATGCGCAGATTGAGCTCTAGGTGGCGCTATAATGTGAAAAAACATAAAAACTATGACCACCTGACAGTTAGTCCGATTGACTCGAAAATTGGTATGCAGTGTCTTGGTCCAATGCCCCATGTATGTCTATGAGGACCATGGCGTATCTCAAAAAACATGGCCGCCATCAACCAATTAAATTTGAGCGCCTATAAGACAAGGTTAACGGAGGCCGATCGAACGAAACTCGATGGGCATGTTCGACTCACGGCCCTAGAGGTCTGTAAGAATTTTGAAAGAAATCGCCACTAGTTGGCGCTAACGAGTTTTATGGCTCTGTAATCACATGGTGTTGCACACATCCACAAAATTTGCATATCATATGATAGACCTCCTCATGCTGAACAACTTTGCCTCTAGAAACATTGCTGTCAATCAAATCGTTCATTAAATATTTGCAATTATGTTAAAAACCTACTTTTGCGAACTAGTCCCTGGTTTTTGCCCGATCGAACCAAACCAGTCTAGGACAATTCTCAGGACTCTCTAGATCAAAAGTGATTAAAAACATGTTGAACTTTACCTTTGGGAAGCTATAACAGGGTCATTTAGAAAAGAGGCGTGGCAAAACATGCTCAAAAGCCTATAAATCCTAAGGGGAAACTCAAAACTTCACGAAAATTGTTGGGTATATGTGGCATAACATGCTGAAAAATCTTGCAAAGTTTTATGGAGATCGGACTATAGGTGGCGCTATAACTGTTAAAAAGCTTTAAAACCATGCATTTCCTATGGAAAATTGCCTGTATTAGCTGTAAATGGTCTTTTCCATCTGTTATCATATAATGTTCAAATTATTTGTTAGATCTGCTCATTCTGTCTCTCCAGGTCAATAATTATTAAAAAAATATAACTTTTGCATTTGGATGGCTATAATAGGGTCATAAATATGTGATTTTGACCAAGTGACCCCAAAAGCCTTTTAACTCCTCAATGAATGTTTAGATCATCTCAAAAAGAGGTACGTGTGACACATGACTCTAAACAAGCATACAACATTTCATGGAGATCAGGCAATAGATGCCTCTATAAAAGTTAAAAAAGTGACAATGCTTCTATTGGTGTATTACATTAAATTGCCATAAAGCCACCAGAGGGCAGCAGAAGACCACTTATTGGTTCATTCTGCTCACTAAGAACATATAAAATCATTATAATAACATTGCAAATCACATTTTGTCAATGTTTACCATTTCATTTGTTAATTCAATTTATGTTTTTACAGTAATATTCCATTACAAATTAAAATAACATCTGAAAATATGTTTTAAAGGGGAAAACATGGAATAAGTCATTTGTGTGTATGTGAGTTAGCATGTTTGAAGGCATTCACTTGGAAAATGTGCCCATTAAATGAAAAACAGACATTTAAAATGAAAATGAGCTAATGAGTGGTTCTCTGCTGCCACCTGCTGGTTATACAAAGTCATTTTGTCATACTACTTGATTATATTGCTCTATAATTCATATTTAGACATTATAAAAACACTATTATAATATTTGCAATCACTTTTGTCAAAATTGATAAATGTTATATCATACTACAGTGTGATAAATCATGGTAAATCAAATTAAAATGTGGTAAATCATGGTAAACAGTGGTAAATCATGCTAGAACCATGGTAAATCATATTAGAATGTAGTAAATCATGGTAAACTATGGTGAATCATGCTAGAATCATGGTAAATCATACTACAATGTGGTAAATCATGGTAAACTATGGTAAATCATGCTAGAATCATGTTAAATCATATTAGAATGTAGTAAATCATGGTAAATCATACTACAATGTGGTAAATCATGGTAAACTATATTAGAATATGGAAACATGGTAAATCATGCTAGAATCATGGTAAATCATACTACAATGTGGTAAATCATGGTAAATCATATTAGAATATGGAAACATGGTAAATCATGGTAAACTATGGTAAATCATGCTAGAATCATGGTAAATCATACTACAATGTGATAAATCATGGTAAATCATATTAGAATGCATTCACTCGTAGTAAATCATGGTAAACTATGGTAAATCATGCTAGAATCATGGTAAATCATACTACAACGTGATAAATCATGGTAAATCATATTAGAATGTGGTAAATTATGGTAAATCATATTAGAATGTGGTAAATCATGGTAAACTATGGTAAATCAGACTAGGATCATGGTAAATCATACTACAATGTGATAAATCATAGTAAATCATATTGGAATGCAATCACTCGTGGTAAATCATGGTAAACTACAGTAAATCATGCTAGAATCATGGTAAATCTAATCACCGGATTGTGTGAATTTGATTGTGGTTGGATGAGAAGTGTAAACATATACCATTCCAACACCCAATTGGTTACTACGCGATCCATCGCGCCTGCACATGATTCAGAGCACAAATCACACACAGTGTTGCTAAATTGGGCGGGTTCCTGCGGACGAGCACGCACTTTCAGCCAATCAGCGATCAGCAGGCAGACGCGCTCATTCATATCATGACAGCCAGGTTTTTAGCGCGATAACTCGTAGCTGACTGTATATTCAAGAGATCGCTATGCTAAAGTGGTATACGTATACACAGTAGCTGTATCTACAGTAAAGAGTGGACCAACTCTCAAACGAGGATTACACCTGTGACTCGAAGACGAATCATACACACTCAGGACATCTGCAACCCCAACAGCTGCTGAAAGAGGTTAGAATCAACAATACATCAGCTTTGACTGGGCTAAGTGTTCTACTTCACGAATGTACTGTAGTTTTGTCAGAGCAAAGCTAAACGCATTGTTGTTATTTTTTTTTGTTGGCGGATTATTGTACAGAATGACACATTTTGGCAGTGGTGTGTTATTAACGTGTGAAATGCCTGTCAATTACGGGGCTTTTCCGATCTTGCACTTAAAGTGGCTGATTCAATTATATTACATAATTTTCCTAGTTAAAGTTTTTGGGCATTTTTGTTTGTTTTGTTTTTTTGAGTGGGCTGATTTTGGTGAGCTTTGAGCCCTGCACGGGCTTCAGTTCTAGGCCCTAGCCCGGCCCGAGTCCGACTGGAGCCTGTGTTTAGTTTGTTTTTTGAATCCTCCTTATGACACACTGCTGCAGTCATTAAAACAGTTCAGCTTTGTTTTTAATGTCAAAGTAGTTATATTTCGTTTCGTTTGTTTATTAAGTTAATTTAGAAAAATGTTTGGATTTTTTTTTATTTTTTCAATTAAAGTTTTTATTTTTTTAAATGTGACAACCAAGCAGTTATTGGTCAACAGTGAGTTACACAATCTAAACAAATAAAATAAAAATAAAACATGCTGGTTGTCTTACCTTGCACCTCTATTAGGCGATTAGGAAACGAATAGCTATAAATCGATGCTATAAATTGCTATAAATTGACACCTCTGGAATGTAGTAAATCATGGTAAACTATGGTGAATCATGCTAGAATCATGGTAAATCATACTACAATGTGGTAAATCATGGTAAACTATGGTAAATCATGCTAGAATCATGGTAAATCATACTACAATGTGATAAATCATGGTAAATCATACTACAATGTGATTAATCATGGTAAATCATACTACAATGTGATAAATCATGGTAAATCATAATAGAATGTGGTAAATCATGGTAAACTATGGTAAATCATGCTAGAATCATGGTAAAGCATACTACAATGTGATAAATCATGGTAAATCATATTGGAATGTGGTCACTCGTGGTAAATCATGGTAAACTATGGTAAATCATGCTAGAATCATGGTAAATCATACTACAATGTGATAAATCATGGTAAATCATATTAGAATATGGAAACATGGTAAACTATGGTAAATCAGACTAGGATCATGTTTAATCATACTACAATGTGATAAATCATGGTAAATCATTTTGGAATGCAATCACTGTGGTAAATCATGGTAAACTATGGTTAATCATGCTAAAATCATGGTAAATCATACTACAATGTAATAAATCATGGTAAATCATTTTAGAATGCGGTCACTCGTGGTAAATCATGGTAAACTATGGTAAATCATGCTAGAATCATGGTAAATCATACTACAATGTGGTAAATCATGGTACATCATTTTAGAATGCGGTCACTCCAGGTAAATCATTTTAGAATGTGTTAATCCGTGATAAATCATGGTAAACTATGGTAAATCATGCTAGAATCATGGTAAATCATACTACAATGTGGTAAATCATGGTAAATCATATTAGAATGTGGTAACTCATGGTAACTCATGGTAAACTACTGTGAATTATGGTAAAGTATGGTAAATCACTAAAACCTGGAATTTCATGGCAAATCAAGCTAGAACATGGTAAATCAAGGTAAACTATGGTGAATCATAGTAAATCACACTAGAACATGATAAATCATAGTAAACTATGCTAGTGCATGGTAAATTATGAAAATGGCCATACATGGTCTTTTCCATCTATTGTGTCTGTGGTTAAAGAGGTACTTCAGCGCTGGGAAGATGAATCTGTATTTAAACTCGGTCATTAATGTAGTAGAAATATGAAATTATTTTTTGAATTTGGTGCTTTCTAGACTGAGAAAACACAGAAAATGTATTTTTGTCTCATGGGGATGAAAGACAACAATTCCCAGAATACAGTTCGCTGCCCGAGGCTGCTCTAGGCACTGGTTTACTTGCCCACCGTGTTCATTTTCATAAAATCAGTTCAGTTAGAGACGCTACAATTAAAAACTGAACGCGTGTCTGTTCAATATATTATGAGTGAGTCGATTGAATGTCACTGCCACGGCACAAACGCAGCAGGATGTAAGCCCACGGATTTGCGGCTGCGGCTGCATTCACAGCACGCGCTTCAGTCTGGCGATTTTCAGTCCATGTCTTTGGAAGCTTAACTTTCATAGAAATTCATTTGAAAAGTTGAAACACTCACTTTGCTCTCCACCGCTCCGTTTACATGAATCTCCGCAAGCTGCCCGAGCCGAGTGCTGTGAGTGCTATGAGTTGAAAGCAATGTTGAAAACATGAGGAAACAGCGCCCTCTGCTGGCTGTAGTCTTCAGCCTCTGGACAAAAACTCCTCCGATGATGCAAAATGATGATTTTTTCGCCACCGGAGGAATTTTTCCAGAAATAAAATACATAATTCTCTGCCTCAGGGTCATATGAGGGGGGGGAAGTACGATAATTAGAATATACTCCTGGGTTTCTACTGATACAAAGCTTAATGCTAATCGCTGAAGTAACCCTTTAAATGCTTCCTAAAAGAACCTTGATTTCTTTTGATGTTTGTGTGCTTAAAGGCCTTAAAAGCTTGAACCCCGATAAATGCTGCTCGCAGCTTTAATTATTATTATTATTCTCCGGTAAAACGCATCGTGCAGCCCAAACCGTAAGGGCTAGAGACTTCAAACCAGGCCAAATGGTAGTTCTCAGCCTGGGACGATCCTGAGAAGCTATGACCCCAATTGGCCTATAGGTGGCGCTACAGCAACCAAAAGCGCAAAAATGGCTCATAACTCCTGAACCGTTTGGTCCACACTCAAGTGTCTTATATCACTGAAAAGCTGAGTATTTGCCAAACAAAACGTATATCTCCGATTTCATTTCCGGTATGCAAATTTTTCCGCCATTTTGAATATTGTTGAAAACCTACTTTTGCAAACTAGTCCCTGGTTTTTGGCCTGATCGGAACCAAACCAGTGCACAACTGTTCTCTGGAGACTGAATATCAATAATCATTGAAAAAAAGTAGAAATTTCGATTCATGGTCGATAAGGGCGACAAAATGGACGTTCAGGGCGGAGCCTATTTTACTAAAAAGGCTATAACTCAAAAAGTAAATTAGATATATTCATCAAACTTGGTACACATGTGTATGGACTCAATTTGAGGTCACAGTAAAAAAAAGGCGAAGATTGAGCTCTAGGTGGCACTATAATGTTACAAAAACATAATAAAGGCTATGACCACCTGACCGTTAGTCTGATTGACTTGAAAATTGGTGTGCAGTGTCTTGGTCCAAGGCCCCATGTATGTCTATGAGGACATTGGCGTCTCTCAAAAAACATGGCCGTTATCAACCAATTAAGTTTGAGCACCTATAAGACAAGGTTAACGGAGGCCGATCAGAACAAAACTCGATGGGCATGTTGGACTCATGGCCCTAGAGGTCTGTAAGAATTTTGAAAGAAATCGGCCACTAGTTGGCGCTAACGAGTTTTATGGCTCTGTAATCACATGGTGTTGCACACATCCACAAAATATGCATATCATAAGATAGATATCCTTATGCTAAACAACTTTGCCTCTAGAACCATTGCTGTCAATCAAATCGTTCATTAAATATTTACAATTATGTTAAAAACCTACTTTTGCGAACTAGTCCCTGGTTTTTTTGCCCGATCGGAACCAAACCAGTCTAGAACAATTCTCTGGACTCTCTAGATCAATAATTATCGAAAAAAAGTTGAACTTTTGCATTTGGATGGCTATAACAGGGTCATTTAAAAAAGAGGTGTGGAAAAATGCACTCAAAAGCCTATAAATCCTAAAGGAAAACTCAAAACTTCACGAAAATTGTTGGGTATATGTGGTATAACATGCTGAAGAAGCATGCAAAGTTTTATGGAAATCGGACTATAGGTGGCGCTATAACTTTTAAAAAGCTTTAAAACCATGCATTTCCTATGGAAAATTGGCTGTATTAGCTGCAAATGGTATTTTCCATCAGTTGCAATATAATGTTTAAATCATTTATTAGATCTGCTCATTCTGACTCTCTAGGTCAATAATTATATAGAAAAAATAACTTTTGCAATTGGATGGCTATAATAGTTAAATCAATATGTGATTTTGACCAAATGTCCCCAAAAAGCCTTTATCTAAACATTCAATGAGGAGTTAATCTCAAAAAGAGGGAAGTACATGTGACACATGACTCTAAACAAGCATACAACATTTCATGGAGATCAGGCAATAGATGCCTCTTTAAAAATTAAAAAAGTGACAATGCTAATATTGGTGTATTACATTAAATTGCCATAAAACCACCAGAGGGCAGCATAAGACCACTTATTGGTTCATTCTGCTCACTAAGCATATATAAACTTTATAAAATCATTATAATAACATTGCAAATCACATTTTGACAATGTTTATCAATTAATTTGTTCATTTGATGTGTTTTTCACAATATTACATTACAATTCAAAATAACACCTGAAAATATGTTTTAAGGGGGAAAAGATAGAATAAGTAATTAAATTAAAGGCATTCACCCGGGAAAATGTGCCATTAAATGGAAAACAGACGTTTACAATGAAAATTAGCTAATGAGTGGTTCTCTGCTGCCCCTGCTGGTTTTAAAAGTCATTTTGTCATACTACTTGATTATATTGCTCTATAATTCATATTTAGACATTATAAAACCACTGTTATAACATTTACAATCACATTTTGACAAATTCAATCAATTCATTTTTATTTAAACAGTGGTATTGACAATTCTGCCAAACAATGATGGTATGATTAATGTGTAAAAATTACTACAAGACTAGGAGTAAGCATTGTGTTACTAAAAATTTATTTAAAATATCTACATGTAAAACAGAAGTGTGTGTGTGTGTGTGTGTGTGTGTGTGTGTGTGTGTGTATCAGTCTGTCTGTCTTTCTCTCTCTCTCTCTCTGTATGTGTGTGTGTGTGTGTGTGTGTGTGGCCAATATCTACTCAAGAAATGCTCAGACTTTATTCAAATAAGCAGGTGACACATGACATTTGGCAATAGTTTTTTGCTTTAAAATTAATATCTAGGCATTGTAAAAATCATTATAATAACATTTAATATCCCATTTTGTCAATGTTTATCAATGCCATAGACTTGTGCTGGTAAATGTGGTAAATCATGGTGAACTATGGTAAATAATGCTATAATCATGGTGAATCATACCACAATGTGGTAAATCATGGTAAATCATACTACAATGTGGTAAATCATATTAGAATGTGGAAACATGGTAAATCATGGTAAACTATGGTAAATCAGGCTAGGATCATGGTAAATCATATTAGAATGTGGCAATTTGTGGTAAATCATGGTAAATCATATTAGAATGTGGTAACTCGTGGTAAATCATGATAAACTATGGTAAATCATGCCAGGATCATGGTAAATCATCCTACAATGTGGTAAATCATAGTAAATCATATTAGAATGTGGAAACATGGTAAATCATGGTAAACTATGGTAAATCAGGCTAGAATCATGGTAAATAAAACTGGAACATGGTAAATCACAGTAAATCATGCCAGGACATGCTAAATCAATGTAAGCTATGGTAATTCATGGTAAAATATGGCGAATCACAGTAAAGTATGTTAAATCACTAACACAGGGAATATCATGGTAAATCAGGCAAGAACATGGTAAATCAAGGTAAACTATGGTGAATCATGGTAAATCACACTAGAACATGGTAAATCATGGTAAACTATGCTAGTACATGGTAAATTAGACCATAGGTGGCACTATAACTGACAAAAAGCTTTGAAAACCATTCATATCCTATATTAAATTGCCTTTATTGGCTGTAAATGGTCATTTTCATCTATTATGTCAGTGGTTAAATGCTTTCTAAATGAACCTTGGTGTCTTTTGATGCTTTTAGGCTTTAAGTCCTTAAAAACCTTAAATGCTTGAACCCGCTAAATGCTGCTTGCAGCTTTAATTATTATTATTTTTATTCATAAAAACAGACCAAACCGTAAGGGCTAGAGACTTGAAACTTGGCCAATAGGTAGTACAAAAATCGAGGAGAGGGTATCAAATTATGAGCCAGATTGGCCTATAGGTGGCGCTATAGCAATCAATTGCGAAAGGGCTCATAACTCCTAAACAGTTTGGTCCACACTCAAGTGTCTTATATCATTGGAAAGCTGAGACCTTGGCAAACAAAATGTTTATCTCCGATTTTATTTCCGTCATTAAAATTTTTCCGCCATTTTGAATTTTGTTGAAAACCTACTTTTGCAAACTAGTCCCTGGTTTTTGCCCGATCAAAACCAAACCAGTGCCAAAATGTTCTCTGAGTCTAATTATCAAAAATAATTGAAAAAATGTTGAAATTTCGATTCACGTTTGTTAAGGGGCGTAAAAACGAAAGTTTAGGGTGGGGCCTGTTTTACTAAAAGGCTATAACTCAAAACGAAACGAGATATCTTCACCAAACTTGGTAAACATATGTATGGGCTCAGTCTTTGGTCAGTATAAAAATTTTGCGATGATTAGCCACTTGGTGGCGCTATAACATGAAAAAACACAAAAAGGGCTATAACCACACCGCTAGTCCGATTGACTTGAAAATTGGTATGCAGTGTCTTGGTCTCCGTAAAAGTTTGCACGCTTCTTTAGAATAATATGACGCACGTGTTCCGCTAATTTGGTGAAGTTTTGCAGAGCAGACCATTTTTTCGGTCATTTTGCATAGAATAATATAGAGCTTTTTTTCACCTTTATAAGAGTTAAACCACCATTAATGGCCAAAAGTCCATCAAAGTTTGCAAGCTTCTTTAGGACCACGTGACATATGCGCGCCCGATTTGGTGAAGTTGTATGCAAATCAGGCAGGAAGAGGGCCGCTTTCAGCCTTTGAATGGGATTTCCCATAGAAATGCATCATTTTGGTACCTTTTTATCAGTTATAGCGCCAGCAAGGCGCCCTTTTTCACGTGACCGCAGAATGAGCTCTTACACAGGCGTGCTGAGTTTGGTGCAAATATCTCATTCCTTTTAACCAGTTCTAGCCAATGAAGTGAAAGCGGCTCCACCCACCTGGAATGTTTTGGCGGCCCTTAGGGACCGTGAACCCAAATTTACACTTTTTTTGATAATTATTGACATTCAGACTCCAGAGAATCTTTCTGCGCTGGTTTGGTTCCGGTCGGGCCAAAAACGTAGGACTAGTTCGCAAAAGTAGGTTTTTGGAAAAAGTCAAAATAGCCGAAAAATACTCCCAAGTGACGAGCCAATCCGAGGCATGCATTTTGTCCGTCTTGAGCCAGGGATTCCAACGATTGAGCCCACGCCCAACGGTTTAGGAGTTATGAGCCGTTTCGTACTTTTGCTCGCTGTAGCGCCCGTCAGGCCGATCGGGCGTGCCTGACGCTGGCAGTCGGTGTGAGTACTACCATCCCTGAAAGTTTCAAGTCTCTACGACTTACGGTTTGGTCTGCCCGATCAGTTTTAGATGTAGAATGATGCATCATGGGAAAATTAGCAATTACAATAGGGTTTCAGCACTTTGTGCTTGAACCCCTAAAAATCACAAAAACAATAGGTGTTCAGCACTTGCTTGAACCCTAAAAATCAGCACAAAAACAATAGGTGTTCAGCACTTCGTGCTCGAACCCCTAATAAAAATCAGCACAAAAACAATAGGTGTTCAGCACTTTGTGCTTGAACCCCTAAATATAGCTGCAAGCAGCAATACCGGGGCCAAGCGCAAAGAAGAAGATAAGACATGCCAGCATGGCTGGATGTGTAAAATCAACTGCAACAATGAGCAATTAAAGACATATTAAGTTGATTTTGGGCAAAATAGCTGTAAAAGTTTAAATACAGTCAATAGAAAAGATTCAATGGTTTATCACTTTCGCCCAATAGGTGGCACTGTTTTTTGGTACGGTTAGAATAAGGGAACAATGACAAATGCAAAGTTTGGTGTCAATATGTCAAAGCATTGAAGAGATACATGCTCAAGAGCCATTTTTGCTTCATTCTTCAACTTCATTTATCGATGTGAAATCCATAACTATTTGTCGGCACAGTCTAAAGATGATACGATTTGATTTAGGTGAAAATCGGACAAACTTCTAGGAAGAGTTTGAAAAAGTAGGTTTTTAACAATTAAGATTGATATCTATGTTGCCGCAGAACCCAAGGAGTGTATTATGACCAGTTTCGTTACAATAGGCTAAAATAATCATAAGTAATTCAATTTTTAAAAATGTTGTAATAACTGTTGAACACAAGGTGGTGCTGCTTCGAAACGTTTTGAGTACCTTCAGGGCATTGTTCCAAACAGACACACAGAGTTTTGTAATGATATGCCAAAGAGTTATTAAAACAAAGGAATTACATTTATTATCATAATACTGTATTGAAGTCAGTGGGAATTTCATGTTTTGTTTTATTATAGCGCCACTAAGAGGCACAATCCCACCATTTTGTGTGTGTCCTCGGAGTGAGCCCATACATATGTGTGTCGATTTTGGTCAAAATATATATAATTTCATAATGGAGTTATATACAAAAAACTGACTGACACCTGACTTTGATTGGATTTTTTTACTCTTTACTGTGAATATTTTGACATTTGGGTATTAACACTTGGCTATTGACCTATGTTTCAGAACTTCTAATGCTGGTTTTGTCTTGATCAGACTAGCAGTTTCGTAGATATAAGCTAAGGTTTTTTTATGTTAAATTAGCACGCTGCGCAAACCATGCGCCAAAACCTGGTAAGTCTGGTATCATTGGACTTGGCAAGGATTCATTAGAGAAATAAAAAGTTACTCCCATGAAAACAAGTCAACCACACCCAAAGTTAAAAGCATTTGGAAAAAAATTATCCACTAGGAGGCTGGGTGTTTCAAACCTACTCAGGCTACCTCAAGGCTTCGTGGTGATGACCCATACCAAATTTTGTCAACCCTACATCAACCTGAAATGTATTACTGAGACCACAAAATATGGTGGATAATGAATACTTAAACAATAATATTTTATACAGACTAAACATGCTCAAACAAACAAACACACATTTTGTTGTAGATACAGATATGTGAAATTTATGGTGGAAACAAAATGTTTTCTGCAAGTATTTTTCAGTTTTCACATTACTCATGTGGCACAATTGTCAATACCAATACTTCAACAGAAAGGAAGTGATGCATTTACCAAAATGTGATTGTAAATTTTATAATGGTGATTTTATCATGTCTAAATATGAATGACAGATCAATATTAGGGGGTAGTATGAGCACAAAGTGATGACAATAACTTAGTAGAAAGCTGTATTGTTAGATTTTAGCTTAGCATTTTATGTAATGGATCATAAATTATTGCTGGATTTTGTTGCAGATGCTGCAGATTTTAAAGAGTAATGTGGTGTTCCTCAAGACAGTTGTTTAGGACTAATATTAGCATCATTATTTTACCAGTGATCTTTTTCCTGTTTTAAACTGTGCACAGACAGTCATTTATTTTGTTTTGAAAACCACTGCACAACAATGGACTATAATATCTGGAGGAATCAAATATGATTTACTATCAGATATTTCATATTTTAAGAAGTAAAATTAGTTTTAAAAGGAAGGAACATTTAATGGGATTTGTATGTTTAATTTTATTGTTGTTGATTTAATTAGGGCCCGAGCACCAATGGTGGTCTACATGCCAATATTTAGTTAGTTATAGTGCCACCTGTGATCAACTCCTCATTAAGATTGAACCAGAACAACATATTTGGTCAGTCTAATCTTAAGCTTTAGTAATGTTAAGCTTTAGTGATGTTAAAAAAAAAAGTTCTGTTGAACGATGTGTCTGTGGCATCCTGACAAAGTCTGATGTTTCGGCAAAATTTTAGTTAGTCATAGTGCCACCAGCTGGTAACAGGAAATGTGACAAATACAAATGATTGATATAGTCCTCCAATTTTTTTTGTACTTAGATGTGTATTGCCCAACGTGCTCTGTGTTCCTAAAGCCACAAGGTGGTGGTGGCACAGGTGCGAGGACCCTTTCATTGCTCTTGCAACTTTAATGTAGTCTTGTTTTTTCTTTTCTTTTTGGGACCTCAGGAAGAGTAGTCACTGCCTAGGTATTGGCTATTGGGGATCCAAATAAACAAATAAACTTAGATCATTGATGGGAAAGAGCATTCACGGCAATACAGGCAATTTAACTAATTACATTTTTTTTTTTTTTTGACAGTTACAACAAATTTCTGCTCTTTTTTTATGAGCCCTCAAAGTGTGCCCATAAATATGTGTCAAATTTGTTATAAATATCTCATTTTGTTTTAAAGTTATAGCCAGGCATATTTATCAAAGCATGGGCTGCACTGTTTTGATTTTTTGTTGCCACTTCTTTTGAAAATGTTGGCTTTTAGTAATTATTGTTTAGCTATTCAAATATGTTTCTGAATTTCCTGTTGTGATTTTATTTTGATCGGACTAACTGTTTCGAAGACATTCGCAAAGGCTTTTAGGTGCTAAAGTACAGCTTTTCACAAACCATAAGGTGAAACCTGGCATGTTTGGTATCATTGGACTCGGCAAGGATTCAGGAGTCTAAGGAGGTGAATTCTGTGAAAAATGCTGGCTTGAAATGTCTTGGTCTCCTTTTCATCTGACTAATGTCTGGGTGTGTATATTGCCATTTCATGTGTTTTTCCCCTGTTACAGCACCAACAAGTGATCAATCGTTGCAATTTTTTCTTGTGATCTCAGACTGAGCTCACACACATGTGACCTGAATTTGGTGAAAATATCTCATTCCATTCACAAGTTATAGCCATTTTAGTAAAAGAGGTCCGTCACTTCAACATTTTGGCTCCTTAGCAACAATGAATCAAAATATAAAAAAAAATTGGGGATAATTATTGATAATCAGACTCCAGAGAACATTTCTGCAGTGGTTTGGTTCCGATCAGGCAAATAACCTGGGAGTAATTTGGAAAAGTAGGTTTTATAAAAAACCTAAAACATCTTGAAATTGGCGCCTGAAGGGCGAGCAAATCCGATATTTAAATCCGGCATGCGTTTTGTTCGCCTCGAGCCAAGGATTCCAGCGATATAAGACACTCGAGGCTACGCCTTACTGTTGAGCCGTTCGTTCTTTTGGTTGCTGTTTGCGTACTTTTGACCGATGTAGCGCCCCGTCAGGCCGATCGGGCGGGCTTCGTGGCGTCTACAGTCGTAGAGTACTACCAGCCCTGAACGCTTTCAAGTCTCTACGACTTACGGTTCGGTCTGCCCGATCAGTTTTAGCTGGAAAATGATGCATCATGGGACAATGAACAGTTACAATAGGGTGTCGGCCTGACACCTGACTTTGATTGGATTTTACTACCCCTTACTATCAAAATTTTGACATTTGTGCCCGCGACCATGCCTAACGACCTATGTTTCCGAACTTCTGACGCTGGTTTCGTCTCGATCGGACTAGCGGTTTTGAAGATATCAGCTAATTGTTTTTAAGCGCTAAATTACAACGCCGCACAAACCATATGCCGAAACCTGGCAAGTGTGGTATCGTTGGACTCGGCAACGATTCAGGAGTCTAAGGAGATGAGTCTCGTGAAAATAAGTCGACCACACCCAAAGTTATAAGCATTTTTGGAAAAAAATCTCTACCAGGTGGCGCTGTTTCGAAACTCCTCGGGCTACTTCAGGGTCTCATGGTGATGACCCATACCGAGTTTCGTAACAATCCGTTCATGCGTCCATAAAATACAGCATTTTACCACATAATTCAAGATGGCTGACAGCCAAAATGTCAGATATGGTAAAACTGGATATCAGTCAACTCGGCATAATGTCCCAAATCTAACAGGACCACTTTTATGATTTTTGGACAAACGGTTCAGAAGTGATAAGCAAAAAAAGCTATTTTTCGTATCTCCGGACCAGTAGGTGGCACTGTGCCAAAACGCTACATGTTGCCTCGGGCCATGCTTCTGCTGACATGTACCAAGTTTGGTCTGAATACGATAAAGCTTTGCGGAGATACAGCCTTACGTCTGTTTTTGCAAGTGCTACATGAAATTTCTTTGCACATTTATCGGAAACAATTTGACGAATCAACTTGAATTCCATAACTTTTTGTCGGCACTGACTAAAGATAATCTGGTTCAATTTTTGTGCGAATTGGACGGACCGTCTAGGACGAGTTCGCAAAAGTAGGTTTTTGGCTAAATTCAAAATGGCGGGAAATCTATAATGACGGAAATTACGTCATGAGGTGCGATCGAATTGGCATTAGCTCACAAATCAGAAGAAAAAAAGAATTTTGTTTCTAGCCCTTAAGGTTCTAGAGTTATTAGCATGAACATGACTGCAACTTTGGACAGGTGGTGGCGCTAGAGGGATTGAGTTAGATACACCAAAATTGGTGTATTTAATGTTGGGACTGTGCTCTATCAGAATGTCAAATCGGTACAACTTTCCCGCAAACGGTTCTATGGGCTGCCATAGACTCCCATGGCGGAAGAAGAAAATACGGGAACGGAAACAATAGGTGCCTAAGCACCTTCGGTGCTTGGCCCCTAACTAAGCACCTTCGGTGCTTGGCCCCTAATAATAATAATAAAAATCAGCACAAAACAATAGGTGTTCAGCACTCGTACTTGAACCCCTAATCAGTACAAAAACAATAGGTGTTCAGCACTTCGTGCTTGAACCCCTAATAATAATAAAAATCAGCACAAAAACAATGTGTGTTTAGCACTTCGTGCTTGAACCCCTAATAAAAATCCTTACAATTACAATAGGTGTTCAGCACTTCGTGCTTGAACCCCTAATAATAAAAATCAGTACAATTACAATAGGGTTTCAGCACTTCGTGCTTGAACCCCTAATAAAAATCAGTACAATTACAATAGGGTTTCAGCACTTCGTGCTTGAACCCCTAAAAATCAGTACAATTACAATAGGGTTTCAGCACTTCGTGCTTGAACCCCTAAAAATCAGCACAAAAACAATAGGTGTTCAGCACTTCATGCTCGAACCCCTAATAATAATAAAACTCAATAAAATTACAATAGGTTTCAGCACTTCGTGCTTGAACCCCTAAAAATCCTTACAATTACAATAGGTGTTCAGCACTTGCTTGAACCCTAATAATAATAAAAATCCTTACAATTACAATAGGGTTTCAGCACTTCGTGCTTGAACCCCTAATAATAAGAACGGCATCAATAACAATAGGTGCCTCCGCACCTTCGGTGCTTGGCCCCTAATAATAAGAACGCCATCAATAACAATAGGTGCCTCCGCACCTTCGGTGCTTGGCCCCTAATAATAATAATAAGAACGGGAACGGATACAATAGGTGCCTTCGCACCTTCGGTGCTTGGCCCCTACAATAAGAACGGAACGGTTTCAATAGGTGCCTTCGCACCTTCGGTGCTGGCCCCTAATAATAATAAGAAGAAGAACGGAACGGATACAATAGGTGCCTTCGCACCTTCGGTGCTTGGCCCCTAATAATAATAATAATAAGAAGAAGAACGGGAACGGATACAATAGGTGCCTTCGCACCTTCGGTGCTTGGACCCTAATAATAAGAACGGAACGGGTTTCAATAGGTGCCTTTGCACCTTCGGTGCTTGGCCCCTAATAATAAGAACGGGAACGGTGTCAATAGGTGCCTTCGCACCTTCGGTGCTTGGCCCCTAATAATAAGAACGGGAACGGATACAATAGGTGCCTCCGCACCTTCGGTGCTTGGCCCCTAATAATAAGAACGGGAACGGATACAATAGGTGCCTCTACACCTTCGGTGCTTGGCCCCTAATAAGAATGGGAACGGATACAATAGGTGCCTCCGCACCTTCGGTGCTTGGCCCCTAATAAGAACTTTATCAATATCAATAGGTGCCTCTGCACCTTCGGTGCTTGGCCCCTAATAAGAACGGGAACGGATACAATTGTTGCCTCCGCACCTTCGATGCTTGGCCCCTAATAATAATAAGAACACTAACGGTTTCAATAGGTGCCTTCGCACCTTCGGTGCTTGGCCCCTAATAAGAACGCCATCAATAACAATGGGTGCCCACGCACCTTCGGTGCTTGGCCCCTAATAAGATTGGGAACGGATACAAAAGGTGCCTCCGCACCTTCGGTGCTTGGCCCCTAATAATAATAGTAAGAACACTAACGGTTTCAATAGGTGCCTTCGCACCTTCGGTGCTTGGCCCCTAATAAGAACACTAACGGTTTCAATAGGTGCCTTCGCACCTTCGGTGCTTGTTCCCTAAATAAGAACGCCATCAATAACAATAGGTGCCTCCGCACCTTCGGTGCTTGGCCCCTAATAAGAACGGCATCAATAACAATAGGTGCCTCTGCACCTTCAGTGCTTGGCCCCTAATAAGAACGGAACGGATACAATAGGTGCCTCTGCATATTCGGTGCTTGGCCCCTAATAATAAGAACGGAACGCTTTCAATAGGTGCCTTTGCACCTTCGGTGCTTGGCCCCTAATAATAATAATAAGAACTCCATCAATAACAATAGGTGCCTCCGCACCTTCGGTGCTTGGCCCCTAATAATAGATGTGGTTAAGAAATTTAGGGGAGAATTAGTCAGTGCAGAAAATTAGCAATTTATTGATAAATATAAAATAAATAGACACGTAAGCCTTACTGGATGTACAAATACTATTTAGCCTAAAAACTCACTTTAAGCATATAAAAACAATCTATCCATGATTACGTTACACTGTAACACAATATAACAATACAACAAATTATTTAACAAAGAAAAATTTTACTTTTACAGGAATACTGTAGTAGTATTTATGATGACATGGGTTGTTAATTTAGTATGTCCTTCTGAGGATGATTATGTTCTTGTTTGTAAGCAATCAAGCTAATGATAAAACCAAATTATCCTAGATTAATCAAATTAATAATGGTCGAAGTTAAATCCTTGAAGGAAGAGGATATTTTCTGTTTTTCAAAATTATAACCTGACAAGGGGGAACATGGAAATTATGAAGCGGCCTAAATTGGTAGCCCAAAATGTGGGGTGACAGGACCCCAAAATTGGACTAAGGAGGGCCTGAAAAGGTACATTCTGGAATTTACTGTCGCTTCAATATACCTGTAAATAGCCTAAATAAATTCATAATCAACGCCTTAATTATCCTCCTATTTCTGATGATATATTCCAGTTGATTGTTTGTTCTTCTTTAACGTTTTCTAAAGTTTGTATTTGGTATTTGAGCAACTGAGGGTCTGGCCTAGAGATGTGTGATGTGTTACTAAACACTTAAAAGCCACATGTTGTTGTGTGTTTGGAATTTGGAGGTATCACACACTAACATGCTGGGAGTGCAGTAACAGTGTTTACTCACTTCCAGAGATTAAATATGGATTTGTCTTTCATTTTTATATTTTATTAATTGTATATTTCCTTTTACTGAAACACTAAAGAATCGAGATGAATATTGCCTGTACTACTGTATGTATCTCTCACTGAGAGAAAGCACACACTATCAGTATTTTTTGAGGAGCATTTTGGATTGGAGCTTAATCAGCTCCAACTATGGAGAGATTGTGTATCTGCGTATGTGTGCAATATTCTGTGTTACAGATCAGTATAGGAGATGGATTACAGGCCTCTTAAAAGACGGGTGCATTTGTTGTTCAACTTTAATTAATTGCCCTCCTGACTCTTGGTCTTCATTCTTCACTACTGATCTCTGCGTCTAAACTGTTAACCCCTAACTCCACGGAGAGGCATTTGTGGCTCAACCTTATGGAGATAAAGGAACGGGATAAGAGCTTTTTGCTTGATGCTCCGATGTCTCCGGGGGGCCTGTTCGTTGACGCTGTCACCATGGTTACCTACAAGTTCCTGGAGGCAAAGAAACAGGCGGCGGCGCTCAAGCAGTTCCTTCCCCGTAAGCTGGGCAGGAGCAGCAGACACAGAGTACGAGCTCCTCCCATAGGGCGCAACTAAAACAGAGTGTAGCCACTCGTACACCCCCGCAGAAAGGGTGGAAGGGTGTGCAGTGCTCTCAGGCGCAGCCTTCTAAGAGCAAGACTGATCTGAGGACAGTCATTGTGTCGAGGAAGGATGCGTCTAAAAAGTCCTGACTTCTGCGGGTCCAGGACTGTTAGGGTGATCCCTTCCACGGTGCCCTCACAGGGTCAATCCACCAACACCGCCTGAGTGCCGGGGGCATGGGAGGCCCTCGCAAGTCATCCGAGGAGGGAGATGGCGCTGTCGAGCCAGTCATTCTATGCCGGTTCCCCCGCTTCAGGGGGCTGCGCTCGCGGTGCAGAGTAAATCAGAGCCCAGTCTCGAGAGGCTGGTACCCTTAGTAGATTTTGTGACATAGTTGGAGAGTCTGCCACATATTTCTCGATGGGTCCTGCTGTGCATAATAATTGGGTATGCCATTCAGTTCAGATGTCATCCTCCCAGTTTCAACGGGGTCTTCGCCACTGTTGTAAGTCCCGAGCAGGCTCTGATTATGAATCAGGAAGTACAGACTCTGCTGCAAAGGGGGCTATAGAGAGGGTTCCCCATCCAGACAGGGAGTCAGGCTTTTACAGCCGGTACTTCATAGTGCCAAAGAAGGATGGAGGGCTGCACCCCATCTTAGATCTTCGGGTCCTGAACCGAGCAGTAGGAAGGCTCAAACAGATCGTGTCTCAGATCAGTTACGAGGTCTGGTTTGTCACGATAGATCTTGAAGATGAATATTTCCACGTTTCCATCCTTCCATCCTGTCCCAGCACAGGAAGGACCTGAGGTTCGCTTTCAGGGGAGGAGCGTTCCAATATCGGGTGCTTCCTTTCGGTCTAGCTCTCTCACCCCGCACGTTCATGAAGTGTGTGGATGCTGCGCTGGTCCCCTTGCTTATGCAGGAGATCCGCATGCTCAATTACATCAACGACTGGCTGATCCTAGCACAGTCAGCTCGTCTCGCGGTTCAAAATCGAGATGTTGTTCTCGCGCATATTATGAGTGGTTGCTCAGCCCAGGGCCTGTGGCAGGAACGCCATCATTCGTGGCATATAAATTGCCTGGAAATGTTGGCAGTGTTTCCGGCTCTGAAGTACTTCCTGCCACATCTCAGGGGCCATCATGTGCGCACAGACAGCACATCGGTGGTCTCCTATATAAACCATCTGGGAGGTTTAAGGTCCCGTAGTTTATACAAGTTGGCGCGCCTTTTCCTCCTCTGGGCTAAGGGAAAATTGCTGTCAGTCAGGGCAATGTACATCCCAGGGAGACAGAATGTGGAAGCAGACATCCTGTCGAGGCAGGGGCCGAGGCCCAGGGAGTGGAGACTCCACACCAAGGTGGTGGAGCTCCTTTGGGAGAAATTCGGCAGGGCTCACGAGACCTGTTTGCCAATTACAAAGAATTCACATTGTCATCTGTGGTTCTCCCTGTCGCCTCCAGCTCCTCTTGGGCTGGATGCGATGGTACAGGAGTGGCTGAGGCTGCCCCTGTACGCATTTCCCCCGATTGCTCCACTTCCAGGAGTTCTAGAGAGAGTGCTCCGGGACGGGCCCATCTTCTGCTAGTAGCCCCATTCTGGCCTGGCCGAGTATGGTTCTCGGACATTGTGTCTCTCCTCGACGGCTCTCCCCTGGAGATTCTGCCCAGGAGAGACCTTCTCTTTCAGGGGGGCAGTGTCTTTGTACACCCTCGCCCGGAGTTGTGGAAACTGTGGGCTTGGCCTCTGAGGGGGCACAGCTCATAAGTTCTGGTCTCTCAACCAAGGTTGTTGAGACCATCCTACACTCCACAGCTCCCTCCATGAGGAAACGTTACGCCTTGTAGAGGAAAAATGTAATCATAGAAGAAGATTTATGTTTGAGTTCATTCAGAAGTCAATGTCTGTTTGTGAAACACCTTTTTCAGCTGTTCAGACACAGCTGCTGCTGAAGCCCAGGGGGGTAACGGTGGGACATCTAAAGTGGGAGCTTTCCCTTCTTAGGGTGTCGGATCATTTAAATGATTTTAGCTCCAAGACAGTGAAGGGACAATTTACATATTGTGTTTGTGCCCTGTACTCTGTGGAAAAATACTGGGGGGGTTCTTAAACATTGGGGGTATAAAAGCTTGACTTCCCTTTTGTTCTAGTTAGTTCGCACTTGTGGTCACCACAAGTATGGTTGCTTCAACTGTGGATTCATTTCTTGCAAGGAATTAAATCTTTATAAAGACACAATTGGCTAAGGTTTGTCTCTTATTCAGAAATGCAATGGAGTTAACGTATTTTTGCAACAGCCTTGACGTGGAGACTTCACCTTATGGTGTAGAGGTCGCCTGTGGGATCCAGTTAACTGCCCTGCGAGCGTGGTGCTGGTGTTCCTGCAGGAGATGTTCTCCGCTCGGTTAGCCCCTCCACATTAACGGTGTACGTGGCGGAAATAGCAGTTTACCACACTCCTTTGGGTAGTGTTTCATTGGGGCGACACCCACTAGTAACTCATTTCCTCCAAGGCACTTTGAGGTTAAGATCTGCAGTATGCACCAGGGTGCAGGCCTGGGACTTATCCATTGTCCTTTAAGGCCTTTCCAAGGCTGCCTTTGAGCCGCTCGAGGAAGTTTCAGAAAAGTTTCTAACACTCAAAACTATTTTCTTGCTTGCTATTTCCCCCTTGAAAAGGATAGGAGACCTACAAGCCCTCTCTGTTCCACCCTTATGCTTGGAATTTGCCCCGGGTATGGCTAAGGCCTTTCTCTCTCAGAGGCCCAGGTATATTCCCAAGGTCCTCACTAATCCTGTGAGACCTATTGTACTCCAGACCTTCTGTCCTCCTCCTTTCACGACGTCAGACCAGGAAAATTTAATCTGCTTTGCCCTGTTCATGAACTAGATACTTATATCCACAGAGATGCCCTGTGAAGAAGAACTGATCAGCTGTCGAGAGGGGGTCCGGTTTCAAAGCAGAGGATGAGCAAGGGGTGGTCGAGGCTATCTCAGTTGCTTATGTGGCGGCCGGACAGCCTTCTCCTTTGGCTGTACGGTCCCACTCCACCAGGAGTATGGCTGCCTCTCAGGCACTTTTGGCAGGGGCCTCCCTGCTAGATGTTTGTGATGAGGCAGGCTGGTCCTCACCGCACACTTTCATCAGGCTCTACGAACTAGATATGAATACTACTCTGTAAGAGTGGGTCGCCTACAGTAGTTCAGGCTGCAGGGTTGCCGAAAGACTAAAGAAAATTTATCAGCAAGATGGTAGAAAACTGTACATTTCTTGTCTATAACCACCCACTGCTACTTATACCAACGACGAAAATAAGCGCAGTTACAATAGCTAAATATGTGGGAGAGCGTTGCTATATGTGACTATATTGTATTGCAATAGGTAGCACTTCAAAGTCAATACCATATCCAAACTAGTTAGCACATCATTTGTAATTGAAAGAATTTAATGACAAAATCTGGTTATGGTTACACTTAAAATAGTTACAAAATAGATGTATGAGATGAAAGAGCCAATTGTGTTTAAATCTTACTTATCTGACCGTTATCAGTTTGTAGCAGTAAATGAAGAGATGTCACACCGATCACAAGTTCAGTATGGAGTACCACAAGGCTCAGTGTTATGACCATTGCTTTTCACCCTGTATATGCTACCACTGGGAGATATTATTAGGAAGCATGGCGTTAGTTTTCATTGTTATGCTGATGATACTCAGCTCTATATTTCTTCACGCCTGACTAAACTTACCAATTCACAAGATTAACGGAATGCATAGCTGATATAAAAAATTGGATGAATAGTAATTTCCTGCAACTTAATTCAGATAAAACTGAATTTTTAATTATTGGACAGAAAAGCTCCACAAGTAGTGCCCTAGAATACTGTCTAACCCTTGATGACTGCTCTGTCAAGCCCTCGTCGTCAGTGAGGAACCTGGGTGTGCTCTTTGATACCAATCTTTCGTTTGAAAGCGACGTTTCTAGCATCTGTAAAACTGCATTCTACCATCTTAAAAATTTATCTAAATTATGTCACATGCTTTCAATGCAAAATGCTGAACAATTAGTACATGCGTTCATAAGCTCAAGGCTAGATTATTGTAATGCTCTACTGGGTTGTTGCCCTGCTCGCCTAATAAATAAACTCCAGCTGGTCCAAAACGCAGCAGCTCGAGTTCTTACTAGAACCAGGAAGTACGATCATATTAGTCCAGTTCTGTCAACACTGCACTGGCTCCCTATTAAACATCGCATACATTTTAAAATCTTGCTTATTACTTATAAAGCAATAAATGGTTTAGCTCCCCAGTACTTAAGCGAGCTCTTAACGCATTATACTCCATCACGTCAATTGCGGTCCCTAAACTCTGGCCAGTTGAAAATACCTAGAATATCTAAATCAACTGCAGGTGGTCGATCCTTTTCCTATTTAGCACCTAAACTCTGGAACAGTCTTCCTAGCATTGTTCGGGAAGCAGACACACTCTGTCAGTTTAAATCTAGACTTAAAAACGCATCTCTTTACTATGGCATACATAGAACATTTTTAACTTTCTTTATTCAAATCAAATGACTGATTGTTAGGCTGCATTAACTAGGTCAGCCGGAACCGGGAACACTTCCCATAACACCTGATGTACTCGTTACATCATAAAAAGAGTGGCATCCACACTAATGTTAGTCTCTCTGTTTATCCCGAGGTTTACTGCAGTCGGCCGGATCCAGGCCGTGTCCGGATCGGATGGTGGACCTGCATCTGGACATGGTCTCAGCAGACACTCCAGGATGAGCTGGTCGTGTCCATTAGTGTCTCCTCTGAATTTGCCTCACTGGCACGTCATCCTCAATTAACCCGTCTCCGGCGCAATAACTCCGATCTTTCAAGTATTCATATTCTTGTGTAATCGACGCGCCATCCTACATGAAACCCGTCTCGTGCGTGATACCCAAAATTTTGAACATTCCTATCTAATATGATTTATGACCTGCAAGGTTGCCAGAGTAATAATTATACACTGTTAATAATAGGCCAGAGGAGAACTGGCACCCCGACTGAGTCTGGTTTCTCCCAAGGTTTATTTTTCTCCATCATGCCCTGATGGAGTTTTGGTTCCTTGCCACTGTCGCCTTTGGCTTGGCTTGCTCAGTTGGGGACACTCAAATTATAATCCAAGTTACTCAACTAAATATACAAATAGAATTTATTAATTTGGTCATATATAATTCTATAAACTATCCAAATTAAACTAGCCAAATCAAATTTTGTTGCAATGTTATCCTGTTTAACACTGTGAAGCTGCTTTGAAACAATCGTCATTGTAAAAGCGCTATATAAATAAAGTTGATTGATTGATTGATTGATTGAAAGAAACTTTTAACCATTAATCGTACCCAGCATGAATGTTACCAGAGAGAGAGAGAGAGAGAGAGAGAGAGATAGAGATTTTTTTGATTTTTACAATCAATTTATTAAAATGTTTGTTCACATTTATATAATTTTACACACACCTAAAAAATATAAAAATGCAAAAATAAATAGAAATTACATTAACTCAATTGCAAAAACTATTTCTTCGTCATCAACTGAACACAGAGCAAAGTTACAGCACCACTGAATTTCAAAAGCTTTCATCGTGCTCATCAATTTATGAAAATTAAAATCAATAAGAATTCTAGATTTTACCATATTTTTAAAAACTAGTACAACATCTTGTCCTGACTTCTCTTCTATCTTATTTCTCCTAGTGAAATAGACAGCATATTTTGCTTGTCCAACAATAAAATTAACAACATGACATTTGAACTTTTGTTTTGAACTGTAAAAAAACCCCAAAATATAATCTTTCTTTGAAAAACAAATATTAAACGAATAAAAAAACACTTAATAAATCAAAAGAGGATTAAGTCTACTACAGTACATAAAACAATGAAAAATGGTCTCGCTCCAGACAAAAGGACATTTGTCACTTACAGTGGGATTTAAAATAGATACAAAAGCATTTACAGCAATAGCTCCATGTAAAATCCTCCATTGCAAATCACCAAGTTTTTTTTTTAATGGTGGTTTGTAAAGTGCTCTCCAAACAGGTTTAGTTTTCAGTGTTGATTCCTAATTTTTCTCTCCATACTGTATCTGTTTTGATACTTAAGTTACGTTGATTAATAACTTTCACAGTGCATTTATACAATGTTTTCCCTTCTGCTGTACAAAAATCAATATACTCATTAAATCCACATTTTAACAGGGGGCTATTAAAACAAGACTCTTCTATAACAGGGCAGATTTCAAGATCTGGAAAAAGATCTTTACTATCAGGGACTAAAGTCCCTGCACCAAACTCTTCTAAAAGTGCCTTCTCTTCAACAGTTAAAATTGTAGTTAATTTATAGAGAACCTTCTGAGCAAAACGTATTGATCTAACTCTTAAAAGGGTAGCAACTTTTTCAGCTTTCAGTAAATTATATCCTGGTACATTTATGATATTTTTTAGCTTAAAAAGCTTACTATTACACAATATTTCTGTTAAACCAGGAACATCTTCTCCTAAAATATATAACTTAGCTCCAAATATAACTGGTTCTTCCAACAACCAATAAAGAGAAATTGCTGGTTCCATCCAGCGATGTTTAAAGAGACCCCACACTTTAAACAAATTTTGATAAAAAGGAGGAATTCCAGTAAAAGTCAATCTTTTATGATCCATTAAAAACAATGATAAATCCATATCCATATTGTCCACTCTTCTCAAGATGTGTAAAGCCAACGGTCTCCACGCAAGTGAATAAGGTCCCATTAACAGTTTCTGTATGTATTGGAGACGGAAAGTGGCTCTTCTGCTTGCGAGATTAACCAGTCCTTGACCTCCTTCCTCTTTGGGCAAAAACAGAATGCTTTGAGAAGTCCAATGATATTTGTCCCAAAAAAAGTTCACCAGTTCTCTTTGAATATTGACAAGCAGTCCCTTCGGAGGATCGACACAAGCAAGTTTATGCCACAATGAAGATGCCACAAGATTATTAATGATGAGAATACGTCCTCTATAAGATATCTGAGGGAGCAACCATTTCCATTTATCTAATCGACCTTTTATTTTCTCAATTAGACCTTCCCAATTTTTCTTAGTGAAGTTTTCATCTCATAGATGGACACCAAGGTATTTTAACCCTCCTCTTTTCCAAATCAATCCTCCAGGTAATGCAGGAAGATCTCTACTCCAATTTCCCACTAATAAAGCTTCACTTTTCTTCCGGTTTACTTTGGCAGAGGAAACACATTTAAAATTATTAACAATTTTTTTCTAACATTATAACATCATCCTTTCCATTTACAAAAACAATAACATCATCAGCATAAGCGGAAAGATGTAAAGAATTATTACAACCAGGGAAAATCAGACCTGTTAGATGAGCTCGTAACTTTTGAAGTAAAGGTTCGATGGCAAGAGAATACAACATGCCAGACATGGCACATCCCTGCCTAACTCCCTCTCAACTTTAAACGGAGCACACAAACCACCATTAATCTTAAGAACACTCTCAATGTTACAATACACAGCCTTAATCATAGATATAAAAGCATGGCTAAAACCAAAAGCCTCTAAAGTGTTCCATAAAAACAAATGCTCAACTCTGTCGAAGGCTTTCTCTTGATCAAGAGAAATCAGCCCAGAGTTAATTCCCAGGAGTTTAGAAGCATCTAAAACATCTCGAATTAACGCAATATTATCAAGAATAGACCTGTTGGGAATACAATAAGACTGGTCAGAATGTATTAACTTACTTAAAACTTTACTAAGTCTTGTAGCCAAACTTTTAGACAACATTTTGTATTCTGAACATAATAGCGAAACAGGGCGCCAATTGCCGATACACTGAAGATCACCTTTCTTAGGTAACAGTGTGATGACTGCTCTCCTGCAGCTTAGAGGTAATAGTCCTCTTTCCAGACTGTCATTAAGAACTGTCAGCAGATCTTCTCCTATGACGGGCCATAGAGTCTTATAAAACTCAACAGGTAACCCGTCAATTCCTGGAGATTTACCATTTTCCATGCTCATCATGGCAGTATAAAGCTCTTCTAGTGACAGAGTCTGTTGTAGTTCATTGTTGGACTCTTCATCCACCTTTGGCAGTCCTTGAAAGAAACTATCAGCATCTGCACCCCATTCCTTGAGTTCAGATTTATAAAGGTCTGAGAAAAAATCTACAGCACGACTACGTATGTCAGCAGGTTCAGTTAGTTCTTGCCCTGTAGCTGAACGTAACGTGTGCATCATTTTTACTTTGACCTTTTTTCATTTCTAAATTAAAAAAGAATTTTGAGGGAGCATCCATTTGGGTCACCGTTTGGAACCGTGAACGGACTAAAGCTCCCTGTGCTTTAACTCCCAACAGGTCTAACAAAATGGCTTTTTTTTCTGTCAAGTCATCAATATGTTTTCTATTTTTTTTAGATGCTACTAAATCCTGCAGAGAAATAATTTCTGTTTCTAGAGTCTTCATTAACTGGGCTATGTCTCGAGTAACATTCACAGTGTACTTTTGACAAAAGTCTTTAATAAGGACTTTTCCACAGTCCCACCATTGCAGTAAAGAAGTGTAGAAATGCTTTTGCTGCTTAAAAGTTTCCCCAAAAAAATTAAAATTATCTATAAATTGTTTATCATTTAACAATGAAGTATTAAAAGTCCAGTATGCACTTTTATATTTAACACACTTGGTAAAAACTGCACAGAACTAAACTGTGATCAGAAAATCCCACTGGAATAATTTTACAAAATTTAAAAGATTTCGTTGGTGCTGAACACTATATATTCTGTCAAGTCGTGCCAAAGAGATGGTATGTTCAGTACTATGAGCCCAAGTATACTGTCTAACATCTTCATTCATACTTCTAAACACATCACATAAATCATGAGTTTCAATGAGCTGTTTAAGTGTTTTCTGAGAAGCAGCGTGTGGTTCTAAATGATTCCTATCCAACTTATCATTAGCAGTACAATTAAAATCTCCACCTAAAAACAACATGTCTTCTGGATTTAACTCTTTCAAAACAGCATCCACCTTATCTAAGAAAATAACTCTTTCTAATCCTTTTGTAGGTGCATATAAATTTAAAAGCACCATTGTGATTTTCTCAAATTTCACCTTGATCTTTAAAAATCGACCACCAATTATTTCCTCAACTTCACAAGACAAAGGTAAAAAATGCTTTGAAAACAAAACAGCCACACCTCCACTTGTAGAAGATTTGTGACTCAGGACAATCTGTCCATCCCATTCTCTTCTCCAGTCAGTCTCATTTTTAAAATCACTATGTGTCTCTTGCAGAAACAGAATATCAATTTGCTTTTGTCTACAAGACTCAAATAGCATCATTCTTTTATGACCATCTCTGGCACCATTTAAGTTTAAGGTTCCGATTTTAAAATTTGTCATATTTATTTTAAAGACCAGAAAAAAAATTATAAGAAGAGCTGCCAAAAAAATATTTTTGGGCAGATTTTTAGAAGTTAACAAGCTCTTCATCTTTAGTATTGTTTTGTTTTTTTAGTTTGTTCACAAGTTTTCTAAGACGATATATCTCCACATCTTGAAAGGCTCCCTCTTTCATTAAAAACCTCACATCATTGATGAATTGTTTATAGTCAGGGGAAAAATCCTCAACTTGTACACCTTTCAATCCCTTTGTCTCTTGCAGGAATTTACTAATGTCATCAGCTCTATACAAACAGATCAAGTTATCATTTTGAGAACTTATAGACGGATTAGAGCACTGAGACACATTAGAATCAGAGGAATCTCCATCACAGTCAGATCCCACAGTCTAGCTACCCCCCTCATCTTTCTTTACTTGTTTAAGAGCTTTTCCACTGCTTTTTTTCTTTCTCTTAACTGGTATTTTAAAGACAGATTTTGCTTCCTTCTCAAAATCAACATTGTCTTCCATATCAATTCCGTCAGCCACACAAACGTTTTCATCATGTTTAGTCTGTTCCTCAGACCTCGAAGACTGTTCATCGAGATCTTTACTAGGCTCGGTAACAATCTCAGTTGTCTCAGGGTTATTCTCGACAGCCGCAACTGCGATCGGCCCGAGCTCACTCTCACCGGCCTCGACCACACACATGTCAATGTTCGCGATCTCCTCCGTGGGAACAACAGAAGCGCCCTGTCCCGTGCTACTGCTCGCACCTGCACTGTCCTTTTGTTTTGGACAATCTCGAACTAAGTGTCCGATCTTACCACAACTAAAACATTTTATTGTCGTGTCAGAAGTTGCAAACACTGTGTAATCGAACCCATCAATTTTAAATTTAAAAACCAGATCTATCTCATCAATTCCATTTTTAGCACCATGAAAACCTGTCTTCTGAACGAGACTAGATGCTTCACTAAAGGTGACTTGCACCTAGAGGATTTTTATAGGGGAAACCAGTTTTCCATACCTAGATAAATCTTGCACCAGTATTTCATCTTTGATAAACGGAGGTACGTTGGACAGTATGACTTTTTTGGACGGGGTACTCAATGGTAAAACCGTCACGAGTGAACCATTCAACACAACGCCGCTCTGGACAACGTCATTTGCCTTTTCAACCGTTTTTAAAAAAATAACAATTGCACTGTTCATTCGCGATGCCGAGACAATATGATCATGTCCCACAATCTCTCCCACCGCTAAACAACACTGCTCCACATTAATTTTAGACTCCACCTTCACTCCATGGCGGCGGGTTAAATCTTTAAAACTCATTGTGTTTTGGTTCGTCATGCCTCCCAGCACAACACTGGTTGCAGACGTTTAAACACCTTTAAACTTTGATCAAACAAACAAGTTCAGCACATAAAAACAAACACACACAAAGATAGAATATAGAAAAGTTTTTTAGCACTCAGCCACAACCGCACTCACCCTCACCACGCTTCGTTCACTCCCAGCATGCACTCAGAGAGAGAGAGAGAGAGAGAGAGAGAGAGAGAGAGAGAGAGAGAGAGAGAGAGAGAGAGAGAGACAAAGAGCCGGCCCTAAGCAGAGAAAGCTAGAAAATAAAAAGAGAGAGCAACCGTTACAATCTTCTTTTATCCTTTTCTTGACCATGTGACTGAAACCCTAATGTGAGATATTCAAACTGACCAATCAGATCAAACCTCCCCCACTGTATACAGGTGTGACACACATTTGGCCTACAGGCCTCCAGAATCTCTTTGTCTTAAGGAATTCCAAATGGCCCTTCTGATAAGAGAGGGGGTGTGAAAGCAGTAAAGCAAATGTCTTTGTTCAATCTCAAATAACAAATATCTTTGATTATTTCCAATCATACAATTCCCCCCTTGGCCACAATCATTGAGTCCAAAGGTGGCACAGTCCACGAAGACATGCTTTCTGTTGTGTGTAGATGTCATCTTCAGACTTCTCATCCAGACTTGTTACAAAAGCAACTGGTCAGTCTTCAGTCTTGGTTCTCATTTCAATCCTGCCTTGGATTGCTCCTGATCGATTGCTTCAGTCTCCTGTCTCCAGTCTCCTGTCTGCCTCCTGCTCAGCTAGTGTTTGTAGCTCTATTTGATATATTTTCTTTGTTCTACTGCTAAATATAACTTACTCATCACCATACATTGTTTAAATATTGCCAATCACATTAAATTTGACATCACTAGCTTTCACTAGCTGGCATCACTAGCTGCCTCCCGTTACAGAAGTCAGGTAAATCCCAACACATAGACACTCTTTTACCTAGATATTATCACATAGAGACTGTGTCTGTTCCGCGAATTAGTAATTACAAAAAACCATCAAAACCATTCAACGGTAATAATTTAATTGATGTCTAACAAATAAACAATATATATAATACGGATAATCAAATGATAAAGCTTGGGTTGCTGAATATTCGATCCCTTTCCCCAAAAGCGCTCATTGTTAATGATATCGTTACAGATAATAATCTAGATGTGCTGGGTTTGACAGAAACCTGGCTAAAACCTGACGACTACATTACTTAAAATGAGTCCACCCCACAAGATTATTGTTATAAATGTTACACTTCTTAAGAATGAGGCGGTGCTCTTCCTTGCTGCAACACATTTATTTTCTGTATAAACATATGAAACAACAGGTTAGATCAGGAGCACTTTCCGTAGCGTGTACACTCAAACTCACTCATTACATACTGAGCGCTCTTTTCTTCTACTAGCATCAATTTTCTTACCCAGTATCAAAAATAATGTCTCAAAGTGCAAGCATTTATGCATATTCACGACACTGACTGGACACACTATTCAAAATCCTTAAAAAGTTACCTTCTCTAAACCCATGAACACTGTAACACATATCTAAACATGTTCAATACTCACTTTTACACTATGCAGAGGTAAATATATTAGATAGCAATCTCACATTACACTGTTAACATTAATACAGGCGAGTAATGTACAAACTCTATTCTCGTAAACACTGAAAATCACAATTCAATATAAAGCTACATCACCCCAACATTTATAAACCTTTTCTTATTGCTTTTTATTATTGTATGAATTAATTTAATCAGTTTTAACCGAATATCAGTTTCTATATCAGCAGCAAATTGATAATAAAGTCATTTTAACACTAAGTCTGATTCCTGAGTCTGATTTTTCTATTAATAGTGCACCATGAAATGCTCTTTTTACAATTAATGGCTGACGGAAGACACTAAATGAAGTTAACACGTGAGCGTGTGATTATAGGCCTATTCACGCGTGCGCGTTTAGCTTCACTTCTCTAACACTACACACGACTATTTCAGGTCCTTACACATCGATCCAGTACATCACCTATCACTTGTCTCAGATTTTAGTGTGAATCATGATATTTTTAAACTCTTACTCCTAATTTTTACTCATTCTGAAAGTTACGAGCTTTTATCAGCATTGTTAATACGATCGTCCGCCATTTTAGGTGCCAAAACTCCCACAGTAACGTTGAACATCTCTATATTTCTTGCACAAACTACCGTTTATATGCACATAATACTGTTTTGTACTACTAGAGGGTTCATTTTCATTAGCTTACCTGTATAAACATATGAAACAACAGGTTAGATCAGGAGCACTTTCTGTAGCGTGTACACTCAAACTCACTCATTACATACTGAGCGCTCTTTTCTTCTACTAGCATCAGTGACCAATCCTCAGCCTAGTGTTACGCTTAGGGTGCCCTCTATTGGTGGAGCTAAGTATCACAATATTTTTTTCTAGAAAATACATCTCAACAGTATCAACATGCGTCACAGTAGTGCTTATTATCAGAGCTCCATTACCAAGTGCAAAATTTAAAAGGGCAATATTTATCTGTCTCACTTAAAGGGGCAATAAACACTCAGGGCTACATAAACACGAGCCGCGTCTGAAAGATAAAGGAGGAGGGGTTGCTGTAATTTATAATAATATCTTCAGTATTACTCAGAAGTCTAGTTTCAAATATAATTCCTTTGAAGTTTTGGTGCTTTATGTAACGTTATGTAGTGCAAATGATAAATCCTGTAACATTTGTGTTAGCTACTGTATATAGCCACCAGGGCACAATACAGACTTTATCAAAGAATTTGCTGATTTTCTATCAGAGCTAGTTCTGGCCGTAGATAAATTACTAATTGTTGGTGATTTTAATATCCATGTAGACAATGAAAAAGACACATTGGAATTGGCATTTAAAGACATTTGGAGTTAGGCAACACGTGTCAGGACCTACTCATCGCCATAATCATACTTTAGACCTAATATTGTCACATGGAATAAATGTTGATACCGTTGAAATTCTGCAGCAGAGCGATGACATCTCAGATCATTATCTAGTATCATGTATACTTAATTTAGCTAAAGCTACAAAGCCGTCCACCCATTTAAAAAATGGCAGGACTATCACCGCTGCGACTAAAGATTGCTTTTTAAATAATCTTCCTAATCAGTATCATCTCCTCAGCATTCCAGATAGCTTAGAGGAACTCGATGTTGCAACAGAAATGTAACAAGGGGACTCTGTATAAGGGAACAGGTCTATTTAGCTCAAAGTAATGAATGAATTAATTCATAGGGAATTTTGCAGGAGTCTATTTTACGACCGAGCAAATGACTCGTCTAGCGTTCATTTGAACAGGCCGTAACTATCAACTCTGCAGCGGATATTAATATCCACAGAATAGTGAAACACTATTTAATAGCCAGGTAACTTAGATCGGCAGTTCATGACATTAAAATTCGTAAGCACATAACACAAGAACACTTATCTTTAATTTATAAACAAAGCTTTATTGATTACTCTAACACGTAAACCTAGAATCTAATACAAAGAAACATACACACATTCACACGCATTGCAGAGAGGAGGAAAGTAAGGAAAGAGTGAGTTTTAAGAGAGAGAGAGAGGGATGTCCCAAGTTTTCTAGCAGTATCTGCATTTATAACACATGACTTGAATGAACCACCGGTTTTGACTTAAACCCTCCTATCGTTGCTTAGGCGGGGTTATTCAATTTGATATCAATGCACCAGTTCAGTTTAGAATCTGGAGGTTACTTGCGTTTGTCGCGCGTGTCATCATTGAACGGGGATTCCCGGTCCTGGCTGGAGAGGGGTTTCCCGGTTCTTTGTGATTCGGAAGGTCTTGTCGTGTCTTTGATGGGCGTTTGGGAAGCCAACCACATGGCGTGTTGGCTGCTGGATGAGGGGGTCTCGTGGCTGTTTGAAGTTGAAGCGCGCTCGCTGGAGATTCGTTGATAGAATCTTTGGGGCGAAACTTAACTTAGAACACGAGACTCGCGAAAAGAAAATAAACTTAAGTAAAAGAAAGGAAAGTGAGAGTTCTAGATGGCTTGAATGAAATTTAACCCATTTTCTCTGGTCTGCCACCTTTGGAGTTCTCCAACTCCTTCTTCGAGGTGGAATACACAAACAAGAACAGCAGGCAGTGCGAACAAAAGAATAGCAGGCAGTTGCAGAAAGGGTCTCTACTCTTATAGATAAAATCAAGCGCCGCCCACTTTCGGGTTGACCCAATCGTGTCTGCCAGTCTTTTGGCGCGCAAAAGTTCTTTGTTCAGTTCGGTTACGCCTCCTGGCTGATGTACAGAGGGGGCAGTTTATCCTTACAAAGCTGGTATTCTTATAATAATGCCTTTTCTGTAAAGTCTTTTACAAGATTCAGTACTATTGAGTTTTTCTGATTGGGGCGGTACCAAAAACTATAATATTAAGAGTTGAGAGTACATAGATACAAGAATTCCACACTAACTAGAATACATAGTTTGATTTACATAAAGTACACACCCTAGACATTTTAATACATCGTATAAAGACATTAAATCAACAAAATATATATTTTTAATATATATGAGTCAGTTCGACAATAACTGGTTTAGTGATTTGATGCAGTTTCTGGTATCCTGGTATCTGTGAGTTTCCTACTGAGTGCTGGGTCTTAAGGAATTTATGGTGTCACAGAGCCAGACTTAGAAGTTACTTTATCGATGGGGGAAGGGAAGAAACTGCCTGTGGACCAATGAGAAGTCCCTTCCTTCCTAGGCTTGGTCTCACAGGTGTCGTAAATCTTTGTCCTCTGGAATGTTGAGTTAATTTTGTGTGGACTCATGTTTGAATGAATCATCTGTAAGTTTCATTTGTGTCTGTTATGCCACAATTGCTACATACCAATCTTTCGTTTGAAAGCCATGTTTCTAGCATCTGTAAAACTGCATTCTACCATCTTAAAAATATATCTAAATTACGGCACATGCTCTCAATGCAAAATGCTGAACAGTTAATACATGCGTTCATGAGCTCAAGGCTGGATTATTGTAATGCTCTACTGGGTAGTTGCCCTGCTCGCTTAATAAACAAACTCCAGCTGGTCCAAAACGCAGCAGCTCGAGTTCTTACTAGAACCAGGAAGTATGAACACATTAGCCCGGTTCTGTCAACACTGCACTGGCTCCCTATTAAACATCGCATACATTTTAAAATCTTGCTTATTATACAAAGCACTAAATGGTTTATCTCCCAGTACTTGAGTGAGCTCTTAACACATTATACTCCATCACGTCTACTGCGGTCTCTAAACTCTGACCTGCTGATAATACCTAGAATATCAAAATCAACTGCAGGTGGTCGATCCTTTTCCTATTTAGCACCTAAACTCTGGAAAAGTCTTCCTAGCATTGTTCGGGAAGCAGACACACTCTGTCAGTTTAAATCTAGACTTAAAACACATCTCTTTTCTATGGCATACACATAAAACACTTTTTCAATTAAATGATTATTAGGCTGCATTATCTAGGTCAGCCGGAACCGGGAACACTTCCCATAACACCTGATGTACTCGTTACATCATCAGAAGAATGGCATCTACACTAATGTTAGTGTCTCTGTTTTATCCCGAGGTCTACTGCAGTCAGCCGGATCCAGGCTGTATCCAGATCAGACGGTGAACCTGCACCCAGATGTGACCAACACATGACCCTGAAGTGTCTGCAGAGACCGTGTCATTTAGACTCCCCCCTTAAGCTGCCTCATCGACACGGCATCCTCAATAAACCTGTCTCCGGCGTGATGACTCCGATTGTTTGAATAGTTCTAGTTAACAATTCTTTAAATCGATGTCATCCTCAAAACAACCCGTCTCCAGCGTGTTGCCGCCGATCTTTCGAATATTACATTTTAGTAATTGTTTAATCAATACGGCATCCTCAATAAAAAACTGTCTCCGGCGTAATGACTCCGATATTTCACATTTTTTATTTTTAATAATTGTTTAATCGATACATCATCCTCAATAAACCCGTCCGGCGTGTTGCCTCAGATCTTTCGAATATTCAGATCGATTATGACCTCTGACCTTTAAAATAATAACTTTAATAATAATAATACGCTGAACTGGCACCCCGACTGAGCCTGGTTTCTCCCAAGGTTTATTTTTCTCCATTAGGTCTCCTGATGGGGTTTTGGTTTCCTTGCCACTGTCGCCTCTGGCTTGGCTTGCTCAGTTGGGGAAAAAAACTATTTTTCAAATATATTTAAAAATAAATCTAATTATTAAACTAAATTAACCATATAGACCAAATTACTTATCTAATTACTGATCTAAAGCCCACATTGTTACTGTATGATAATCAAAATATATTCTGTTGCATTATTTTTCTGTTTAACACTATGAAGCTGCTTTGAAACAATCTGCATTGTTAAAAGCGCTATATAAATAAAGTTGACTTGACTTGACTTGACTGAGAAGGCTCCACAAATGGTATTGCACCAATCATTGATATGCAGAACGTCCATTGAATACTTCACACCTCGAGAACAGTCACTGAAGGTTAGAGCAAACACTTGTTCCTCTTTCTGAGAAAGGACACAGGATGTGAACTTTTGCAGCAGGGATCCTGTGATTAAAAGTACATATAGCACAACAAAGAGCAAAAGCATACATGGCAATTGTCTTGGGTCAGAAGTTTGATGTGGTCAGATTAAAATCATCTCTGGCAATAAGCCCTTAAAACGGTGTACTTAATAAACTGGTCAAGGTTCAGAATAAAAGAAGAGAGAATAAGAGAATAAATCTCACAAGCTCTTACATTGTTTCTGGAATTGCATTGTAACAAAACAACAATCATTGTTGGTTTTAAAACCTCCTTGTCATGAAGAGTACCATCAAAATATTCAGTGTAACCAAATACAGAGATTTAATTCAATGGATGTCCAAACACATTGTTGCAAGTCAAATGGACAAAATACAAAGAAGCAGAAATCAAATCATTTCACAATCAAATGCATTGTTACAATACAATGATAAAAAAAATGTCTGCACTTAGATAGGAATGAGAAATACTCTTTGATGATATTAACTTGGTGAGACAAAGAATTACTGATTTAATAAATCTAAAGAAAAACAAAACAAACAATAACTGGAAAAATATCACAGTTAATACAGCCTAGATGTAAAGACTTAAATAAAATAAAATGCATGCATTTTGTGAGCCTGATGTAGGTATAGATTTGACTTTGTGTGTGAAGATCAAATCCATGTGGCTGTATTTAGCTGTGGCAATGTGTAAATCATGCCCTAAACATGGTGAGGAGGATTTACAATTGTGATGCAAATTTGGTCCTGTTGTAACAGGCAGCCAAGCATGAGAATGTGAGTGAGGTGTGTTTTGGCTCAAAATATTTCCACACCAGTTTTTGTTATAGGGACATGATAAAGTGCAAAGGTCAGAGATACTGAATCCTGCTGTGATGAAAGCATTTTCATGATTAATGCAATTGTAAATTTCACTGTAGCCACATGGCAATTCTGTGCTCCTGTACATGGTTTTACTGCAGCTACCCACATAGCAAATGTTTTCTGGCCCAGCTCCGGGCCACATGATCACTTTTCCCTCGGCCAAAGTACCGCAAAGAATGACGGCCCTGAAGTGGCCCAGAACTGGTTTAAAGACAAGGGCCACACATGGGCCATAACCGGCCCGAATCTCAGCCAGTTAATCACCCTTAACTGGCCCTAAACTGGGCCAAAAGAGGTTTTGGTTATTGGTACCACTCCTCAGCCACAAGTTAGCCATATCAAAGCCACCCTTAAACCAGAACCCCAAAACTGAGCCATAACCCAGCCTAATCTTACCCAAACCATGTGAACAAATAAGTCTCAAGAAAATTAAATTTTCAAAATTAGTTTATTTAACAATAATGCACAAGCCAAAAAAAGAGACAGTAGAGTTGTGTACTATGTGCAAAGATTTTCATTTCTAAATGAATGAATCTATGAATGAATTTAGTGTATAATGTAATTGTGTATATTGGTGGCCTTAACTACTATGTACTAACATTTAATCATTTGATACAATGCACTTATTGTGTAGATACATGTTTTTACATTTTTAAAAATTCCTGCATGTAATTACATCCGTAATTTATTTCTGTAGTTACATTTATAATCACTGTTGGCCCATCCCTTACACCTTACCCTACCCTTAAACTTATCCATACCACCCCAGATAGCAAAACTCATCTGGCCCAGATTTGGCTCAGACTGTTTGTAAGTTCTGTGCCAGATCCGCACATCGGACCTGTGCCGGTGTCTTTTGGCACAACGGGCCAATATCGCACTGGATCCGCTTTTACTCATCCGACCAGCACTGGGCCAGCTCCGGACCAAATGCGGCTAGATCTGTTACAGCTCTGGTCCAGTATCACACCAGATCTGGGCCAGCTCAGTTTTTATACACGCATGCACGTACACACATGAAGTAAAATTCATATCTCGTTCATGCATCTTCGTCTCATATACATAGTTAAATATCTTATTGTTTTATGCTACTGATGTTTTCTCTTAGGTTTCAACAAGAAGCTCTTATAAAACAAAAAGTTAAAGTACTGATTTAGATGTAAAGACAACACTTTTGTCTTTTCTGAACACTTTTATTTAAAGTAAAATACCACCTGATAATCTAATGTTAGCGCAAAGTCAGCAGTCACTTCCCTGTAAACATACATTCAGAATAAAATTGAACAATAAAAGTTGTATTCAAAGTCTTTATACCTTGATCCATCTTCCATATATTAATCATATTAAAACAAATTAATACACAAAACAATGAAACAGTGCCACTGTGCATCTTTTCATTTTGATCTTGCACAAGAACTCAAACCACGTTCATATAAACCTAATATAAAATATCTACTTGATGTGTTTACATAATATTCAAACAGTGCTACACAAATAGTTAAACAATCTCAGAACTTTTCTCAATGTATATTCAAAATATACATTGTTCTGTGTAGTGACATAGGCGTTGTGAATTTACTTTTCCCAAAAGTAAAAAAGCTGAAAAAAAATTAATCTCCCAAAAATTCACATTATGAACTGCAAACACACCAAGACCAAACAAGATAGGAAATCCATGGAACTTCAAGGCACTTCGCGCCATTTAATTCCCATGATGCATCTGCAAACAAAAGACCAAGAAGAAAGCTGTTAGTTTTGTTGAGTTCCACTGAAGCAGTGTTCAGAGCCAGATTATTGATTGGATTGACTGACCAGTTTTATTGTCAGTATTTGAGCTATTTTACCAAATCTAGCACAAAAAAATATATTGCTGTTTTTCTCTGTAAATTTCTCTTTATATAAATACCAGTGTTCAGACACCATAGAGTGTTTTTGAAATAACTTACAATTGTGATCTGACAGGGATTATTGTGTGAGGCAGAAATATATTTATATGGGATGCTAAATGCTACTTATGCTAACCATTGCCATAATAATTACACATTATGCTACAAATTAAAATGACCATATTAATGTTTTTTAATTTTAACATATTAAATGCAGTGAGGTTAGCCACTATTCCTCATTGTAATGTTATGCTGATGAAAAACAGTAATAGCTAAAAACACAAACTTCCACTATGCGTATTCTATCTGAAATTTACCTCAGTTAATGCCTCTTTTTGCTCTTGCACGTTGTTTCTGTCCGCCGCCACAGTTTAAACCAACGGATGGGATAAGAATCAATTTCAGTATCTGCAGCACTGGTAGAGGCCTGGTTACTCCTTACAGCTCCTGTTGAGAAAAAAATATGTACAATTAACATCTCCAACTTCCCCAGACAAATAAGGGATACACAGTTATATTTAATTTAATATGTTTTATTTAAAAGGATAGTGTACCCAAAAATGACTATGCTGTTAATTTACTCACTCTCAGGCCATTCAAGATGTAGGGGATTTTTTCTTCTGTAAAAAGAGTAAAGATGATGTTTAGCTGAAACTGTGGTCCTTGGTGATTTATATAATAAAGTCAATGGCCACTTAGTCACTTTGAAGGTCAAAAAACATATACCTGTAAAACAAATATAATAAAGCGAAACAATCGTTCTGTGCAAGAAGCTTAACATTAATTACAATATTATAACCTGTAATCCACAGCCTCTTCAAATGGCCCTGAGCGGGTTCACAGCAATCTGATGTGCAACCTGTCACATGATGACATAGGCACGGCCCGCACGGGAGCTCAAACGTTGGGAATCTGTGAAAAGTCAATCTACATGAGTGTGAATGCACAAGTGAATGTAATCTTATTTTTTCATCCAGTATTAGGACAAGTACCACTTTGATGAACAGTACAACACAGCGTCTGCTCACGTGAGATTGCTCCCACACGTCATCAATCTTGCACTCCAGACTGCCATGAACGCGCTCAGGGCTGTATGCAGATGCTGTGGATTACAGGTTATAATGTTTTAATTAATGTTAAGCTTCTTGCACAGACCAATCGGTTTGCTTCATAAAACTTCAATGAATGTTTCAGCTAAACATCATCTTTACTGTTCTACTGAAGAAAAGACACACCTACATTTTGAATGGCCTGAGAGTGAGTAAATCAACAGCACATTTTTGGCTGAACTATCCCTTAAATTTATCAGAATCAGATATCACAAAAGTAGGTTTCTGTTTGACGGGATTAAATTGCAAAAGATGGTTGTAAAGATGGTTGTAAAGATGGTTTACGAAATCCTCTAACACTTAACTTCTTGGTATTATATCATACTTACTACTCAGCTAATTTCTTGTGAGCATTTCTTTAAAGCACTTCTTCCCATTGACTCCTTTCCAGCCTATGAAAAATGTTCCATGTGATTTGTTCTGACCTTCAACAGCACCCAGATCAGATAGCTGAAAAGACAAAAATACATGACAAAGTTATTTTATGTTTTGATTAATTATCTCAAAATATAGATGAGAGCAGTGAATACTGTATAGGCACAGAGTACATTTGTACAGTACAAGTAACTTTAGATCATGAAAAAAACTTACCATGTTTTGTTTAGCTCATGCATTTCTTGAATCTTTTCTATTTTTTTTCTATTTAATAAATGTAATGAATGCAAATTAATGCCATTCTTTAAATGTATTTTCAAAAGATTCCTTAAAAAAAATACAAATAAAAATTCCACAGAAACCTAAAGCAGCACAACTGTTTTCAGCTGATAATAATCATAAATGATTCTTGAGCAGCAAATCAAGGTTTTTTTTCACAGACTCATATAAGTCAATTAATATTATTATTAATTATCAAAATCATTACATCTGTTTGAGAGAGAGAGAGAGAGAGAGAGAGAGAGAGAGAGAGAGGTGAATAATAATAATTTAATATATAATAGTTATATAATTATTATTATTATAATAATATAATATAATATTATTGCCTTGAATATAGTAACAGGCCTAGATACTTATAATTTGCCAGTAGGCTACACTAAGTGAAGTTTACGTGCCATCATTGCCACGTATGGCCCAAAATCGCTTCACTGATCTGGGCCACACACCTTCAATCCACAATCGGCCCAAATGTTGTCTGCCGTCATGCATGCAGTGCCATCATTGCCACACATGGCCCACAGTTGGCTGACATGATGCATGCCAGTGCCGGCAACACGTCAGCAGTGCCATACTGAAGCCACATTTGGGCTAAGTCCGTTTGCTATGTGGGTATATGGAAAATAGCAGAGTTTCCACTCAGAAGACAAACAAATTCAACATAGAAACATATGCAATTTGAATTTGCTATACAAATCCAGTTAAGTTATTCCAATTTTCACAAGATCCATGGCCTAGAATGCATCTACAACCTTTACCTAAGTGTTTAATGCAACACTTACAGTAAAGCAATCATGTGTTTTAAAGAATAAACTAAACTAGTCTATGTGTACATGTAGTAGCACAAACAACTATAATGTGTTCAATGTGCACAATGTGTTTCGAACAATTACAGATTTGAAAATACAAACAGGATCATTGCAATTTGGATGTTTAACTATTAAACTCACTGCTATGAGGCTGCTAGCCCACTAGCCAGTGAAGTTAACAGCTGAAGGCCTTGCATGAACAATGCAGTTAACTCACTAAGAGTTTTACCTGCAAATGAGTGCTGATCTTTGCCCTTAGAAAGTGATTTCCTATTTTTCTGAAAATAAGGTGGAGGTCGACCCCTTCCCAGTAACCAGCATTTTTCCTCTGAATGGCCTATTTTCTGACAGGATTTGCAAAACCTGTTCTCTTTGCCATAGGGTTGTCTGCTATGTTCTCCTGGAGTTTAAGGATATTCATGACTCTCTAATGCTTGTACACCATGCGTTCTGGTACTTGACTCTGCGCTATTGCGGTGCTGCATCACCTTAAGAACTGAAATAGGCACACTTTCTTGTTTTGCACATGCATTTTCTGAACTAAATGTTTCAGATTCATTAGAGCAAGTTACCTTTTCTAAGAAGTGAACATGCTTTTTAGTCCCATCGCCTGTTAAGCGCTTTTGGGAGACATGAACTTTGTAGCATTTAGCTTAGCCTTGAGATCTGCAATGGTCTCCTTGTGATTTTTACACTTCTCAGTCAGGGCTAACCGCTCAGCTAATAATTTATCTAGCTGTGAAGATCTTGAATCTTTGCCTCAGACTTTTCTGCTTCTGCATTTTTAGAATGCAATTCTCTACATTTAGCATCTAGACTTGATAATAGAAATGGTGTCACATTATGTAGCCTTTTAAAACTTATGATGTTTAAAGCCTCAATTATTTCACCATGTTTTGATTTCTTTTGGTGTTTGCCAATTATGTCCCACCATTGAAGCATTTAATCATCTGAACTTTTAATTCCAATATACTCTTTCTTGAGTTTGAATAAGGTAGGTTCAACTTTTTCACTCCGTAAAGCAAACAATACAAAACTGTTATTAGATATTTTCCCTTCCATCCCGAGGTGATATTCTGAATATTCTCGGACTGTACAGTAATGGGACTATTGAAGCTGTTTAAAACCTTCTAAGTTCTGTTTTATGCAATTCATCCACAATAAAAACAGACGTAACTATTCCTTGGTCAGAAGGTCAGCTTTAATCCATTCACAAGATCAACTGTAAAAAAAGTCCTCATTCTGATGAATTTCAGAAAATTCACTGCAAGGGATCCCGGGTTTCGGCACCATTTGTAAGAGTGGGTCGCCTAAAGTGGTTCAGGCTGCAGGTTTGCCTATAGACTAAATAAACATTATCAGCAAGATGGTAGAAAACTGTATATTTCTTGTCTATAACCACCCACTGCTACTTATACCAACGACGGAAATAAGCGCAGTTACAATAGCTATTAGCTGTATTGCAACTTCAAACTGTATTAACTTCAAAGTCAGTACCAAATCAAAACTAGTTAGCACATAATTTGTAATTGAAAGAATTTAATGACAAAATCTGGTTATGGTTACACTTAAAATAGTTACAAAATAGATGAGATGATAAAAACTTTTAAACATTAATCGTTCCCAGCATGAATGTTACCTGAGGAGGGGGAGGGGGAGGGGGGAGAGAGAGAGAGAGAGAGAGAGAGAGAGAGAGAGAGAGAGAGAGAGAGAGAGAGAGAGAGAGAGAGAGAGAGAGAGAGAGAGAGAGAGAGAGAGAGAGAGAGAGAGAGAGAGAGAGAAAAGGCAACACCAGAGAAAGAAAAAAGACAGAGCAACAATTACAATTTTCTTTTATCCTTTTCTTGACCATGTGACTGAAACCCAAATGTGAGACATTCAAACTGACCAATCAGATCAAACCTCCCCCACTGTATACAGGTGTGACACACATTTGGCCTACAGGCCTCCAGAATCTTTCCCAGATAGCAATGAGTCGGCGGACCACGCTTTTTATAAGCGGCAGCCGGCTTCCTACCGCTTTCCGCGCCTGATTATACCAAAAGGCGGCCCGTCAGAAGCAGACGCTTTTTTCGAGCGATCTGCCTCCGCTTATTGTGTAATAAATAATTTATTTTTATTTTTTATTCATATATTTGTAACATGCAATTTATGAAGGATAATGATTGAACAAACCAGACAAATTCCCATTTGGCGTTTTAATTCCACAATTCAAAGTACAGTAACTGTCAATGATACAAAATAATATAAATTAAATATAAATAAGATGAAATATAAATAACAGGACAAGAAATAAGCTTAAATAGGCCTATAAATAACAATTTTTACTAAAGAACCTGCATGTTTCCAATTAAATTTTGGTTTAAAAAAACAAACAAAAAAACAACAGCCTTACAAGCAAATTATAACACTTACAATAATTGTTAATAACAAAGAGGTCAGCTCTGGGATGAAAAGAATTACCATTAAACAGTATATCAAATAATGAGGATATTTGGTACCAAAGAATGTGCAGGATACCAAATAAATAGAGGTATAACATCACATTTAACAAGCCATTTCTAACAATAGGATAAATGGTAATAATTTAGAGTAAAGCTCTGGAGAAGAATAGAACAGTAGTAGAACAGACCATTATAACAAGCCTAACTATGGGTTCTCGGGTTTTCCCTGACCTCCAGAATGAGGCAGTGCAAATTGGCTTATCTTCAGTGATTTCGTGTGCGCCTATTTAAAGTACAAACAACCTCACCATCCCATATCTATCCAAGGAGCTGCCTTCAAGGCAGGGTCACAGGGAATAAAAAAAAAGTAATAAAATAATTTCCACAGTGAACAGTGTGGATTGGGTGAGTGTAGCCTGACACTTCTAGCTTCTTTAGGGTCTTGATGTTACTGACTGCAGGACAAAGAAAGGGTTCCAGTTGTCAGTGATGCTGGGGTGTCAGTAGTCAGCCTAGGTGGAAGAGGTCAGCTGTGGGTCCCTCTCAGCTGTGCGGCGTCTTTTTCCGCCTTCACGATCAGATGCTCCTTTCAGGTAACGCATAACGTTAACCTGGACCGCCTCATCAGTGGCATCCTGGGTTGCCGGGTTCTTCCGGATGGCTCCTGTAGAAAATACAGATCGGTCATTCCATTTGAATGGCATAAGGCCACACATCTACTTCAATATATAACAAATTTATATATTTACATATATTACTTTGAACAATGGTCTTCAGGAACATGTCTCTAAAACATGCTTTATCCCCTACACCCGTCCAGGTTGTATTAATGGAAAGGTGATTAGAGAAGATACTCTGAAGCATTCGCCACACGGTTGTCTTTAGGTCCCTCCCACATTTCATTGCCAAAAACCGAAGCTGAAAATACAAAAAAGTGTTACAAAGTACAAAAAACTGTTACAAATTACATATCTCTGAAGCTTCTCATACATAAATATAAAAATGTGTGTAGCAATTGTGGCCTCAACAGACACATTCAAACATGAGTCCACACAAAGTTAACTCAACATTCCAGGGCCATTTACGACTTGGACCTCTCTCCTCCACACCAAGCGGACAAAGATTTACGACATCTGTGGTACCAAGCCCAGGAAGTAAGGGACTTCTCATTGGTCCACAGGCAGTTTTCTTCCCTTCCCCCATCGACAAAGTAACTTCTAAGTCCGGCTCTGTGACACCATAAATTCCTTTAGAGATTCCAGCACTGCTGAAAATCAAGGAAACCCACAGAAACCTTGATACGTATAAACTGCATCAAATCACTAAACCAGTGATTGAACAGACGGTAACCCCGCCATCTGTCGAATGCCCAAAGACTCTTTACACCCACATGAACACATATATGGATCAATCGTTTTTATACGATGTATTAAAATGTCTAGGTGTGTACTTTATGTAAATCAAACTATGTATTCTAGTTACTGTGGAATTCTTGTATCTCGGTACTCTCAACTCTTAATATTATAGTGTTTAGTACCTTCTCAGTCAGAAAAACTCAATAATACCGAATCTTGTAAAATAATTTACAGGAAACGTTTTATTATTAGAATACCAGCTTTGTAATGGATAAACTGCTCCATCTGTCCAGCAGCCAGGAGGTGTAACCGAACTGAACAAAGAACTTTTGCGCGCCAAAAAACTGACAGACACGATTGGGTCAACCCAAAGTGGGCGGCACTCGAATCTTATCTATAAGAGCAGAGACCCTCACCCAATGGGCTGATGTTCTTTTGTCCGCAGCTGCTGTTCCTGATTTTGCAGTCCACCTCGAAGGAGTTGGAGAACTCCAAAGGTGGCAGACCAGAATGGGTTGAATTTCATTCAAGCCATCTAGAACTCTCACTTTCCTTTCTTTTACTTAAGTTTATTTTCTTTCCGCGAGTCTCGTGTTCTAAGTTAAGTTTCGCCGCAAAGCTTCTCAACGAATCTCCAGCGGCGCTTCAACTTCAAACAGCCACGAGACCCTCATCCAGCAGCCAACACGCCACGTGGTTGGCTCCCAAGATTCCCAAGACACCCATCAGAGACACGACAAGACCTTCCGCGAATCACAAAGAACCGGAAACCCCTTTCTAGCCAGGATCGAGAGGGAATCCCGTTCAATGATGACACGCGCTACAAACGCAAGTAACCTCCAGATTCTAAACTGAACTGGTGCAGTGATATCAAATTGAATAACCCCGCCTAAGCAACGATAGGAGGGTTTAAGTCAAAACCGTGGTTCATTCAGGTCATGTGTTATAAATGCAGATACTGCTAGAAACTTGGGACTCCATCTCTCTCTCTCTCTCTTAAAACTCACTCTTTGCTTCCTCCTCTCTGCAACGCATGAATGTGTGTATGTTTGTTTGTGTTAGATTCTAGTTTTACGTGTTAGAGTAATCAATAAAGCTGTGTTTATAAATTAAAGATAAGTGTTCTTGTGTTATGTGCTTTTAATTTTAATGTCTTGAACTGCCGATCTAAGTTACCTGGCTATTAAATAGTGTTTCACTATTCTGTGGATATTAATATCCGCTGCAGAGTTGATAGTTACGGCCTGTTCAAATGAACGCTAGACGAGTCATTTGCTCGGTCGTAAAATAGACTCCTGCAAAATTCCCTATGAATTAATTAATTCATTACTTTGAGCTAAATAGACCTGTTCCTTATACAGAGTCCCCTTGTTACATATCATATATGTAATACTTGTTACAAATGGTGGAGAATGCGGGCAGATCAACCTAAAATTGTAAGCATATATATCGAGTTATTTATCTTTTAATTGTGCATGTGAGAGATCAGAGCTAGACGCATCTGTGTGAGTGCGCGGCACGAGAGTGACGTCACTGCTGCGCGCGCCCCGTTTGAATGTGCTGAATGAAATAACGCCTAACCCTGAAACTGCATTAAATCCTTGTAAAATCTGAGATCTCACATTATACGATAAGGTAAGAATTAAGCGTGTTCCTTAATTTCTAGAATACCTTGTTTATAGCAGAATTGATGTCATTGCATGTCCCAGTGCCATTCAAATGCTATACGATAGTCAAGAGAGCTGAACGAACTTAAACTGCATAAATTGGAATACCTTTGAGGACGAATAGAACACAGCGCGAGTAACAGTAACATTAGATCAAGCGTGTTCCTTGATCAATTTTCTTAAGGCCTTATTAATGTATAGCTACTAACACTGCGTGTTCCAGTGTTATTTACAGCTATAACCTCGAAGCAGCTAAACGCTTGTCCGCATTAACACTGCGTGTTCCAGTGTTATTTACAGCATAACCTCTAAGCAGCTAAACGCTTGCCGTTCGCATTAACACTGCGTGTTCCAGTGTTATTTAAAATTGAGTGATTTAAGCTGACATTGAAAGAATCAACAGCAAAGAAACCCTGTTGTTGTATATGCACAGAGAGACGATCCGCCGAGATCGCTGTTCTATCTACAGCACAAAGCTGTAGCTTGTTAAATTAATCTCACTCTTAACAAACTGAGTGATAAGCCCCACTGCGAAAAACCAGCTACGAGTGGTGTTCCTATTGTTATTTCCAGTGTTGAAATTCGCCGTTATGTCACGTAATAGGCTCGATTACACGTGCAAATCCGTTATGTGTACAGTTTGAAAAGTGCCAACATTCTCATGTAACTTCCCTAACTGTATCCAAGCTGTTTGCAATTCACGTGTGTGCCACTAGCGTGTATTTGGTCGCTATAGTAACGACTAGGGACCGGAAGTCTTAACCACCGCTTCGGTTGAACTCTGAACTGGCATCCAGAGTGTAAACAAACCTCCAGTAGCTATCGGCTAAGCTAATCAAAGCAGTTGTTTACATTTGAAGCCCATTTGCTAAAGCTTTAGCATTAGGTTCAGGCATCAGCAGTAATAGCATACAGTGTCTGTCTAAACACCGTTAAAGTGATTTAACCATTTGAACAGTACACCTGTTGGTCTTTATAACTTTTCACTTATCCTACTCACTTATTACTTTATATTTTACTTGAAAGGGAAAATATCAGTACACAATTATTAATTACTTTACCTGCATGTACTTGAAAAGGGAAATGCTGGTTTGCAATTATTAATTGTCAAGTTTGACTTTAATGACAGGACAAACATTTGATTGAAAATTATTTCTCAAAGTCATTTTAAATGATTTTAAAATCATTTTCACTATTTTGAAATGTCCTAATTTTCTGAATTTCTAAATTCCTCATTTAGGTCTAATTACTTTAGGTATAAATCACCAACATTTTGCCTATAACCAAAATAATTTAGACTCACACTGATTCATTATTTTATTGCGTTACCTTTCCTCCTTCTTGGGAACCACACAGCTGAGCCTCCATAAGAGACAGTGCTATCTCACTACGAGTTTCAAAATAAATCAGAGACAAGGCTCTTTGACTCGATTTTTATTTTTGGGTGTATAGTTGTCCATCAACTATCAATTCTAGACTCGTAGTCAGACATAAAGGTGTGGACCCGATCTCCTTCCTTTCCTCTTCTTCCTCACGCCTTCCCTGTTCTGTCCTGCTTTATTCCAGCTTATTCTTCACATGTGTAGGGAACAAGCCTGGATGAACCATTGATTGTTTCTAAACAAAAGAGAAAGAAAATCTCTCCCAGAGAAACAAACCATTAGGCATTTGATTGGTAATCAAACCCTCCTTGTTCTCCATACTCTCCCTGCATGTGCAAACGCAATTAAAAATTTTGACCTTGTATCCAAGTTTATTTAACAGAGACAAGTGTTGAGCAACCGTCGCCTTCAAAGCATCCCTGCAGAAAGCGGTCAGCCTGTAAGGTGTGTGGTGTCAATCCTGTCAGATTAAGAAAAGGTATCAGCATTATTATTGTATTATTTTCCTTTAGAAGATAAACAATACTATTGTCTACCTTTTGGAAAATAGAAAGTATTTATTAGGAAAACATTTCTCCCTTTGAAGAATTATTATTCTTTTTGTAATTGGTTTTTAACCTTTTGTTTTCTCTCCCTTTCCCTTACCTGTTGAGTGAAAGTAGTCGCATCACTAGCCTACCTGTCCATACTGAGACCAACACTTAGCCATCGCCACACTTCACAATTGGTGTACAATCGCTGAAACGACACTTAGCTGTTCCACCACACATAGGCTTATACCCCACACAGATCTGTGTCAGTCACTTCTCCCGGCATACCAACATGTCACGGACGACATGCACCACTACCCAAGGGGAAGATGTGGACGCCTGGCTCAGAGGCATTACAGACTGCCTCATGCCAAAGACAATAGAACTGTTATTATTCTTAATAATAATCATGATTCTGAGAAGGTTCCTGACACACGATTCAAGCCAAGCCAAGCCACAGCAACACAACAACCACGTGGAACTAGCCAAGATCACCTGTTCCTAAGCAATGCCTTCACAGCCCAGCTGAAACTAAGCGACAAGCACATCACCCACCTTCAAGAGGAGCTGACACGTGCCCAAAACCGCATAGACAAGCTGGAAGTGAAAGCCCAGGACGACTTCAAGCCGCCAGACCACTGAGTTCCTGAGAGAGCTGATGCACACTCAACGCTGCACAGACCAGCTCAAAGCGCCAGACGGCAGTGGAGCACGAAACAAAGACACAAGTTGAGAAGCTCCAAGAAGCCCTTGTAGTCGCTGAACGTGACAAACAAGAACTAGAGACTGCACATAAACACCTGGTAAACCAACTCCAGTCTGCTGAACATCGACTAGAGAAAGCCAACGCTGATATTAAAGACAAGAACTTTGAAATCAATGCTCTGGAAGACCACCTTGAAAGGTACAGCACTGAGATGAACCATCTGATCCAACAGCGAGACAACGCCAACGACGAGCGCTACGTGGTCAGAGGTGAACTCAAGCCTGCTTCCAAACAGCAACCAGAGCCAAGAAGGAGAGAACTCCTCAGCATCACTACTGCTGAGGAGAGCAAAGTCCCTTTTCAAGAACTGTCATGACAGAAGAAGTGAATGGCCACCGCCCAGAACGTCCACCGCCATCACCACAGAACTCTTCCTGCCAACCAACGAGCTCATCCAAGCAGACTCTGAAGCTGCACAGAAGATGACTGTTAAAGACCTTGACAAGCTCGCTAAGAACTTCACACAGTTCAATCAACATTCCATGGAGGGCCACAACATCCAGGGCTACCTTCAAGATATTGACTTCTACCTAGAGGCGAGACCTCATGTGACCGACGAGACAGGTTCTACCTCCTCAGAGCCACATCCAGTCACGAGGTACGACGCTTTCTAGACCGGCAACATGTTCACGTAAAGCACAACTACCAGCTCCTACGTGAGACATTGATTAAAGAATTTACAGGCCCAGAGTCTGAACACGGACTGGTAATCGCCTTGGAAACCAAACAAGGTCGACAAGAGACTTCACAAGCCTACTACAGCCGCTGACAAGCCTACTTTGGTGCACATAATGAACCTCAACATGAAGAGGATGTGAACTTCAAAACCCTCTTCCTGAGAAACCTGCACCCTGGAGTAAGTCGTCATCTAGGCATCATGGCCTGCCCAGACACGATGACAATCCAACAGCTACGTGACCTGACACACAAGGCCTACATCAAACAAAAGATGGCCACAAAGAAAGGTTTGGGAACATCCACAGTTCCAACCTCTGTCAGTCAAGACCTGCACTGGATGACACCCGGTGGCATGACCACACCACCGCCCATCATAAAGAGCACAGAGAACGTGACTTCCATGACAGCTACCACACCAACCGCTGGGAAAAGCCATGGAACCAGCCACGCTTCTCAAGAAACCCTAAAGACACCATAGGCCATCATCATCCAACAAAGTCAAGAGCATCTAACATGGGTAATCGTAACGAAACCCACCTGGGCACCACTCAGTTAAGCACAACACTGAGCACGCCCAAGAACAAGACAGTCTCCTCAGAAGCCATGGGAGATCTAATGAGGCAAATTAAAGTCTTCATGGAAAGCAGGGAAAACACGGATGACCACAGAGATGAGTCATGCTCACTGACTAGCGATGACGTGGAAGGCCATTGGTCATCCAGGACACCTTCACAATGAAGATGACGACCACCTGTTCTACAACAACACAGAACAAAAGGGTCTCTCACAGTCAACTACAGATGACAACATAGAGGTACCAGAAAACACCGTTCTGGGTACCCATCACTTACCAAGAAACCATCCAACAAGCTCATGAACCATGTTAGCGTAAGAGCAAACACAGTAAGCACGGATGGTCAGCAAGTCTGTCACAATCAGAAGGCATCACAAGAGGAATGCAACGTAGGAGATGAAGTTTTGCACCACGGCTCAGCACAGCCATGCCAAACTACCTCCCACCGGCCAAAGAACTTCCTGCCTTACTGAACTGACTCCCATTAGGTCACAGACAATCCCTTTTCAAGGCAAAGATGCAACAAACCAATCTTCATCTAAGCCCAGCAAAACTAAGCCAATAGCCATGAGGGCAAGCCTTTGAGAAAAGGGGGGAGCAAAACAGACTGAAACAGATCTGACCATGCATACACTACACGACTTACATACTCGCTAACTTACAGGACCAGTTATCCACGTCTACCATGAAAAACATCCAGCAAACATGTTCTTCCCACAGGTAGAAACTGGCCTCATAAACTAGCTCAACCTCCAATTAGATACACTCATCATAGGAAACATGTCACAATCTACCCCACAAGCAAAACACCTCCCATCACTTTGTGGTACATGACACGTTAGCTGCAACGGTAGTTGTAGGCCAGACTTAGAAACACCTAACTGCTTTGTTTTGTTTCACCTCTTCCTTTACTTTCCTTCCTCGTTTATTAGGTAATATGCCTGCCTATCCCCATAAGGGTCAAGGGCATGATAGCAGGATTGACGCACCACGCCTCAAATCTGTAAGCCACCGAAAACGAATGTGAGCTAGAGAGCTCTGTAATTGATAGGTCACATCATTTGACCACAAATGATGTCACCAGATCATGATGAAAAGTAAAACGAACTCAACCTAACACAAGTTAGAGAAGAAAAAAGAGGAAACAAACAAAACAAATTTAAATCACAAAATTTGGTCAACGAGGCACCGTGACCCGACCAAAGTAAAGTAACAATTCCAAAATTGTACTACGCCACGCTAACGTGCTAACCATATTGAGTAAATTTAAAACTTCTAAACATGAAAACTGTTAGTACTCAATCTAATGCCCTGCACCAGTACAGTGGCCAGTCATGGAGGTGTTGTCTTGTTGTTTGTTGTGTATGTGTCTGCTTCTTCTGCCTGTGTTTCTCCAGCGTTACGATGTCTTCATCCCGACACATCGCCTAACGAAGGGGATATGTAGCAATTGTGGCGCAACAGACACATTCAAACATGAGTCCACACAAAGTTAACTCAACATTCCAGGGCCATTTACGACTTGGACCCCTCTCCCTCCACACCAAGCGGACAAAGATTTACGACATCTGTGGTACCAAGCCCAGGAAGTAAGGGACTTCTCATTGGTCCACAGGCAGTTTTCTTCCTTCCCCATCGACAAAGTAACTTCTAAGTCCGGCTCTGTGACACCATAAATTCCTTAGAGATTCCAGCACTCCGTTGAAAATCAAGGAAACCCACAGAAACCTTGATACGTATAAACTGCATCAAATCACTAAACCAGTGATTGTCGAACAGACGGTAACCCCGCCATCTGTCGAATGCCCAAAGACTCTTTACACCCACATGAACACATATATGGATCAATCGTTTTTATACGATGTATTAAAATGTCTAGGTGTGTACTTTATGTAAATCAAACTATGTATTCTAGTTACTGTGGAATTCTTGTATCTCGGTACTCTCAACTCTTAATATTATAGTGTTTAGTACCTTCTCAGTCAGAAAAACTCAATAATACCGAATCTTGTAAAATAATTTACAGGAAACGTTTTATTATTAGAATACCAGCTTTGTACGGATAAACTGCTCCATCTGTCCAGCAGCCAGGAGGTGTAACCGAACTGAACAAAGAACTTTTGCGCCAAAAACTGACAGACACGATTGGGTCAACCCGAAAGTGGGCGGCACTCGAATCTTATCTATAAGAGCAGAGACCCCCTCACCCAATGGGCTGATGTTCTTTTGTCCGCAGCTGCTGTTCCTGATTTTGCAGTCCACCTCGAAGGAGTTGGAGAACTCCAAAGGTGGCAGACCAGAATGGGTTGAATTTCATTCAAGCCATCTAGAACTCTCACTTTCCTTTCTTTTACTTAAGTTTATTTTCTTTCCGCGAGTCTCGTGTTCTAAGTTAAGTTTCACGCAAAGCTTCTCAACGAATCTCCAGCGAGCGCTTCAACTTCAAACAGCCACGAGACCCCTCATCCAGCAGCCAACACGCCACGTGGTTGGCTCCCCAAGATTCCCAAGACGCCCATCAGAGACACGACAAGACCTTCCACGAATCACAAAGAACCGGGAAACCCCCTTTCTAGCCAGGATCGAGAGGGAATCCCCATTCAATGATGACACGCGCTACAAACGCAAGTAACCTCCAGATTCTAAACTGAACTGGTGCAGTGATATCAAATTGAATAACCCCGCCTAAGCAACGATAGGAGGGTTTAAGTCAAAACCGGTGGTTCATTCAGGTCATGTGTTATAAATGCAGATACTGCTAGAAACTTGGGACTCCATCTCTCTCTCTCTCTTAAAACTCACTCTTTGCTTCCCTCCTCTCTGCAACGCGTGAATGTGTGTATGTTTGTTTGTGTTAGATTCTAGTTTTACGTGTTAGAGTAATCAATAAAGCTGTGTTTATAAATTAAAGATAAGTGTTCTTGTGTTATGTGCTTACGAATTTTAATGTCTTGAACTGCCGATCTAAGTTACCTGGCTATTAAATAGTGTTTCACTATTCTGTGGATATTAATATCCGCTGCAGAGTTGATAGTTACGGCCTGTTCAAATGAACGCTAGACGAGTCATTTGCTCGGTCGTAAAATAGACTCCTGCAAAATTCCCTATGAATTAATTAATTCATTACTTTGAGCTAAATAGACCTGTTCCCTTATACAGAGTCCCCTTGTTACATATCATATATGTAATACTTGTTACATGTGACAGGCTGTGGATTCAGACTGTAGAATATGCAGTGTACAATCGTAAATTTTACTTTTTAGATTACCCTACAGCATTATAAACAAAATCAGCACACTTACAAATCGTTCCTGGAGCTCTTTATCCTGCCTCAAACTGTTGTCAAGCAAGGCCAAATCTTCCTGGGTGTCTAGGGGGAGTAACAGACCCCCTGGCAGGGATAACTCTCCAAAAGACACACTGGCACTGAAATGTTGCAGCATAGTGTCCATTTTGTTGTCCATGCTATGCACAACATCGCCAAACTCTCCAAGACGTCGCAGCATTAGGGTCTGATCTGCACCTACAGGGGTTCACAGAATAAAAGAATAAAGCAGTCAGTCCCTCAACTACTAAACTATGACATTTACATCTAGGTCTACTACATGTACAGGTTGCCCCAGTGGGAATTAAACCAACAACCACAGGTGTTGTTTGCAAGTTGTACCTGATTGCCCAGTACGAGCAAACGCGCCAACATTGTCCCAACTTGCTTCACCTGCTCCTGAAGTAAGCCGCTGCATCCGCTACAAAATGAAAGGCATTTGGTAATTTTGGTCCTATATCACAGTCAAAAAAGTAAAATTTAAGAAAGAGTGCATGTTTTCACCTGCTTGTGAATTGCTTTCCCTCAGGGCTTGGTTCTCCTCCCTCAGGGCTTGGTTCTCATTCTGGAGTCTCTGGAAATCTACATAAAAAAGTAGTATGTATATGTATATATATATATATATATATATATATATATATATATATATATATATATATATATATATATATATATATATATATATATATATATATATATATATATATATATACACACAACTAAAGGCACGATTTTCCATACTGTTAAAATTTGTACATACCTCCAGCGTTTTCACCCTTATGCTGCCAGGGTAAATTTGCTGCTGGGGTGTAAAGCTTAGTACTTGACGAGCTGGGGAGCAAACATAGCTTTAATTTCACTGCAGATATTGCATATTCAGTAATGAAACAATAATTGAACTGTGCAAAGCTATTGGAATGTACAACACACCTCGACACCTTTCATCCAGAAACTGCTGCGGAGAGTAACCCATCAAGTCCCCTGATGAAAAACAGATTATGGATCAAAGGATTCCTCATCTGAAATACAAGCAATAGTTTCCAAGACAAAAAACATCACTTACTTGTACTCAAACTCTTGGCTCTGTGAAGTGGAGTTACTGGGGAGAAACCTGGTTCTGAGAAAGAGGAAACAGAAATTTGAAAATCTAACAAAGGGTATAATTTAGTGGCAGGATTTTAAATCAAGCATCACAGCAATACATACTACATACCAACTCTGAAGTTTACAGATGGCTCAAAATTTTCTGAAATCGATGCAACTTCTGGAGCATCGGGCAGCACTGAAAACTTGTTGCTCGGTACAATGTTTTCACAGCTCAAAAGAGGTTGCCGAAACGACAGCACTGCTGGTGCATCTGGAAGACTAGACTCCTCTTCATCAGAAGAGGCTTGGGGTCTGTACTTGAATTTGATATTTGCTTTCGCTTTTCTTGTCATCGTCTGTCGTTTCAATGCTGGAACCTGTTTGGAAGCGCACCAAATATCTCATCGCCTCTTGCCAAGATTCTAGAGCAGGGAATAATGAATGAAAGAGTCAGTTATCCACCATAAACACACAAAGCAATTACACAGATGAAATGCAGGAAAAACAAATGCACAAGTCAGACCCATTTACCTGCTCCCTTCATGAACTTAAAGTTATGTTTCTCCCAGGTGCTGTGTGGAGGCGTGCAGCGGATGGCTAAATTGTTGCCTTTTTCTTTTTGCGGAGGTTGAATGGGGCGAATAGCACATGCCCTCACTGAGCCACACTTGCGGAACCACTGCAAATGGCAGATCCTCCTCATCAATAAACTGAACAATGGCAAACAGCATCTAAAATAGAAGAAAAATTAGCATAAAGTCTACATTTTGATTAATTTCCAGGCAAAATCAATAACATTAAAATACTCACCCCTTCAAAAAAGCAGTAATTTTACAAGTGGATCAATGGAAAACCAGCCTTTCCATCTGGACAAGGAAGATAATATTTCTTCTGCACATTTGCTGTATGCGTAAAGCGGAGTGTATCTGATAGGCCAGATAAATGAAAAATGCCTAGCTTGGAAGATTCCACAGGGTAAGTAAAGAAATCAACCATGTTCCAGAACCTTTTGTAGATGACAAAAGTGTTGTCCATTTCATCAACGACGACATTCTGTATAACAACTATGTCCTTATTTTCCAACTGGTCTCCGTCTGAACATTTCACAACAAAGTCTTGACAGTAACACTCCTCATACTGCTTTTTCACAGAAAGACCGTTGAGGAGTGGTCCATGGTTGTGCTCTATCAAGGACCTTGTTTTGGAGATGTTTGTTCTTCTGTGCGGACTTCTCTCCGACAATTGGCGAACAACCTGCTCCAAAGGTTGTGTAGGCTTGCGCAACAGTTTCTTCAGGCGCCCAAGGAAGTTTTCAAATGGGAAGCATGAGATGTTATCAAGGACACCATACTTTTTGGCATCTTGGCTGAGGTGCACCAATCCATGCATGTTGTATGTCACATGTTCTTTTCCATAAAGCTTGCTGCAGTGATCAACAAAGAGAACCAATGTTCTGTGTGCATAGTCTGCTAGGTCAGCACACAGGGACACATTCAGTAGGATGGTGATGCCAACTGAAAGCAGCATGAAGTTGTTGTACACTTGAATTGGTACAAGGCCTTTTAAGCTGACTGGTCCAGTGTACAAGAGGAACTGCCTGAATTCTGTAGCTTTCCAATGCTCAACATCTTCCATGGATCGTTGCTTCCTGTTGAACTCGCATGGAACATGCGGTGTGAAGGTCAGGAGTACTCTGGAGAGCTCTTTTACCATGCTGGGCGAAAATCTTGTAGGCCGGCGTCCCTTTAGCCAAAGATGCAACACCTTTCTTGTCACTCCAAGGCATACCAGATGCATATAATCCAGTGGGAACTGGGTGACCAAACCAACAGACAACGATGCCAATGGCGTTTCTCCACACTGATGACTGTCATCAGAAAGTTACACGGACTGCATTGTCTAATCTTAGAGTAGGATCTGTTTGAGGAAAGGTCATCCTGTTCTCGTAGTGGACCCCTTTGAACACACTTGTCACACCCATAATATCCACTGTGACCTTTCACATTTCTAATAAGTGCACGAGCAGGGGCGTCACAGATGAATGTTGATATTTTGGAAGAAAGTGCTCCCTTCAAACAGAACTCCTTCCGCTTCAAGTCGCTGTGCCTCTTCTACAAAAGGATTCAAAAAGTGAAGGCTGGTTGGCTTCTTCTTCCCGTAATAGAGACCAATGACAAATGCAAGTTTGTTTTGCTGGACATTACCCACATATTGCTCAATTAAACCAAGAACTGGCCAGAACTGGGCATTTGAGCTTTTGAAAAGTGGAAGTCCATCAACATTAACTTGCATTGAAACTGACGTCAACTTCTGCAATTCAGGGGACACTAACAACTGCAATAGTATTCCACTTTCAATTCCAGAGTGATGGTATACACCACCTGAGAGTTCTGTTGTTTTAACACAAGTCACTGTTCTCAGAAGGGTTCTAGGGTCTTTAGGAAGGGTTGGATGATCCTTGGACAAAATGGTTAAAAGCTTACCAAGTGCCACATGGGGGATCATGTTGTCAATAGCCCACCCTGCCAGTTGTGTCCTTAGGCAATCATCTTCACTATCTTCTGTGCTCGAGGAAAATTCACCAGATTCATATACCTCATCAACAGTTATTTCCTGTGCTTTAGGGGTTACTGTTTGTCCATGTCTTGTTGTAGCCATTCCATGTTCATTAACAGGAGGATTTACTTGGTCAAAGTCAGGAATAACAGCAAGTAGAGCTTCGTTTGCAGCTGCAATTTCCTGTTTGTCCATCTCAACTCCTTTCAATACTCTTCTCCTTTTAGCCCAGTAACTAGACATTGTGACTAACAATGCATTTACCTTAAAATCCAAAAAAAGATTGTCCAACAGTAGGTCTCTTGGGTGAAGATAACCGATTATGCTCTGGTCAAGGTATCTGCAAGAAAATGTAAATAAAACCGCATTGTTAACGTTATATACAGAATATACAGTAGCTATGCTGTGGGGGAAAAAACTGGCCAGCCAAATGTGGAACAGTAAAATGTATTCATTCAATATAGTGATTCAAGTGAACTGCATTGTCCTCAAACATAAAAAGTACAGCAGTTCAGAGAAATAACTCATAAATCACCTTAAATGATAGAAGAACAGTAGCAACACAGCACATGTTAGCTAACACTTGCTAGCCACTGTAACTAAATTGTGAACTGACCTAGCAGCATGCTTGTTCGGACTAACAAAAGCATTTAAATAACATATATACATCATTCTGTTTTGTTAGAAAACACCAAAAGTTATACTTAGTCTTTCTAGGTGTAAAGCTTACATTTACATGTTACAGTTACATTTCTAACATGTACTAGCAACATTGCTAAACCTCAGTGTGTAACATTTCTCTAATGCAAAACAGCGTGTGTTAGCTAACTCTTGCTACTGGACAAGCAGCATGTTATTTTTTCTAAGAAAACACCAAAAGTTATACTTAGTCTTTCTAGATGTAAAGCTTTGGCTAACTTACCTACAGTAGCTAGACACATTTTAACATGTAGAACATGCTTGAACTCAGTGTGTAAAAATGTCGAAACAGCACGTGTTAGCTAACACTGTGCATTGTGCATTGTGCACTAGACTAGCAGCGTGTGTGTCGGAACAAACAAATTAAAACAACCTAACGTTACCAGTATATACATTGTGTTTAGTTAGAAAACAAGTTATACTGATTAGTCTTTCTTGTCGTAAAGATTTCGCTATCTACTGCTGGGTCTACATTACCACATAAGCGGCAGAATTGTCCATACAAGAAGTTCAGGAACTTGTTACGTAGTTAATTCGACCAAAACCAACTTAAAACACATACTGTAAGTTACTCACACTCGCATAAACATACGTATCTTAGAAGAATGGGGAAAAAAAACTCAATGCCTGGAAGAAACGATGTAGCTTCTTCATAAAGTTAATAGTAAAGTTAACAATAGGCAACTATGTAGGCTACTATAGCTTGACTAACGTTAGTTGGGCAAGAAAATAGATGACTAGAGAATTTAAAAAGATAAACTAAAAACTATATAAAACAATGAACATAAAATTGCGTTACACAAAAAGGAAACATGTACTTACTTGAACGCTCGTAGTCGAGGATATTTTCTGATCTCCTCTCTTCAAATACTAAAACTGTGTGATGAGTGGCCGGCCGCTGTTGGTTTCATATGTGAACTCACGCACAGTAACTTCTTCCGGTTTGTCTTCCGTATTTTTTAGGTATACTGCCCCTCTCGGCCGGTGGAGGTACTTCTCTGTTTGTTTGTTTGTATTTTATTTAATTTTCATTTAAATTAGTACATTTATAGACAAGTACAATACAAAAAGTACAATGAGAGAAAAATAAAAATAATAAAGCATTGTGGTAAAGTTCCGAATATGTAGAACAAAGAATAATAACAACAAATGTAACATGTATATAAAATAAATAATAAGAATAAAAGTAAGAATTCTGAGGTAGAAAATACTTTATAATATTAAGGTAGTCACATGAAATTTAAAAGCTTTCAGGTTTCTGTTTTTGTAAGCTTTTTTTTGCGACCTCATGTTTGAAAGGGTTTCAAAGTATATTGTAAAAATCAGCTTTATAAAAGGTAATATAAGAGGGCTTCTTTTGAGTTATTCTTGTCTTATGAATGTAGACAACATTTTCCAAAATAATTAAATAATTAATAATATATTTTTCAGAAAAATATGGGTTTTGAAAAACAAAGTAAAATGTCATTCATTTCTAAGTTAAGAGTAGGCTACTTTTTATTTTATTTTGTCATGTCTATTTTAAAGTCAGTCCAAAAAGAAATAGAAAAAGGGCAATAAAAAAATAAAAGTGTTCAATATCCTCAAATTAACTTCCAAACTTTCTTAACCCTCCTAAAAAAAAGAAAGAAAAGGATTTAATCTATTATGGGTCAAATTGACCAACACTGTTTAAACACACTCGACAGGCAAATAATCAAGTGAAAATTTAAATGTAATTTCCTAAACCTAACCTTATCATGGAATCAAGAGTCAAGAATCTGTTATAAACCCTAATAGCTTTGGAGCAAACAAAACTAATATGTGATATAATTCACATATAGGCTATTATGATTTTATAATTGCTTCAAATGTGAAAACTAGTTAAAATGCTGTCAGTTCCACTCTATTTCCCAACATGCATAGCCAACATGGCTGGTCGAATTTGAGAGTAGAAATCCTTGTATTTCAAAGCGGCTTGCCACCAGCTGGCCGCGGTCCATTAGGCAGAGGCAACCGCCAGAGAAAATGAAGCAGGCGGCCCGCCAGCTAGTCAGCCGCGGCATCTCGCAAGAAATGGGAGTGACGTATTCAGCGGCAAACGTTTCATCACCGCCAGCGGGACGCACCTATAGCCGACAGCTTAGGGCCGGCGGCAAAAAGAAGCCGTGCCGATATTTTTTGCTATCTGGGTTGTCTTGAGGAATTCCAAATGGCCCTTCTGATAAGAGAGGGGGTGTGAAAACAGTAAAGCAAATGTCTTTGTTCAATCTCAGATAACAAATATCTTTGGGGGTCCAATTATTTCCAATCCTACAACTCCATGGTCTCGGGTGCTCGCCTCTTAAGACTATGCCACTGGCGGGCATCCAGACTCATATGGGGACGTGGGTATTCTTGTTTCCAAAGCGGTGATGCAGCGCGAGTTCCCTTGAAAGGGAACGTCTCAGTTACGAATGTAACCTTAGTTCCCTTAATATAGGGAATGAGACGCTGCGTCACCCTGCCATACTCCTCGCGTGCCCGTAAGCACCTTGTTTAAGGCCTTCTCAGAAGCTAACGGCGTGTGCTTTATAGTTTCTGGGTCTATGACATCACCTGCCTATGACATAACATTCCTTCTCTCTGTTGGACTGAGAGGGAAGTAAGGTTACAGTCAAAACCAAGATGTTATCAAACCTCAACCCTCGCATGCACACGCAGATGACTGCTGGTCGGAAGCAATAGTCTACAGTTTAAATTTTTTTAAATATTGTTATTTTTCTTACATTTATTGTTTAACTTCAGAAGACAATTGATTCATCCATTGGGATCGTATGGATTACTGCAGTTATTGCTGTATGTGCTGTTTGATTCTTCAACTTTTAGGAACCCAAATGAGTTTTCATTAGCAGAGATTTTTTATTTGTTCATATGAAGAAATAAAGTCATATACATCTCGGATGGCATGAGGGTAAAAGACGAGTAAACAGTGAGGACATTTCTGTGTGCACTGTATTTTCAGTGTGACAGTTACATAATGCAGAATATTAGCTAGAGACATATTAGCTAGAGACATAAGACATTCTTAAAGGGATAGGTCACCCAAAAATGAAAATTCTTTCATCATTTACTCACCCTTACGTTGTTACCTGTATGAGTTTCTTTGTTCTGCTGATCACAAAAGAAGATATTTTGAAGAATGTTTGTAACCAAGCAGATAGAGCAACCATTGACTACCATAGTATTTTCCCCCCTGATGTAGTTTATATACTAGTATATACTATAAAAAAATATACTAGTTTTTTTGTCCAATAAATAATTTTTTTTTTTTTCTGTATTAAGCTGCAGGAAATTACTAGACATCCATTTTTTTATATCAGATATGCATTTCGTTAATCTTGTGAATTTGTAAGTTTCGTCAGGGCATGAAGAAATATAGAGCTGAGTATCGTCTCCATAACAATGAAAACAAATGGCATGCTTCCTAATGATATCTCCCAGTGGTAGCATGTACAGGGTGAAGAGCAACGGTCCTAGCACTGAGCCTTGTGGTACTCCATACTGTACTTGTGATCGGTGTGACATCTCTTCAAGAAGAGGAACAAGAGGAGGAGGATAAAGCCAAGCAAGAGACACAAATAAGTGTTGTAAATCTGTTTTTAAAAACTTGTTTTTTAAATAAAGGTTTCCGAGTGATATCAGATTGTGTATGTGTTTTTAATGTACTTACCCTGTAACATGAAACAAGAGGGGAACAAGAACCACTTTAATTTACAGCCCACAGATTAATACTTACCCTGTTACTACACAGGTAAATCCCAACACATAGACACTCGTTTACCTAGATATTATCACATAGAGACTGTGTCTGTTCCGCGAATTAGTAATTACAAAAAAACATCAAAACCATTCAACGGTAATAATTTAATTGATATCCAACAAATAAACAATATATATAATACGGATAATCAAATTATAAAGCTTGGGTTGCTGAATATTTGATCCCTTTCCCCAAAAGCGCTCATTGTTAATGATATCATTACAGAAAATAATCTAGATGTGCTGTGTTTGACATAATTACTTTAAATGAGTCCACCCCACAAGATTATTGTTATAAACGCGTCTGAAAGGTAAAGGGGGAGGGGTTGCTGTAATTTATAATAATATCTTCAGTATTACTCAGAAGTCTAGTTTCAAATATAATTCCTTTGATGTTTTGGTGATTTATGTAACGTTATGTAGTGCAAATGATAAATCCCGTGTAACATTTATGTTAGCTACTGTATATAGGCCACCAGGGCACAATACAGACTTTGGAAGTTGGCTATTATTAAACCGCAACTTGATCCTACAGAATTAGTCAATTACAGGCCAATCTCAAATCTACCCTTTCTTTCAAAAATACTTGAAAAGGCAGTGTCTTCACAATTATTTTCCTTTTTAGAAAGAAATGGTATCTGTGTGGATTTTCAGTCAGGATTTAGACCGTATCATAGTACTGAGACTGCTCTCATCAGAGTTACAAATTATTTACTCTTATCATCCGATCGTGGTTGTATCTCTTTGATAGTGTTACTCGATCTTAGCGCTGCATTCGACACTATCGACCACAACATTCTTTTGAATAGACTCGAAAATTATGTAGGCATTAGTGGACCTGCATTGGCATGGTTTAAATCATACGTATCTGACCGATGTCAATTTGTAGCAGTAAATGAAGAGATGTCACACCGTGTTCAGTATGGAGTACCGCAGGGCTCAGTGCTAGGGCCATTGCTCTTCACCCTGTACATGCTACCACTGGGAGATATTATTAGGAAGCATGGCGTTAGATTTCATTGTTATGCTGATGATACTCAGCCCTATATTTCTTCACACCCTGAAGAAACTAACCAATTCACAAGATTAACGGAACGTATAGATGATATAAAAAATTGGATGATCAGTAATTTCCTGCAACTTAATTGAGAAAAAACTGAATTTTTAATCATTGGACAAAAAAGCTCCACAAGTAGTAACCTAGAATACTGTCTAACCCTCGATGGACCCTGCTCGCAATAAACAAACTCCAGCTGGTCCAAAACGCAGCAGCTTGAGTTCTTACTAGAACCAGGAAGTATGAACACATTAGCCCGGTTCTGTCAACACTGCACTGGCTCCCTATTAAACATCGCATACATTTTTAAATCTTGCTTAATACTTACAAAGCACTAAATGGTTTAGCTCCCCAGTACTTGAATGAGCTCTTGACACATTATACTCCACACTCCTACTGCGGTCTCTAAACTCTGACCAGCTGATGATACCTAGAATATCAAAATCAACTGCAGGTGGTCGATCCTTTTCCTATTTAGCACCTAAACTCTGGAACAGTCTTCCTAGCATTGTTCGGGAAGCATACACTCTCTGTCAGTTTAAATCTAGACTAAAAACACATCTCTTTTCTATGGCATACACATAAACACTTTTTCAATTAAATGATTATTAGGCTGCATTATCTAGGTCAGCCGGAACCGGGAACACTTCCCATAACACCTGATGTACTCGTTACATCACCAGAAGAATGGCATCTACGCGAATGTTAGTGTCTCTGTTATATCCCGAGGTCTACTGCAGTCAGCCAGATCCAGGCTGTATCCAGATCAGGCGGTGGACCTGCACCCAGATGTGACCAACACATGACCCTGAAGTGTCTGCAGAGACCATGTCATTTAGACTCCCCCTTAAGCTGCCTCATCGACACGGCATCCTCAATAAACCTGTCTCCGGCGTGATGATTCCGATTGTTTGAATAGTCCTAGTTAATAATTCTTTAAATCGATATGTCATCCTCAAAACAACCCGTCTCCGGCGTGTTGACTCAGATCTTTCGAATATTCAGATCTATTATGACCTCTGACCTTTAAAATTGCCAGAATAATAATAATAATACGCTGTTTGTTAACTGGCCAGAGGAGAATTGGCACCCCGACTGAGCCTGGTTTCTCCCAAGGTTTATTTTTCTCCATTAGGTCTCCTGATGGGGTTTTGGTTTCCTTGCCACTGTCGCCTCTGGCTTGGCTTGTTCAGTTGGGGAAAAACTATTTTTCAAATATATTTCAAAATTAATCTAATTATTAAACTAAATTAACCATATAGACCAAATTGCTGATCTAATTACTGATCTAAAGCCCACATTGTTACTGTATGATAATCAAAATATATTCTGTTGCATTATTTTTCTGTTTAACACTGTGAAGCTGCTTTGAAACAATCTGCATTGTTAAAAGCGCTATATAAATGAAGTTGACTTGACTTGACATGGAACAAGAGGGGAACGAGAACCACTTTAATTTACAGCCCACAGATTCATACTTACCTTGTAACTACATGAAACAAGGGGTGGGGGGGAAGCCACTTCAATTTACAGCCCGCAGATTTGTACTTACCTTGTAACTACACGGATAACTAGCCCTTAACAGCCCCTGACAGCCTCAGATTACTGTTGTCAACATTCAATGCACTTTAAAACAGCACTAACTTCATCTGGAAAAACATCTCGGTTACGTATGGTAACCCTCTTTCTCGGAAGGAGGGAGCGGTGACGCACGTCACCGACGAATTGGGATCACTTCAGGGAGCCCCTATCAGCTTCGAGATATAGAGAACAGGCCAATGAAATTTGGCACACAATATTTGTATCTCGCTCTCCGCCCCGCAGCGCGTTGTAATGTTCGTGTAGATGCGGGAAGGAAAAGACGGGTCGGCGTAGCTGGGACTACACTTTATTTGATCTCACGATCCTCAAAACTGTCAGGCTCACAACGCGTTTATAACTCATAACACAAAACCTATGACGTTGCAGTTCAAACTCAATCTCTGTCTCTTGTCTCTCTCTCTCAGCCGGTGGTTGCAGTCCCAGTCGTGATCTCTCTCTCTCTTCTCTCTCTCCCGACCGCGGCTTTTATGGTCTCTCCACGCCAATTACTGGAACGAGACCCAGGTGTTAGTGATCTGCACTTGACCTACTTACTCACCGCTCGTCCGCGGTTCCTCTCTCCGCTATAGACTTCGCAGAACCACGCCCCTCCGCCACATACCCCCACCGCCCGCACCAGGCCGGGGAGCCGTCCGGCCTGCAGCCCCCCCCTCCTAGAGAGGAAGTCGGCCACAGCCATCTGAGCACCTGGCCTGTGGACCACCTTGAATTTAAAAGGTTGTAAAGCCAGATACCAACGGGTGATCCGGGCGTTGGTGTTCTTTATGCGGTGGAGCCACTGCAAGGGGGCGTGGTCCGTACAGAGGGTGAACTCCCACCCCAGGAGGTAGTAGCGGAGGGTGAGAACGGCCCACCTGATGGCCAAGCACTCTTTTTCGATGGTGCTGTACATCGTCTTTCTCTTAGAGAGCTTGAGACTGATGTACAGCACCGGCCGCTCCTCCCCCTCCACCTACTGGGACTGGACCGCGCCCAGCCCCTTGTCTGAGCCGTCGGTCTGTAGGGAAAAGGGAGAGAAAAATTAGGAGCCTGTAAGAGCGGCCCACCACACAGGGTAAAAGCCTGCTGACACCGCTCTGTCCACTGAACTGTATCTGGTACCTCCTTTTTAGTTAGATCAGTCAGCGGGCTAGCGAGGTCCGAATAATTAGGTACAAACCTTCTATAATATCCCGCTAGCCCCTGGAACTGTCTAACCTCCTTTTTGGCCTTGGGCAGGTTGCAATGGCAGCAGTCTTGTCAATTTGGGGACGCACCTGTCCATGACCCAAGTGGAAGCCCAGATATCTTACTTCCACCCGCCCAACTGCATACTTCTTTGGGTTGGCCGTGAGCCCCGCCCTTCTCAGCGACTTCAGGACAGCGCGCATATGCCACTGCCAGTCCGCACTGTAGATGATGATATCATCCAAGTAGGTTCACCCAATCGCTGCTGAACTCTTCTATTATGCCCATTTCCAGCATAGTCTCTAACTCAGCCTGAACGACCTTCTTCTTGTGTAAACGGCACGGCGGCCGGCTGCGAACCACAACGCCCAGCTCCATCTCAACATGGTGTTGAATGAGGTCAGTGCGACCAGGCAGGGACGAGAACACGTCAGCAAACTCTGCATGTAATATTTTAACGTCAGTGAGCTGCGACGGCAATGTATAGTAGACCTCGGGATATAACAGAGACACTAACATTAGCGTAGATGCCATTCTTCTGATGATGTAACGAGTACATCAGGTGTTATGGGAAGTGTTCCCGGTTCCGGCTGACCTAGATAATGCAGCCTAATAATCATTCAATTGAAAAGGTGTTTTATGTGTATGCCATAGAAAAGAGATGTGTTTTTAGTCTAGATTTAAACTGACAGAGTGTGTCTGCTTCCCGAACAATGCTAGGAAGACTGTTCCAGAGTTTAGGTGCTAAATAGAAAAAGGATCAACCACCAGCAGTTGATTTTGATATTCTAGGTATTATCAGCTGGTCAGAGTTTAGAGACCGCAGTAGACGTGATGGAGTATAATGTGTTAAGAGCTTGCTCAAGTACTGGGGAGCTAAACCATTTAGTGCTTTGTAAGTAATAAGCAAGATTTTTAAATGTATGCGATGTTTAATAGGAAGCCAGTGCAGTGTTGACAGAACCGGGCTAATGTGTTCATACTTCCTGGTTCTAGTAAGAACTCGAGCTGCTGCGTTTTGGACCAGCTGGAGTTTGTTTATTAAGTGAGCAGGGCAACCACCCAGAAGAGCATTACAATAATCTAGCCTTGAGCTCATGAACGCATGTACTAACTGTTCAGTTAGACGTTAGTTCTTCTATCAGTTAGTTAAATTATCCAGTTCTTTGTCTGCTATCGCCACCTTATATTTTCTGTTACCAGACCGTAAATGTGGATCTCTTTCATGCATTTGTGGATTGGCATGCACAGGTATATCTATTGCGTGCATTTGTTTGCGTGCAGAGGTTTACAAATATATCCTTTTCCCTCCATACATGCTGTACCAATTATTATTACTGTACATACTTTCCAACATCATCATTGAATGAGGGCTACTAAATATTTAGTATCTCTGAAAAAAGGTTTTAGTGATTAGTACTATATAAAAAAAGACATTTATTTTGATCAGTGATGCAAAACCCTCTTACAGGCCAAATAATCTTGATAAATGTATCATAAATGTATTATTATTCTTAATCATCGCAACAAAAAACACCAGTACAATCTTAATTTGTAAAGGCATATTTTGGAACAGTGAATCTAAAATAAATGTCAAATATATACTGCAAACACAGTCAAAACCATTTCTTTAATAAACAATAAATATTTCAGAGCTTTCAAAACATCTTTCAAATATCCTATTCAAGAATTATTAAGTGTGGTAATTATTAAGACGTGAAATCAGCAACAATTTCCTGATATCAAGATATTTCCTTAAATAACTAGTCTACTAGTGGCATACTCATGGCAACTCAAAACTATTTTTCAACCCAGGCTCATTGGAAATACGTGACTCTGCCTACATTTTTGCAAACCTGGAAATATGTACCTCCAGGTACGTTTCCCTGCACTTTTCGGGTGAAACGTCCACTAGAGGCGCTAAGTTTTTCTCAACCCCTTCTCTAAAACCTAACCATTTATGTATGGATATATGCGCATTCCTGTCAGCATATTACTATAACTCGCACTGTTGTCATGGCACCCAGGATAAGCACACACGCACCATTTTGAGAAATCAGACTCAATATTCTTAGATTTCATGTGACGTCACACAGTGGCGCCGCCGCCATTTGTAGGACTGAATTGCAATATACCGTCTATCTGCTGTGCTCAAAAGGAACGGATTAACGTTTTACAGTATCCTCAAAAACCATGAGCATCGAGAAATACATTTATCTTATTCTTCTCATTTTTAACAGTAATTTATAATATTAAACTAATAAAATAAAATAAAAACACATTATGTGACGAGCGCCGTGAGAGATCCGAGACCGGCGTGACCGGCAGCTGGTGCTCATCATCAAATCACTCACCGACCTCACTCGTCACACATTATTAACCACATGGTTATTTAGGTTGCGTAACGTTAGATCAGGGGTTTTCAAATCTGTCCTGGAGGACGCCCAGCACTGCACATTTTCTCCCTCGTCTAACACTTGATTCAACTCATTATTAGAGACGACAAGACCTGAAGTGGGTGTGTCAAAAATGGGAGGGAGACATAGGGTGTGTCTCAATCAGCTCCCAAGTTCAGTAGTCAGGGCAATGATAAGGGAGTCAGCCCATTGACTTATGTCCTGATAAGTGCCCTGACTATTGAACTAGGGAGCTGATTGAGACACGCATAATGTGCAGGGCTGGGGGGTTTGAAAACCCTGGTGTTGATGTGCTTTTCCACTGTGCGCAAATATTTATTCATACTAAAAACCCTGTGCCCTGCTGTCCTGCTCACATATATTAATTTAACTGAATGTTACAAGAATAATTGAAGGACACAAAGAAGGCATTTTAAGCTACATTGTTAACAAACATTTAATGAATACAAGCATGTTAAAACATCATAGTTTTTTTTAACTACACCTTTTCTTCTGCACTCCATACATTTCCAAAGCTGAATCCGAAATTGCCCCCTAAACACTCATTCACGTCAGTCATGTTAGTCCACTAATACAGTTCACTTAAAGACATGAATGAAAACGAGTGAGAGAAGTCAGACAGTAGTTGAGTGTTAATCGGCTGTACACTCGTTATTGCGGTGTAATGTGGGATTGAATGAGTGCACTCGAACATGCCCACTATGGTTTCGGCAAATGGCTGTCCCCTCAAATAGTGCCCTTTTTGAGGGTATAGGGGGCGATTTCGGATTCAGCTCATGTCTTCGGTACTGTGCTCAATTTAAGGTAAGACGTGAAAGTGCATCTGCCTACACTGTCTACAGATGTGTAGGTGATGCCATCTGTGTCACGAGGTTTACCACAGTAGCATCCCATTTCAGGTGGCTGTTCAGTGGTTGCAGTGTCTGTGAGAGTATGGCGTGGGGCTGTATACCATTTCCCCAGCAGCTCTGGTAGTACCCTGGTCTTGATGAATTCAGCGACTTTGATGTAGGCATTGTGGAGGAAAATAGGCTCATATTTGATCCGCTGGATGAAAACTCATACCAACTGCGGTGTCCATACCATAAAATCAGAGTAACTCACAGTGGCAACATGCATTTGAGCATACACTTGATACATATACTTTTGATCATTCTTAAGTGCCATTGTCCCATCCTCTTCTATTCCTAAACAGAATGATGGACCTTTGCAGCTTTCTGTTGAAAGGGCATTTTATCTCAAGTACTCCATCACCATGTCAAGTGCATGTTAAGAACGTCAGGTGTTGCTCCAATCCAGAGGAGGTCTAGGTTGATGATGATGAACCTAGATCGTGAACCTGGAAAGTATATACAGAATGTAGATAAACTGTACATATGTATTGACTAATATATATATATATATATATATATATATATATATATATATATATATAAATTAGTCTATCAATACATTTTATATATATATATATATATATATATATATATATATATATATATATATATATATATATATATATATATATTAGCCAGGACTCGATTAAAAAATTTTTCTAATTAATTAGAGGCTTAGTAATTAATTAATCAAAATGAATCGCATTTTAATTGCATATAAATATTTGACCTGAGAACAATGAGAAGTAATTTTTTTCACATGGATTTTTAGTATACCATTGAATAATGACTGAATACATAAGCTTAATCAACAAAATTTTGTTTATTTATTTATGTCCAGCGTTTTGCGTTGAGGTGATATTTGAGGCTCGATGTGCTGCAGTGATATGCAAATTCCTTGTTGCATAGCTTCCACACAACCATGCTCTTGTCGACGCTTCCATCCTTTCGTTTTTAAAACAAAATTTCCGATCCACGGGCCAAGCAAAGCAGTCTCGTCAGCTTCTTTGTTCATGTTCACTGTGGTTTTTTGTGTTCAGAAGTCAACGCTAGTTGGTGTTCCAGTATAATCGGTCCGTCGAAACTCATTCATTAAAAACGTTCATGGTGCAAAAATAAGTTAAAATTGTTATCTATTTTTGCGTAATTTATCTTAATTAACACGTTAAAGTCATGCAATTAATTAATCTTAATTAACGCATTAAAGTCCAGCCTCTAATATATATATATATATATATATATATATATATATATATATATATATATATATATATATATATATATATATAAAATATATATATATATATATATTGTTAATAACTGGAAGTCTTCATGGTAATCTTGCATTACAGATATATAGTTTGCCTTTGCTCTTTCCTCTTTCCTCATTCACCTGACCCCATCTGACAACAATTTCAATACAAATTTTGCTTTACTTTTACGTTTTTGCTTGTAATCTGCTTCTCTTCATTTACTTGTATTGAATGGCCAAACAGATTACATCATGTCAAGTAACGACACATCATCAAACCTTTACAGTGTTTAATTGTGCTCAAAGGTGGGCAGTAGTGGAGTATTTTTTACTTTGCTTAAGTACAATTTCAAGTGTATATACTTTATCAGTGTTTTTCTTTTGAACTTTAACTTCACAACATTCCAAAGCATAATGTCATACTTTTTACTGCATTACGTTCCATATTGAATATCATGTAATACTTAATAACATAAAAAATGTAGTAGTATTGTATACTGTATAGTAATTAATTGTACTTGGGTACAAGAAAGAAAGTACCATATTTTTTAAATGTAATTAAGTATTTAAGGTTAAAAAAAAATAATATTTACAAATATATATTTGTAATTATATATATTTACAAAATGTAGAGCAATAAAAAGAATGACACTAAAAGTTTTCCTAATAAAAACACTGTTAAAGTATATACTTTAAAAGTAAAAATACATCACTAATGTCCACATATAGTTGTGCTTTATTCTATTTACAAAGTGGAAAACTGACCCTGTGACTCTCCCTGACGTCTAATCTGTCACAGGGTGTTTAGGTGTTGGTTCTTCTTCTTATTACTATTTTACGGCGGATCGCAAACAAATATGTGCATTACCGCCACCTATAGCTGAAATGGACCAGTGACACCTCCTATACCCAACATAAATTCCTCTTATTTACCCGCATAGAGACATCATCGAATTTCATCCGCGCTGCGTGTTCAGCTCCTCCGTCCACTCTCAGCCCCATGACAGAAAAAAAAAAAAAAATATATATATATATATATATATATATATATATACATATATATATAAATTGTGAGGGGTATAACAGCTTAGACCCAGAGACCAGTAGTGAAGAATGAAGACAAAGAGTCAGGAGTGCAATTAATTAAAGAAAAATTTTACTGAAGAATAGTTTGCAGTTTCATCAGCAGAAGCCAGCTTCAAGTCTCACAAGGAGTTCGTAGGCGCGCTTCCTCTCTACCGGTCTCGTCGTACTGTACATACAATTGTCCCAACAGTTATACTGTTTTCAAGGTCTAGCCACGTCATTACTTCAAGGTGTATGATTCTGATTGGCTCAGAGCAAATGCACAGTCATGGTAAATTTCCACACAAGTATAGATAGCAGAGCATATCACTAAACTAGGCAGACTAGTTGTCGCCCCATGACTAGATTTAGATCATTGTTGACCTCGGAGGTTGCAGAAAGGCGTCTTCACGTCTGGTATTGTCCATCTTAAATATTGGGCCCGCACAGATCATGCAACGCACACACACACTCGCTCCCCAGAATCACAGCTCTCCCAAGGTTGGAGAGTCTTATCAACAAAGCACTTCACCAAAACATACTGATAACATGTGCTTTCTCTCAATGAGAGGTACAGACAATAGTACAGGCAATATTCATCTTGATTCTTTAGTGTTTCAGTAAAAGGAAATATAAAATGAATAAAATATAATAAAAATGAAAGACAAATTCATATTTAATCTATGGAAGCTAAGTGAGCAAACACTGTTACTGCACTCCCGGCATGTTAGGGGCTGTGTTACACATAGGCCAGACGCCACTCAAAGACCAAATACAAACTTTAGAAAACATAAAAGAAGAACAAACAATCAGTAGTTCTATTGAGTAAAATCAACTGGAATTAATCATTAGAAATAGGAGGATAAATATTAATTAAGGCTTTGATTATGAATCTGATTAAGATATTTACAGGTATATTGAAGGCAGGGGATTTCAGACTTCCCCTTCATTCCCCCTTAGTCCAATTTTGGGGTCCTGTCACCCCACATTTTGGGCTACCAATTTAGGCTACATAATTTCTATGTTCCCCCCCTTGTCAGGTTATAAAACAGAATGTCCTCTTCTCGGATTTAACTTCAACCATTATTAATGTATTAATCTAGGATATTTTGGCTTTTATCATTGGCTTGAATGCTTACAAACAAGCACATATTCATCCTCAGAAGGACATATTAAATTAACCCCATGTCAACATAAATACCAAAATAAATAATTCCAAATAGGTATTTGCAAATACACTCCTTCCAAAATAAAGACCTTTTTCATGTTCAATAATGGTCTGAAATAAAAATAAACAAAAACAAAAAATAAATAGACAGAATAATCCATCCAATTACATCCAGTCATAAAACATCCTTCAGGTTACAGTCTACATACATGTACCATCTTAAATTACATCCCATCTCATTCATTTTTTTTCTTTTCTCAAACACGTTCATAACATCCATTTCAATCCCTACTCCCTGATTTTTACTCAAGAACCTTCTTGTTAAAACTCCTTTCACTCATCCTTTTTCCACATACTCAAACCTTTTTGTCAACTTGCTATTTCCATCAAATCCATTTTTAACTCATCATAGCCCACATAATTTTTAACCTAAATGAACATAACCATAAAATTCTTAATGTTAAAAAAAACATTTAATCAAAATTCATCAATTCATATCATATTCACCTTGTTCATATTTTTATCTTGTGACATAATGCTTAACCATTGCCAATACCCAATTGGTATTTATCAAATTCTTTTCAACTCATGTTATCATAAAACACTCAAAATCAATCAATTATGATTTCCTTTAAAGTAAATTTTTCTCAGTGTCTTGTCCATTAAACTCTTTAGGCGTAAGCTCCAAATGACTAAAATCCTCTTAATTCATGTCATATGGTAGTGATCATCAAATATCATCACTAGCCTTACCTCGCCACTTACACCAAAAATTGTTATAATTTTACTAAGAACAAATTCTCATAATCTCCCATAGTATTTTAACTTTGTACTATAAGTCATCATCAATTTCTTTAAAGCTGTTTTAAACAATCTGTATTTTGAAAAGCATTCATAGTTCAATTTCTATTAACCTAATTTGTCTTCAGGTTTCAAAGTTTTATTGTCACAACATCGATCTTTGGGCTATGTCTCTCTTGTTTTAACTTGCTTGTAATGTCCCTCTATCAAAATCTGCAGATGCACCATGTGCTCTTATTATTTCAGTCTTATCTCTACTTCTCTGCAGAAACCAAAATATTACATAACAAAGAAAGACTCAAGTCACTTGATTTTCCAACATTAATTGTAGTTCTCTCTAGAAATCACATGTCATGCCTCCATTTAATGGAGGAAACATAAAATAAAATAAAAATAAAACTTTCTTTTTAGAAGTTATCTCTTTGTTCGCCCTCCTGCCTTTCAGAAATTTTAGGGAGTCTCTGGATAATTTGGATAGTGACTTCAGCCAATTTGTCACTTTGTCTCTGCCGTCAATTCCAGAAAATGTACCTTTAATCAATCGACAATATTCAATTGTAGACCCTCTGTTGAATTTAGAGAAGGGTTTTTAACCCATGATGGACGGCAATCTTTAGCTTTACAATTCTTTTTTAACATAAACACTAATCCAGAGATTAATTCAAATCAGCATCATAAATGACAAAAGTCATAATTACCAGTAACAGACAGAGCTGGATACCAATCCACTTAAAGCTCATCCCATGTTCAGTTCTGGATCATCTTTTCACCAGATTCCTTCAGAATTAGCCGCTTCTTTAAAGGTTGTCGTTTGACTTAACCCATCTGTGATGATAAACACTCATTCCAGAGGTTAATGACACCATACACTCCATCAGGACAGAATAGTTCCCAACACATCCAAAACATAAAGTGCAGTCATAAACGTACACACACACACTAAACACGTAAATATTAATTTCTCATTATCAAAATTTGCTTTTGGTGTTAACTCTAAAAATTATTTAAACTCTGCTTTTACAAAATCTCTTAACCAAATTCAGATCATGTCTGTTCATTTTTCATCTGTTTTTATAAAAGTCAGCTGGGTTGTTTTGGTTCTGATATCATTTCTTTGTTTTGTTTCTGCTTTAGTAGGGCGATAACAAACTGTCACTGTACCATCCCTGTGTCCACCAGCAGTCTCTCTCTCTCTCTCTGATAATCTTTTCAACAGTCTTCTAATACTTTAACTAACCTTTAATTTAATTTAGAAATTTAAATGTTTAACTTTCAAATTAGAACATCTCCAATAAGTTACACTATGAAATTGTTTCAAGTTATCTTTAGTTTAAATACCTTTGTTATCCAGATCTTCTCTTTAAACTTCAAAAGTCGTCCTCATCTTAAAGCCATCACCATGTCTCTGAATTAAGCCTGCTGAAGTAAACTCATAATAACATTAATTCAGTTTTACTGATACAAATTCATATATTTTGTTCTGGTCTCCACACAAGTTAAATGACAAGCACTGCCTGGTCTCAGCCGGCTCTTGAATGCCCCTTACCATCATAACTCTTTCGCTCAGGGTCTTTCTTCCCTGGCACTCAATTTATCCGGTTATTGGTGAGCGGTATAGAGGAGCATAATTAGGGCAGGCCCTGCTGTGTCCTGTTTGGACTCTCGGCCCCCACAAGCACAGCTTCCCCCCTTCACTGATGCTGCTGGCCTCACAGACATCGCTCCACTCTCATACACACCTCACATAAAACCCCAAGTGGGGTCCCAAGTGACTTTACGTGATTTCCCTGGCTTGGGTTGTTCCCCGCTGGCCAAAAGAGAATCTTACCCGTCTTCGGGAAACCACCTCGTGCCCACTTGGTCATCGCTTGAGATCTTTGACCCTCAACAGGATCCAATACTTTCTGGAGCCTTGGGGAAAGTGCATTCAAGAGTCACCAGAGCCAATTAGTCTGCTTACTATAGGTAGAACATGGAGACAGGTTAATCATAACAACTTAATCACTAAAATCCATCATACCTCTTCAAAGACGCAATCTATCAGTGCGTGGGTTACACTCAGTGAATTTTAGCCATAACAACTGTCCATTCAATTTAGAGTTTGACTATCTATGAACAAAGCCATTTTCTGTACATGGTGGAGGCTAAGATCAGACACTGAAGTTACTGGTCATATGTAAAACATGAATCATCATTTAAGTTCTGTGTGTAAAATCATTGTATACCTCTTTAACCACTAAAACATATCTTAATATTTTCAAGTGATGCCCAGTGCTTTTACTTATCAATATCTTATCACAGGCTCAGATATCAGCTTTGAGCTCGTTTCGAAAGAGAGAGACACTCCTAGGCATTCAGGACTGGTACTGCATTTTCATAAACTTTTAACTTCTCACTCTAGCACAGCATAAGACTTGGCTAGAGATTACATTTGTTTTCCAATAAACATCAGACATTATCCTTTTAACTATATCCTTTGCCAGAAATGACGTTTTCAAATAACCATAGTTGTCATTTTTGTCTTTTGCCCATACAACAAATTTAAACTTCAACATCCAAATTGAGTCTCAGTTACTTTTTCAATTTTAGCCACAGCACCAGAAATGACATGGTGGGCCAGATTCAGACAAGCAAATAGTTTTACTACAGCTCAGCAGGAGCTTATCTCTTGAAACCAAAACATCAGCTTCTAGGGTTTTAAACATATTTAACACCAATTCTCCTACAGTGTTTTTACCAATATTCAGTCAACTAAACAGAATTTTCAATAGAGGAACAGGAACAACTTTCTCATAAGTTTGTCATTTAAACCCTCCTACGTCACTATTTATTTTCTTGCCTCTCACGTGTTTTGCAGTCATTGTCTGTAATTTATATCAATAGATTTTCCTTCAAAAGTAATTCCTTAAGACTAAATTTTTTTTATTATTCATACGTCTTAGACAGAGTGTAAGTCACTTCTGTTTCTTTTTACTTTGGTTTGTTTACAGAATGTTAGTCTGGTGGCGTGATTTGCCATTTTTTGTTTCTTTCTATACATTATAGGTGAGAGGTTACAGTTACATTCAAAATGGCCCTGCTGACCATAGTTAAAACACTCTCTGTATGGTTTAGCAATCTTCAGCAACCTATTTTCTTTAATTTCAGTCTGGTTCTCAATCTCTGAGTCTGTGCTTAAAGCATCAACTTCGACAAAATCTTTGAACAGAGCTTGTGATCCGATAAAACATAATGGCTTGCAATTCTTCATGCTTTTACAAAAGCATTTGGGTATCAAATTGTATCCCTAAGTCTGATTCTCAGTCTCTGTGTCAGTGCCTCTATCAGCAGCTGCTTGAACAGTCTGAGAAGAGAGCGCGAGAGGGGAGGGGACAGATAAGACTGGCCGCTCATACATTTTGCAGTTTTTTTACTTTTCCAAAAACAACCTCAAGCCCTTTACATTATGGCAATCAGACTATACCATCCCTCAGTTACTTCTGGGATTTTTCTTTCACCTAGAAATTGAAATGTTTATGGTTCTCTTTGTTTGTAACCAGTCAAGTTGCTGGGTAACTTTCCAATCAGAATTAAAGCCCCGGCTGACCAAGTTCTGCAAATGTCTTAGAAGTGAGGGCTTCAGAGCAGAGCTGCTTACAGCGTTTGCTCTCTTTCGTCTCAAAATCTTTATCCAGACTTATGAAGTTACTGATCAGGTCACTGTAGTTGTCAGCCATAACTTAGTCAAAGTTCATACTCACCTGGTTACCAGTAGAGATGGAGGCGGCGATCTTTAACCAACACAGCTGTGGCTTCTGCGTGATGAAACTGCAAAGGACACTTGTACGAAAAAGTCACATAAACTGGTCCATGCCAATTTGGGTCATCTTTTCCTTGGGATCGTTCCAGGTGCATCTCTGGCAAACAAACCTATATCTATTTTTATTTTGTTTAACTAATAACTTAAACCCTGACTGCCTGATTCTCTAAATTCGGGGATCCCCTATCTGAGATGGAAGAGATGGAGCAGGTTCACAATGTCTCCTGGACCTTACCAGTTGGTCCAAGACGGGCTCCTGTAGGGGCGTTACCTATACCCCGCAGGGCCTCCCCTTTCTTGAGTCCGCTTCTTTGCACTGCATGTTACCGTTTTTACCTATGCCTTCAGCACGTCACGGCGCTATCAGCGACTTATTATACTATTAACCTTTAGTATAATTATGCCTCACTCTTCACAAGCGGAATGAAGCGAAGTACACTGCTCTCCTTCTCCAATCTCTTCCATTCAGACAGTCCTAACCAAAAAAATTAAAACTTCCTACTACCTTATTTGTTGGTTTGCCAGAAATGTCACCAAGGAGTGAGTGCCGCATCCTCCACCAAAACTGTTAGGGTATAACAGCTTAGACCCAGAGACCAGTAGTGAAGAATGAAGACAAAGAGTCAGGAGTGCAATTAATTAAAGAAAAATTTTACTGAAGAATAGTTTGCAGTTTCATCAGCAGAAGCCAGCTTCAAGTCTCACAAGGAGTTCGTAGGCCGCGCTTCCTCTCTACCGGTCTCGTCGTACTGTACATACAATTGTCCCAACAGTTATACTGTTTTCAAGGTCTAGCCACGTCATTACTTCAAGGTGTATGATTCTGATTGGCTCAGAGCAAATGCACAGTCATGGTAAATTTCCACACAAGTATAGATAGCAGAGCATATCACTAAACTAGGCAGACTAGTTGTCGCCCCATGACTAGATTTAGATCATTGTTGACCTCGGAGGTTGCAGAAAGGCGTCTTCACGTCTGGTATTGTCCATCTTAAATATTGGGCCTGCACAGATCATGCAACGCACACACACACTCGCTCCCCAGAATCACAGCTCTCCCAAGGTTGGAGAGTCTTATCAACAAAGCACTTCACCAAAACATACTGATAACATGTGCTTTCTCTCAATGAGAGGTACAGACAATAGTACAGGCAATATTCATCTTGATTCTTTAGTGTTTCAGTAAAAGGAAATATAAAATGAATAAAATATAATAAAATGAAAGACAAATTCATATTTAATCTATGGAAGCCGTGCTAAGTGAGCAAACACTGTTACTGCACTCCCGGCATGTTAGGGGCTGTGTTACACATAGGCCAGACGCCACTCAAAGACCAAATACAAACTTTAGAAAACATAAAAGAAGAACAAACAATCAGTAGTTCTATTGAGTAAAATCAACTGGAATTAATCATTAGAAATAGGAGGATAAATATTAATTAAGGCTTTGATTATGAATCTGATTAAGATATTTACAGGTATATTGAAGCGGCAGGGGATTTCAGACTTCCCCCTTCAAAATAGAAAATAAATAAATTAAATAAAAACCCACTTTAAATACGCTTATTTAACCCAGTGCTTAACAAATACTCTACCAATAAATGTATTATACTCCTATCTGATTTTAATAAATTTTGAACACTCAACTTTACTCCTATTTTATTTAATTCCTCCTTCAACTCTTTCCTTTCAACCTTATATCTCCTACAGTGCATTATTACATGTTCAACTGTTTCACTAACCTCACATACCTCACATAAACCTGTTGGATGCTTACTTATTAAGTGCAATGTACCATTCAATCTCGTATGTCCTAATCTCAGTCTTGTAATCATATTCTCTTCATTCCTACTCCTACCTGATATTCTTCCCTTACCCACTGTTGACTGTATTTGATGCATATGTCTACCTTTTAGTTCATTGTCCCAATACTGCTGCCATAATTTCAAAATATGGTTTTTAATAATTGATTTAATTTCTGACCTGCTAAATAAAATCTGTATATCTACTATTTAGGTGTTGGTTCATGTTTCATGTTTTAAGTTATCATGTTCACAGTCATGTGTTGTCATGCACTTCCTGGTTTGTCATGTGATCCTGCCATGCGCTCCCTGAGGCCTGTTGCATGAAGCTAGCTGAACAAACTCTGAGTTTCAGAGTAGGTTTAGAGTTGACAAATCCAGATAAATCCAACCTGGTTTAGATCAAGTTCAATTGTTTCTCAAAGCTTGGTATAAACTTTCTCTGTCAACTCAGGTTCAATCCAGAGTTTGCAATTAACACTGAAGCGCGTGCACCTGAAAGCGTAACACATGCGGCAAACAGCCAATCACAGTGTCCGTTCGATTCCTTTCTCTTCTGAAGATTGAGAGATGGTTCTGAAAATTATCATGAAATTAAATGTGTTTAAAGCAGGAATAAACACTTATGCTGCAGCGTCAATTTAAGAAGGCAGCTGAAAGAATATCTGACTATATCAATGCATGATGTTAATCAAAGAAATATGCCTAATAATTATAGGTTCACAAAGCGCTCCAATAAATACACGTTGTTTGAAAGAATTATGAATGCATGTTTTATATTTATATTAATATTTGGCTACTTGTCAATATAATATAATTATATGAATATATTATGTGAATTAAAAGTAATTATAATTCATATATTATAAATATAATAAATAATTTGCACCAAAAGATGAGCAATTTTGTCTCTAAAGTTTTTCACTATAAACTACTTTAATTTGAGAGATACAGGTGGTGTGAGTTTTACTTGCAGCTGATTGGTCCAGTTTGAGTTTGTGATCTCTAACCCAAAATAAAACCTGCTCCAGAGCAGGTTAGCTGTGTAGTGTAAGTTACCATGGTGATTAACACTGCTAAAACCAATCCACCTTCTTGAGCCCGAAAAACCAGAGTTTGCTCAAACTAATCTCAAACTTACCTGGGTAGCAACTGAAACCAGCTTTGTGCAACAGGCCACAGGTCTTGTGTTCTGTTGTGTCATGTTGTCATTGGTTTATTGGTTTATTATTGTTCACATGTGTGTCTTTTCCTCAGTCTGTGTATTTAAGCCCTCATGTTTGCCATGTGTTTTGTCTGTTATTGAATGTGTAACCACTGTCGGTGAGTGTCAAGTCAAGTCTTTTGTTTATTGTTTAGTCAAGTCTTTTGTTTATTGTTTTGCCAAGCCTTGTTTATGTTTTGGTTAAGTTTGAGGCAATAAACTGCACTTGGGTTCATCTTCAACTTGCCTTCAATGGATCAATGTTACATAATCAAACCATACCCTACTTTTACTTTGCTCCTGAGTCCTCTTCAACTACCAAACACTGGAAGAAGGTTTGTTAGTTCATTAGCTGGCTTGTTGCGAAATTCAACTGCATAGTTAGGGATACTAGTAGTAATTAGTTGATAATGTTTTTATACTTACCTGTTGCTGTGTCAGATGTAGGTTATCAAAGATACTCTCAACCAGTAGTGTGGGCAAGGCCATCTCTAGCCAGGTGCTTGAATTTAGTTGACATTCATGTCTTTAATTTAAGGTTGACAGAGGAGTGGGCAAGTCCAGCTGCATCATCTTTGGTGTGTACCTGCAGTAGAAGAAGATGCACTCGGTTATTTGATGCAAGTAAAAAATATAGAAATACCATAGTAAAAATATGTAGTGACCGGTGATACTCCTGCAGTAAAATGTATACTTAAATCAAGGAACAAAAGTATAAGCCTCAATATGTACTTCATTTCACAAGTTCACACTTACATATAATTTGCAGAGAGTTAATTGAATTGCGTATTTGGCGTGCTGCGCGGGGGTGAGGGCTTCAAGCTCAAACTTTGGCCTGAACCCAGAGTACCCCCCGTATGTAAGTGGTTTAGAACTAAAAGATAGAGCAAGATGTGGAGAAGGGGTGGTGGAGGGATGCTGAAAAACTGTCAAGAAAATGAAGGTAGGACGGCTGCGTATATATACCTTTTTGTTGATTAGCTGAGTACTCTCCACCTGTGTCAATTATCTGACATGTTCCTCCCGAACCTCGTTTAGTGAAACAGCATTTCACGAGTTCAAACTTACATATAATTTGTAGAGAGTTAATTAAATTGCGTATTTGGTGTGCTGTCCGGGGGGGAGGGCTTCGAGCTCGGACTTCGGCCCGAACCCAGAGTACCCCCCCAAAAAGCTAGTAAGCATAGGACAGCCGCCTGCTAATTACCCCCCAAGAAGTGCCGAGCTTGGCGGCTGGCATGAGAGAGGGGCCTGGTTGTTTGACCGGGAGGGCCCGTGAGCGGCTCTTGTCACTGATGGGCGGCCCTGCTTGTTCACGAATCGCACGGTTCTTGGAGAGATCAGGGTATGGTCTTGTACGTGGGAGACCGCCCTTTCCTTGCTGTGTGGAAAACTGCCCACTTCTCGCTGTGTGAAATGTATCCTTCCTTGTTGTGTTGAAACCGATCCACTTCTCACTGTGTGGAAATTTCCACTGCCTTACTGCGAGGAAAGTATACTGATTTACTGCGAGGAACGTGCTGCTTTGCTGTGTGGAAACTTCCACTGAATTAATGCGCGGAACTTTCCACTTTTTTGCTTTGTGGAAACGTTCTGCTGGTTTCTGGCGTGGAAATGTGCCACTTCTTACTCGTGGGAAAATTTACAGATTTCCTGCGTCACGCTGATTTATTGCCTGAAGCGTGCGGTTACTTACTGCGTGGAACTTTCCACTGATTTACTGCGTGGAAGACTTTCCACTTTCTCACTGCGATTTTCCACTTTCTCGCTGCGTGGAAGAATATCCACTTTCTCGCTGCGTGGAAGAATTTCCACTTTCTCGCTGCGTGGAAGAATTTCCACTTTCTCGCTGCGTGGAAGAATTTCCACTTTCTCGCTGCGTGGAAGAATTTCCACTTTCTCGCTGCGTGGAAGAATTTCCACTTTCTCGCTGCGTGGAAGAATTTCCACTTTCTCGCTGCGTGAAACTTTCCACTTTCTCGCTGCGTGGAAATTTTCCACTTTCTCGCTGCGTGGAAACTTTTCCACTGACTCGCTGCGTGAGACTTTCCACTGACTCGCTGCGTGGAGACTTTCCACTGACTCGCTGCGTGGAGACTTTCCACTGACTCGCTGCGTGGAAGACTTTCCACTGACTCGCTGCGTGGAAGACTTTCCACTGACTTCGCTGCGTGGAAGACTTTCCACTGACTTCGCTGCGTGGAGACTTTCCACTGGCTCGCTGCGTGGAGACTTTCCACTGGCTCGCTGCGTGGAGACTTTCCACTGGCTCGCTGCGTGGAGACTTTCCACTGGCTCGCTGCGTGAGACTTTCCACTGGCTCGCTGCGTGGAGACTTTCCACTGGCTCGCTGGAGACTTTCCACTGGCTCGCTGCGTGAGACTTTCCACTGGCTCGCTGCGAGACTTTCCACTGGCTCGCTGCGTGGAGACTTTCCACTGGCTCGCTGCGTGGAGACTTTCCACTGGCTCGCTGCGTGGAGACTTTCCACTGGCTCGCTGCGTGGAGACTTTCCACTGGCTCGCTGCGTGGAGACTTTCCACTGGCTCGCTGCGTGGAGACTTTCCACTGGCTCGCTGCGTAGACTTTCCGGTGACTTCGCTGCGTGGGACTTTCCGGTGACTCGCTGCGTGGAGACTTTCGCGTGGAGACTTTCCACTGACTCGCTGCGTGGAGACTTTCCACTTTCTCGCTGCGTGGAGACTTTCCACTTTCGCTGCGTGGAGACTTTCCACTTTCTCGCTGCGTGGAGACTTTCCACTGACTCGCTGCGTGGAGACTTTCCACTGACTCGCTGCGTGGAGACTTTCCACTGACTCGCTGCGTGGAGACTTTCCACTGACTCGCTGCGTGGAGACTTTCCACTGACTCGCTGCGTGGAGACTTTCCACTGACTCGCTTTAAATCAGTAAATACTGATTTACTGCGAGGAACGTGCTGCTTTGCTGTGTGGAAACTTCCACTGAATTAATGCGTGGAACTTTCCACTTTTTTGCTTTGTGGAAACGTTCTGCTGGTTTACGGCGTGGAAATGTGCCACTTCTTACTGCGTGGGAAATTTTTCGCTGATTACCTGCGTCGCTGATTTATTGCCTGAAGCGTGCGGTTTCTTACTGCGTGGAACTTTCCACTGATTTACTGCGTGGAAGACTTTCCACTTTCTCACTGCGATTTTCCACTTTCTCACTGCGTGGAAGAATTTCCACTTTTCGCTGCGTGGAAACTTTCCACTGGCTCGCTGCGTGAGACTTTCCACTGGCTCGCTGCGTGGAGACTTTCCACTGGCTCGCTGCGTGAGACTTTCCACTGGCTCGCTGCGTGAGACTTTCCACTGGCTCGCTGCGTGGAGACTTTCCACTGGCTCGCTGCGTGGAGACTTTCCACTGGCTCGCTGCGTGGAGACTTTCCACTGGCTCGCTGCGTGGAGACTTTCCACTGGCTCGCTGCGTGGAGACTTTCCACTGGCTCGCTGCGTGGAGACTTTCCACTGGCTCGCTGCGTGGAGACTTTCCACTGTCTACAATGACCTTTTTTGGTTTGGTCAGTCTTACTTTCTTTGATCAGGTATGATATTGTTTCCTCATCCATCGCTGTTAAGTCTGAGATGGTGGGGTGGATTTTTGGGTTGAATTTGGATGTAATAGCGAGTTCCGAGCATCTGAGAAAACCAAAAAGCTAGGATAAACATGGTGTCGAGTGTCCGGCGGTATTTCTGGGCTGGTAGCTTGTGCAAGATGTGAATGCATTTGGTGAGGATGTCTATCGTTATTGGTTGTCTTGAGTCAAGGCGGGTGGGCTGGGATCTTTGGATCCCTTTGATCAGTAGAGAGGTTTGAGAATTGTTTATCTCAGGCGAGGGAGCACCATGTGATCATTTGTGAAAACTGATATACCCTTTGATATACCTGACTTGGAGGCCCTTAACGGTATTGAGGTAGGAAATAAATGAGGTGATTGAAAGGAGAGAGAAATCAGGGAACGGTATGTTATACGAGTTGTGGAAAGCTCTAAAATTTTTCCAAGCGGTCACGATGGATTGGAGGGTCCCGGGAGAACTGCTTGGATGACGGTGTCGAGCGATGCTTCGAGGAAGGGTTTTAATGGATGGGCCACAGGAATATTAGTTCCGAATAGCAAGGTACTGGAGTTGGGAATTGGTCCACCTCTGGAGGCCCTTAACGGTATTCAGGAATGTTATGTGGATCCTTTCTGCTTTCTTGCTGCCTGGAAGCTTTCCACTGGCTCGCTGCCTGGAAGCTTTCCACTTTCTCGCTATGTGGAAACTTTCCACTGATTGGCTGCATGGAGCTTTCCACTCTTTCGCTCAGCATGGGAACTTCCTGCTGACTCGCTGTGTGGCAACTTGCACTCTCACTACCTGGAAACTTTCCACTTCTCATAGAGCACTTTAAAACATGAAAGAAACATGAGTGTGTGACAGAGAGATTTATTAATGTGTCCAATGGGTTTGCATGAGGGAGGTGGGAGGGTTATACACCAGGGTTGCAGATGTCGGTGGTGGCCTCACACTTGGTTTTCCTCTATGTTTTGAAAAGAAAAGTTGGTTGGATGATAGGAAGAAAAGTGGGCTTGTACTTGGTGTGACTTAAGCGGAGGAAGACTCGCGCTTGTTTGCGCCACTGGAGCTGCAGTCCACTGGACGTGGGTGAGGTTATAGCCTGTTGAATTGATTGGGCCTGTTTAGCTAGCTGGATGGTGCCTCACGCTAGCGTCTGAACTGCAGTTTGTGCACTGGTTTTATTGTGAGACTCGCACAGCCCATCGCTGCTTGGTGGTGGAGAATTTAGCCAGAGAAACTGAGCTCCTGTGGGAGTAGAGGGAACAGCACTGCTGTGACAGTGGAGAAAATTATCCGGAAAAACTGGGCTCCTGTGGGAGCAGAGGGAACAGTACTGCTGTGATAGTGGAGGAAATTATTCAGAGAAACCGAGCTCCTGTGGGAGCAGAGGGAACAACACTGCTGGGGCAGTGGAGAAAATTATCCTGAGAAACTGAATTCCTGTGGGAGCAGAGGAAATTAGCCAGAGAACTGAGCTGCTGTGGGAGCAGAGGGAACAGCACTGCTGGGGCAGTGGAGAAAATTCGCCAGAGAAACTGAATTCCTGTGAGAGTAGAAGGAACAACACTGCTGGGGCAGTGGAGAAAATTATCCTGATAAACTGAGCTCATGTGGGAGAAAAAGGATAAAAATTTAGGCGGACAAATAGTGAGACACATTGTGTAACGAGCAGGACTCTTATTTTGAAATGCCCATGCCTTATTATTGTGGGATGCTTGTTCAATTCATATGAGGAGACAAAATATAGTCTTACACTGTATACAACATATTACGATATAAATCATGGTAAAAAACGTTGTAATTGTTCATAAGAATTTGTTTAGCATAACTGCGTTTTCATTGATTGTGAAATGCTCTGAAACTGAATCCTTCTGAAGAATTGTTTTGCAAGCAAGTAGAATGCACAACAGCGCCACTTTCAGATTTGAAAAATGAGTGCTCACATCTATACAATTAAATCTGTACTTTTGCAGTTTACCTCAGATATAGATGCTGTACAATAAACATTGATACACATGTTATACAATAGCATACTGTAAGGTATTTATGTAACATTTAAGAAAATGGGTGCTCCCAAATACGACCGCGCTTCTGTGTGCATCAAGTTTGAGAAATATTGAATCAAAGACAGTGATTATCATCTGATTAAACTAGTGCCTGATTGTATGGCGTGATGGAAGCTGTTGCATTGCCATCATTTTAGTGATTTAGCCTCACCATACGTTCACTCGCTTTACCAGAAAGCATATGTATTGTTCATCACCACGGCGACTGCGCGCTCCATGATAAACGCACTTCTCGTAATGTTAACTGTAAAGTATCCGTTTCTACTGTAGTACACGGAGGCTGCAAGATCGCAAGAAAAGTTTGATGGGTGCCATATACATTATCTTAAGACAGGAACTGTTGTAGATTTCCCTGTTGTGTGAGTCAGTGCGATGTGCACTCTTCACGCTGTCCGAGCACTGCTCTCACAGCTGATACTGTCATCATGGCTTCAACGCACCACGTTAACAGCACATTGCTTATTAACGTTTGTGAATCGAAAATGTTAGAAGACAGACTCGCGATTGTGAATCGTGGCAAAGCACGATTACATCTCAGGAAAAGCAGAAATTATTTTACTGTGAATACTGATGGAAGCTGTATATAAATTTGAAAGAAAAGATTTTAGCATTGTAGCATTGCTGGACATGTGGACAGTGTAGGTGGGTGGGCGGGGCAAACTGCCAGAAAGGCCGTCCGTGCTGAAAAACAGTCAAAAAATTGAAGGTAGGACGACGGCTGCGTATATACACCTCTTTGTTGATTAGCTGAGTACTCTCCACCTGTGTCAATTATCTGACATGTTCCTCCCGAACCTCGTTTAGTGAAACAGCATTAAAGTTTCATTTACATTATGTTATTGGATAAACTCCCTTTAGTTACATTTCACACTGTGCACCTGTGGGACTGACCCTCAATGACAGAAAGTAAGGCACATTTTCCCACCATGAAAGAAGACTAATTATCTTACATCATTTTGCTTATCTAGTAAATGCATCTTGATTTAAGATTTTTATTTTTACTGGAAACAAGAAAAAATACTAAGATAAGCCCTTTTTGCAGTGCAACTGGAACACGTATAACTTAGTTCTAGACAGATAGCATTAGCTAGCTATTTTTACATGAGTAACTTTAGTTAAATGGGTGAATTATGTAATGTTGCTACCTGCTTCAATAGCGTTAGTATGCTAAATTACTTTTCATTACATAAAACGTGTCCTGACGTGACTGATAATACAAGCAATGTGCTTTACCATCATTATTGGGCAATTCAGTTTAGTGCAGTGTAACTTAACGTTAAAATCGTTTGAATAACAGACTTCCACTTACCCTTCCTGTGATCAAGAACATTTTCTTCATCTTCAGATAAATTCTGGAATCATTAACCCATCCTGAGGTGAAGTAACGCTAGGCTTCTGTGCTTTCAAATGCCTTGAGCTTCGCCGGTGTATGTAGAGGATTGTGGGAGGTAACGTTATATAAAAATCAGCAAAAGTCAAATTTGGCAAGTTTTACAAGAATTCAGTGGCGTCAGCAGTTCGTTTTGGCAGGAAATAAGGATCTAATCCTAAAGTATCTATTTTCTTTAAATACTGTTGCTTTTAAATCGGTGGTGAGGTGCGCTATTTTGGTGTGTGACATCTTTCCGATCACTAAGCAGTCAAGCAGAGGGCTACGCAAAGGTCCTAAAGATGACGGCTGCTACAAAAAAGTCACGTGACTGAAACCCATGAATAAACAAACGCGACTCTTGTCTCTTTTAAGGTTAATAATAATAAATAATACTATAAAACTATGAGGTAAACCTCCTGAATGCTTTGTACCGCTTGTCATGACAACATTGCGTGAGTGGCGCTGACAGCTCGCGCAGAAAACTCAGTGGAACGCGCACAGAGTAAGGGCTGAGCTCAGTGTTTTGACTGATTAACACGGTTTCTTTCTTGCAAAACCCTTATAGTATGCCTCTGAACACTTTCCATAAATGGTGCGCGTCTCCCTCTATCATTGCATGATACTTTTGTATCTTTTTTGTAAAGTTTTAGCCTGGTCAAGCCTCACCGATCACCAGCATTATTATATTGAGGAGCCTTTGCAGCGGTGCAGGACGCTTTTTCAACATTTCAAAAAAGACAGAAGGACATAGAGCATCAGCAGGGTGAGTAAAAGATTACTTTATTTTAATTTCAGAGTGAACAATCCCTTTAACTTTTTAGAGTAACATTGTGTGTGTACACACTAAATTATGTTTTTTTTTTTAATGTAATAATGCAGCATGTCTCCTGTGATGGGTAGGTTTAGGGGCAGGGGCAGTGTAGGGGGATAGCATGTACAGTTTGTCCAGTATAAAATGCATTACGCCTATGGAAAGTCCCCACAATTTACAAAAACCTAACATGTGTTGTGTTGTGTTGGGTTGGTTTAGGGGCAGGGGCAGTGAAGGGGGATAGAATGTACAGTTTGTACGGTATAAAAACCATTAACTTACGTCTATGGAGAGTCTCCACAAAGATAGTGAACCAGACGTGTGTGTGTGTGTGATGTGTAGGTTTAGGGGCAGGGGCAGTGTAGGGGGATAGAATGTTCAGTTTGTACGGTATAAAAACCATTACGTCTATGGAGAGTCCCCACAAAGATAGTGAACAAGACGTGTGTGTGTGCGTGTGCGTGTGTGCTAGTATATAGACCCTTTTGACAGACTGTGATACGTTTTAACGGTCATCAATATTGTAAATCCTGCAACGTTTTTTGCATTTTCATTTTTTTTAAATTATGTACATTTATAACAGTAATAATTACTTTTGTATCAAATCACAAAAAACAAGTTAGAGCTGCTGTGATGGTGTTTCTAATACAGCGTCTATGGGAGTGATGGTAAAATTAGCATCTTTCTCTCTTTTCACTGCCATTATCAATCTTACTCTATTATTTCCCTCTTTTTGAAAGTTGTGAAATCACTATTGTGGCATTTTTCTTTTGCTATTTGAGGAAATGGACACACAAAATATATTTTATGTATTCTCTTATTCACCGCTATAAAAGTTAACCCAACTATGACGACTTCTGCTCTGAGATATGTGAAAAAAAATTCTTATAGTGTTCCAAGTATTCAGACATAAAGGCTACTATTGGCATACTCTTTTTTTTCTTTCTTTGCTTTCTATATGTAGGGAAGGCATATTCGGATGCAGCAAAGATAGCAAAACCATGTGTGTGTGTGTGTGTGTGTGTGTGTGTGTGAGAGTGTGAGAGTGTGAGAGTGTGTGAGTGTGTGTGTGTGTGTGTGAGTGTGTGAGAGTGAGAGACCCAATTGGATCCAATAAAATCCTGTAGAAATTATGAAATTATGTAAATATTTATGTAGTCTTATAGATGTCACAGACACATCAGGTTCTAGCGCACTACACTACCCACAATCCCTTTCAACGGCCTTCTGATCACCGCCACCTGTAGCCACTCAATCACCCAATCACCTGGAACCATAAAGCACCCACACTCACACACACTCACTGTCCGGTCTCGTTTGCACTACCCAGATAGTTTGCTTACCTCAAGGACTCTGACTGCTATACTTACCTGTCTCCATCGTCTCCATCGTCTCCATCGTCTCCATCGTCTCCATCGTCTCCATCGCCTCCTTCGTCTCCATCGCTCCCCTTGTATCTTCTATCTTCCATTCCACTACACATCATCATTACCTCTGCTGATTTTTCATAATAAACACCATTGACTACTTTAACTCCTGCCTCCATGTCTCTCCCGTAACAGAAGACCGGACCATACCAACATAACATCAGCATGAGTCAAACCGATCCCTTTCAGGAGCTCGTGGACGCTTTGCGCCGAGCACTCACTCCTCCAACCCCGACGACATCATTCACCACCACCGCTGCTGCTTCCGCATCACCGGCATTCACCGCCAGTCCCATGGCCAAACCGGCGCCCTACTCAGGATCGGCGGAGGACTGCAGCGGCTTCCTCCTGCAATATGAACTTGTCCTGGAGATGCAAACGCAACTCTATCCCACGGATACGGCAAAAATTGCGTTCATTGTTTCCCAACTGCAAGGTAAGGCCCTTCATTGGGCTGATGCTCTCTGGACTCAACAAGGCTCTGTGATGAAATCATACTCGGCGTTCGTCTCTCACTTCCGGGAAGTCTTTGGAAAACCCCTGGCGGATTCTTCTATCGGTGAGAAACTTTACAACCTTAAGCAGAGAAATATGACTGTTAACGAGTATGCCTTGCAGTTTAGAACGCTAGCCGCCACCAGTGGATGGAATGAACAAGCCCTCATTACCACCTTTCGCAGGGCTTAGAACCTAAGCTGCGGTTGCATCTCGCTGCATACGAGGACATGCTAGGACTCGAACGATTCATCCAGCTCGCCATCCGCGTGGGTTCTCGTATGCAGTCGTGTCTCCTAGAGCACCAGGGCCAGCCATCCTTCCACAATCTCCTCCGTCGATCCGAACCCGTCAGCTCTCCAGAACCAGCCCCCGAACCCATGCAAGTGGATACTTTGCGTCTGGCTTCGTCAGAGAGACAGAGAAGGCTGACCCAGAATCTGTGCCTGTACTGTGGATCGCCTGGGCATGTGATCTCCGCATGCCCAACTCGCCCCCCTCGTCCCATGGTGAGTGCTATCATTCCAGCCATTCCTCAAATGAAACCACTACGATAGTGAACCTTACTGCCGCCAACACTTCCATTCCAGTGGTGGTGCTCCTCGATTCTGGGTCAGCAGGAAACTTAATCTCTTTATCCCTCTGTCGACATCTCCAGCTCAAGACCTCACCGTCTCCAACCGTCTATCAAGTCAAGTTCCGCTATCCACTTCCCCTCGTCCCAGCGGCCCTAGTACACCTCCGTGGTGCCACTGTGTTCACCAAGCTGGACCTCCGCGCACAACCTCATCCGGATACGCGAGGGGGACGAGTGGAAGACCGCCTTTGTCACCCCCACCGGCCACTATGAGTACTTGGTCATGCCCTGTGGACTTGCCAACGCCCTTCTCCGTATTCCAGGATTTTATCCACGAGGTGCTCCAGGAGTTCCTTCACAAGTTCGTTCTCGTGGACATAGATGACATCCTCATCTACTCCCGGAGCCTGGCCGAACATCGCCAACACGTTGCGGAGGTCCTCCAACGCTTGCGCAAGTTCCATCTGTTCCTCAAAGCCGAGAAGTGCTCCTTCCACCAGCCCTCTGTCCAATTTCTGGGATACCAAATTGATCACAGTGGCATCCGGATGGACGAGGGGAAGGTCTCCGCCATCCAGTCCTGGCCCACTCCCACTACCATCAAAGAACTCCAACGTTTCCTAGGTTTCTCCAACTTCTCGGTTCATCAAGAATTACAGCAACATCGTAAGTCCCCTTACCAACCTTCTCCGGAAACACCCCAAGTCTCTGTCCTGGTCCCCGTCTGCCACCAACGCCTTCGACAACCTGAGAAAAGCCTTCACCACCGCTCCCCTCCTCGTCCACCCTGATCCAGAAAGACCCTTCATTGTCGAGCTGGACGCCTCCACCACCGGAGTGGGAGCGGTCCTCTCACAGCAGCAGGGGACACCAAGTAGACTCCATCCATGTGCCGCCTTCTCCCTCAAGCTCAACCCGGCGGAGGTCAACTATGACATCGGTGACTGAGAACTCCTGGCTGTCAAGCTTGTATCCCTTTAACTTTGAGTTAAAGGCTCTGTTCCAAAACCTTGTCTAAAAGGCAGCTAATTTTTTAGGCATCATCTCATACGATGTGAAACCACTTTACATAACAACAATATTAAAGATCACTTATCAGCACAACTCATCTCATGATCACAAGAAAATTGACCCTCGAAATTGATTCAAATTGAGTTTGGCAATAAACACATATTACTAAGCCTAAAATCTTAAATAAGATAACAGAGGTTGTAATAAGGCCAAAAAATACATAGCACAGACACTTGTTGTGTGAAAGAGCATTTTTAATAAGACAACCATTTTAATACAATTTTATGTACAGCAAGTATATTTATAGTTGAGTTTCTTGCAACTTGCATCCACCATATTTGATCACACTTTCATTACAATGCATTGAGGGATTGCTTTATCCACAAATTATACAGGTGCTGGTCATATAATTAGAATATCACCACAAAGTTGATTTATTTCACTTATTCCATTCAAAAAGTGAAACTTGGATATTATATTCATTCATTACACATAGACTGATACATTTTAAATGTTTATTTCTTTTAATTTTGATGACTATAACTGACAACTAAGGAACATTCCAAATTCAGTATCTCAGAAAATTTGAATATTACTTAAGACCAATACAAAGAAAGGATTTTTAGAAATCTTGGCCAACTGAAACATTAAAAGTACTGCACTCAATACATAGTTGGGGCTTCATTTTGCCTGAATTACTGCAGCAATGCGGCGTGGCATGGAGTCGATCAGTCTGTGGAACTGTTCGGGTGTTATGAGAGCCCAGGTTGCTCTGATAGTGGCCTTCAGCTCTTCTGCATTGTTGGGTCTGGCATATCGCATCTTCCACTTCACAATACCCCATAGATTTTCTATGGGGTTAAGGTCAGGGGAGTTTGCTGGCCAATTAAGAACCGGGATACCATGGTCCTTAAACCAGGTACTGGTTGCTTTAGCACTGTGTGCAGGTGCCAAGTCCTGTTGGAAAATGAAATCTGCATCTTCATAAAGTTGGTCAGCAGCAGGAAGCATGAACTGCTCTAAAACTTCCTGGTATCCCAGCAAACATTGGTCTGACGGCAATGTCGTGTCCCTGGCCAAAAATAGACATGGTAGGATGGAATAAAACAGTAAAAATATGTAACAGAACATTTCTTAAAAATGCATTCAGATACGTTTGTACATGTCTACAGTTCTTTGGGGTTGCATGTATAATTGTCATTTTGACTTTTAGCTATGTGTAGTTCAATATATACCCTGTTGTAAATCGGTTGTGAGAGGACGTCACCTGGCGACGTCTTTTACTTGTGCATTTATAGACATCATGACCCTTTATCACAAATCCTTGTGAAATATGCAAAAGCTGTGCTTACACATTGTATGGTTAATACTGCGATTATTAATTTAATTAAGTGCCCCAAATAGTTTTTAAGAGGTTGTGAATAGACATCCATTGACGTCCTTTATATGTCTGTTATGGTTGTGAATAGACGTCTACTGACTAGTCAAGACTCATTTAAAAAAAAAAAATTCCTTCAAATATCTAGAGAGTGAACAACGCACATCAAGAAAGGAATGTTATTTCACTATTTAAGATAGCCTGTCGGCAGGCCAGGCTTACGTTTTGGAAAACACATAGCCCCGGGACGTTGGGCTTTACGAGCCCTGGCCCATACATGTCCGAGTCTGATCCTGAATTCCAATGAACCAAGACCACCACAAATAAAGGATTCTCCAGCCTTTGACAATGTGCTAATTATGTTCTTTAAGACACGTATATTCAGTAGATCTATATCAAACGATCTGTAACAATGTAATACTATTACATATATAAAAAATTAAAAAAACATTTTACTCATGTTAGTGTGTTGCTTCATTCATTTATGTAATCTCATCCTGTCTGCAAATCCAGTCTCTTGTTTACAAACTTATCCAAGATCAGAAATGAAGGAACAAACGCGCAATCTCTTCCCCACATGAGCTGGATATTCAATCAAAATAAAGTTCATCCATGCATTCATAATATTGGAATCCAATATGTTTATTGCTTAAAAAGTTGGATCCGGTTCAGCTCTATGTTAGGCCTGTGTCATGTCTGTGGCACGAGTCGGTGGGCGGGGCGAGGCAGTGTTTCACCACACGATGACGTCAAGATGTGACATATTCTGAGATTGATCGTTTTCTGGGCCTGGTGTCAATAAAAGCTTTTCTTTGAATAACAAGGAAGTTTTCAGCTTTAAAACTTACAGGATATTCTTATATTACCATGATCTTTCATATATCAAAAGCTCAAGGGAAAGTTGATTTCTCAATTCATCACCCCTTTAAAAATAAATATACTCTCTTCCCTCAAATGCTGTGAAGAGATGTAGCCCAAATGCTACAGACTCTGAGATTGACGCAGCGATGGAGGAACACCTGAAGCCATGTACAGGAAGAGCTGGGGGTGGTGGTTACAAAAAAAAGAGCCAAACAACTTTAATGTGTTTAAGGTATAGTTCACCCAAAAACAATAAAATGTTGTGGTGAATCAGAACATGCTGCTTTTTTGCATATGTCCACAATGTGTTCTTGTTTGTGATGTACACGTGATTAAACCATTGTATGGACGTTCAGGTCTGACTGGACCGATTTTGGATCTTTTTATAACCTTTCTCAAGATGTGTTAAACCTCGAGACATAATTGATTGCATTTCACGATGTTACTCAATGGGTGTGTGATTATTTTATATGCCGGCTTATATATACACTTAAATTATGCAGCAACACATTTAAACATCCAGAAGAGGTCGCATTTAGACGTCCAGGGACGCGCAGAAGAGACGTGGAATTCACGGCCAAGTGATGTCAAAGACATTGGTTCAACTTTCATTTTGGAACAATTTTTCAACTGTGATAGGACGTGTCGGAGGGACGTCTTTTCAATGGTCATTAAACGTCCAAATGTTTGCTGGGATATGGCTTGACCTTGGACCTCAGAAAACACAGTGGACCAACAGCAGCAGATGACATGGCATCCCAAATCATCACTGGCTGTGGAAACTTTACACTGGATCTCAAGCAACGTGGATTGTGTGCCTCTCCTCTCTTGCTCCAGACTCTGGGACCCTGATTTCCAAAGGAAATGCAAAATTTACTTTCATCAGAAAACAACTTTGGACCACTCAGCAGAAGTCCAGTCCAGTCCTTTTTGTCTTTAGCCAGGCAAGACGCTTCTGACACTGTCTGTTGTTCAAGAGTGGCTTGACACATGCGACGGTTGAAACCCATGTCTCGCATATGTCTGTGCGTAGTGGTTCTTGAAGCACTTACTCCAGCTGCAGTCCACTCTTTGTGAATCTCCCCCACATTTTTGAATGGGTTTTGTTTCACAATCCTCTCCAGGGTGCAATCATCCCTATTGCTTATACACTGTTTTCTACCACATATTTTCCTTCCCTTCGTCTCTCTATTAATGTGCTTGGACACAGAGCTCTGTGAACAGCCAGTCTCTTTTGCAATTACCTTTTGTGTCTTCTTGTGCAAAGTGTCAATGGTCGTCTGTTGGACAACTGTCAAGTCAGCAGTCTTCCCCACGATTGTGTAGCCTACAGAACTAGACTGAAAGACCATTTAAAGGCCTTTGCAGGTGTTTTGTGTTCATTAGTTGATTAGAGTATGGCTCAGGTGTCTTCAAGTCTTCAAGACTTTAGTAATTGTTTAATCAATACAGCATCCTCAATAAAAACCTGTCTCCGGCGTAATGACTCCGATATTTCAAATTATTTTTTTAAAATAATTATTTAATCGATACATCATCCTCAATAAACCCATCTCCGGCGTGTTGCCTCAGATCTTTCGAATATTCAGATCGATTATGACCTCTGACCTTTGAAATAATAATTGTAATAATAATAATACGCTGTTTGTTAATTGGCCAGAGGAGAACTGGCACCCCAACTGAGCCTGGTTTCTCCCAAGGTTTATTTTTCTCCACTAGGTCTCCTGATGGAGTTTTGGTTTCCTTGCCACTGTCGCCTGCACTTGGCTTGCTCAGTTGGGGAAAAAACTATTTTTCAAATATATTTCAAAATAAATCTAATTATTAAACTAAATTAACCATATATACCAAATTACTTATCTAATTACTGATCTAAAGCCCACATTGTTACTGTATGATAATCAAAATATATTCTGTTGCATTATTTTTCTGTTTAACACTGTGAAGCTGCTTTGAAACAATCTGCATTGTTAAAAGTGCTATATAAATAAAGTTGACTTGACTTCAATATTGAACCTTTTCACAATATTCAAATTTTCTGAGATACTGAATTTGGGATTTTCCTTAGTTGTCAGTTATAATCATCAAAATTAACAGAAATAAACATTTGAAATATATCAGTCTGTGTGTAATTAATGAATATAATACTTTTCACTTTTTGAGCGAAATTAGTGAAATAAATAAACTTTTGATGATATTCTAATTAAATGACCAGCACCTGCACATGTGATGCTGATACTATTAGAAATGTTATAAAGGAGCATAATCTTGATCATAATCAGTAGCTTGACTGGAACAGCCTCGGCATCGCCAGCATGCAAATATCTTAAAACTTAGGGCTAGGTGGGCAGCTCACTTGGGTTTGGAACAGAGCCAGAGACTACTAACAATAGAAGAACATAAAGAGGAGAACATGTGTTGAAACAGCTATGAAAACTATTTGAATGGAGTAGATACACAGGGGTTGTTCTTATACATTTCAATTAAATCAATGATCCATTAAAGACTAAATTGTTTAACAGATTTCCAAGATGGTCAATACACTTGCATGCATTGGAATTTAGAGATACGCAACACTTATTATAAGTAGCATTAAATAAAGAACATTAAGAATTATTCTAAAAAGGGGGAATACACTAAAGCATTATAAGTAAAGTTTTAGAAATCAATACTAACATTCCACAATATATATATATATATATATTTTTTTTAATTTGCTCAATCATGCCCTCACTAATTAAAGTTTGCATTGGCTGGGACAAAATGTTTTTAGGGATAATGGTTCAGGATAACTAGTCAGGTAAGAGTTTGCCATTAAATCCACACAGATGTCTTTCCATTTTTACTATTGTCCCTTCCTCTCAGTGCTTGCTTTAGGTCGCGCACCCTGTTTCTCCTGAGCTGTATTGACCCGGTTCTGCTCAGTCATTGTGCCACCAGATACAGGGCTGCTAGTTCTGGAAATATGAAATTTTTTTGTGTTGTATGTCTGAAACGCCATGTCAAGTTGTTCCTGAGCTACTCGTAAATGGTGGTGCAAGGTAGCCAGGTCAGAGGGAATATTCTCATCAGGACTTGTACAATGCTGTTCTGGAACCACTCTTGGCATGTTCTGGTCATGTAAGATGATGCTGTTGGGAATGCGACCTGGTTTGTCAGATTTAACCACAAGGTTGTACCCTGGTGGAGAACTAGAAATGTTCCTTGTGTAAGGGTAGCTGTAGGAAGGTTGTTGGCCCTGGCTTCGACGTCTACGAAGACTGTCACGGAAGGCACCAATCCCCAAGTGGAACATCTCACAAACATTGAGCAGTAGACAAAGACAACTCACAACATACATGATGAGTAAAAAGATGGTCTTCTCAGTGGGTCGTGAAACAAAGCAGTCTACTCTGTGTGGACATGGGATCTTGTTGCAGACATATGAAGGGTTAACACAGAAGCCATAAAGGAGATACTGACCCGTGAGGAATCCCACCTCAAAGATGGCACGGGATAAAAGCTGAAGCACATACATTCTCATCAATCCTTCTTGCATTATCCTACGCCGACCATCATGCTTCATTGGATCTTGGCCTTTGCCCTTGTCTGTCTCTGGTTTGAGCTCCTGCACATCCAAAGTGTCGTCTTCATAGATCATTGGCTCTGCATCCTCATCCTCTACATTTCCACACACCCCTTCTAGGTGGTGTCCATTTCTCCACTGACTGTGGCGGCTCCTCTTTTGATAAATCTGGCTCTTGCGCCATTCCTCCTCCGAGGTACGGGCGATTTTATGAATGGCATAACCCAGATACATGACAGAGGGGGTGGAAATCATGATTATCTGGAACACCCAGAACCGGACATGTGAGAGGGGGGCAAAGGAATCATAGCATATGTTGTCACAGCCAGGCTGCTTAGTGTTGCAGGTGAACTTTGTCTGCTCATCTGAGTAAATTGATTCACCTCCCACTGCAGTCAGAACAATCCGGAAAATGATTAAGACAGTTAGCCAGACTTTCCCCACAAATGTGGAGTGATTGTGGATCTCCTCCAGTAGTCGAGTGAGAAAGCTCCAACTCATGTTGATGACAGAAACTCTTTCCTTATGATCTGCAAATAGTAGAAAAATGAGGAAGGTAAGTCAAAGAAAAAGTGTACATATACATATAAAAGATATTGGGTAAATTACAGTTCCCTTTTGATCCTAAACCGCACCTTCATGAGATGGACATTCAAGATGACTTTAAACTTTAAAGCAAATCCACTTGCAAGTATGCCAAGGGGTTTGGTTCTTTTCTCTGGATTTGAAAGACACCTACTTTCACATCCAGGTAGCCCCCCATCACAGGTGATTCTTGAGATTTGCGTTCGAGGGAGCGGCAGATCAATATGCGGTCCTTCTGTTTGGGCTGTCCCTCTCCCCTCTTAGAAAGATGGGAATCTGCAAGTCAAGTCAAGTCACTTGGAGTGCCTATGACTCAATTTTTCCAAGAGCTCACTGTCTCCCAGCCAGCGAATTTAGTTCCTGGGAGTTTTTGTCAGTTTTTGACTTGACCCAAATTCGGGCCACGGTTGCATCAGAGCACACTCTGAAAATACAACAGCTCGCGGTTTCCTTCAAAATTGGAGCCTCTCATCCACTCAACATTTCAGAGGATGCTTGGCCTTACTTCAGTGGGGTCTCATGCACATGCACCCCCTCCAATACTGGCTGAAACCTCAAGTTCCAGCCCACGCATGGCGTCACGGATGCCTTCAGTTCAAGGTGAACCAGGTCTGTGTCTAGGCCCTAACTCCTTGAAAGAACCCTCACTGGTTCTAGTCTGGTGTGGCCCTGGGTGCTGTCTCCAGAAGCAAAGAAGTCTTGACAGACACCTCCAACACATGTTGGGGGGCTCTGTGTGAAGGCAAACCCACCTCCAAGCCAGGTAAAAATATCTGCATATCAACTGCCTCGAAATGCTGGCGTTTTTTTGTGCCCAACAAACCTTCCTGCCAGACCTAAAGGGACACCTCAACTTGTGTTCACTGAGAACAGAACATGTGCCAGGCAGGCTGAACCAAGAAAAAGACATGCTCTCTCAGAGCAAGGTCTCCTCAGAGGAGTGGACACTGTCAGACAGTTTATAGGATTTGGGAGATCTTCGGGAAGGCAGAGGTAGACCTCTTTGCCTCAGAAGACAAATCTCATTGCCCAACTTATTTTTTTAAAGGACAAGGATATGCTGGCCCGACTGGCCCATTCTCCTGCCTGACCCTCAGGTCATCAGGCGAATCAGGGAACACAAACATTAAGACCTTCTCACTGGAGAAACCAACCTTGGTTTCGAGCTGATTCAGCTGCTCACAGCAGCCCCATGGCCCATTCCCCTGCAGTAGGACTTCCTTTCGCAGGCGAACAAGACGATCTGGCATCCCCAACCCAAATTGTAGGCACTGCATCTCTGGCCTCCCAATGGGAGCCTGTTGCCCTCCCTGAAAGAATGATAAATACTATTTCTGAGGTTAGAGCCCAATCCATGAGATACCTCTACGCCTTTAAATGGTCTATATTCTCCTACTGGTGTTCAGGCATTCCGCCTCCCTTGCCTAACTTGTCGAGGGCCCTCCCCAAAGTGCCCTAAGCAACGTAGGCTTTAAGAACGATTGTGTTATGTGACCGGCCTTTGACCTCTAAAGTTCAACCCACTGTGCCTTCCTAGTCTGGGCGATTTCTCACCCTATTGTCTTAGTACTTGTTGGGTCTTGGCCCAGTGCCTCAGACTAAGGCAGCCAATCATTCCGCAGCAATAGCACAGCGTGATTGTAATGGGTTCCCCATAGCATCTAGCGACGCAGAATGAGTGAACTCGGTTACTAGCGTAACCTCGGTTTTTTAAGATATGGGAATGAGTACTGCGTTGGCGGCCGTGCTGTTATGCTGCATGAATTGATGTGTTCCTCGCTGCAGTCGAATTGATCTGAGATCCATGGCAGAATGCCGCTTATAAAGCCAGATGGCATCGCCCAGTTAGTGGGCTCTGGCGGGGCTTCATCATCATTGGCGCAATCAACTAATGGTCCTGCAGTTTCACTGCGTGATTAAAAAAGGCTTCAGTTTTCAGCGAAAAAAGGGTCTAACTACACAGTCTAACTACACAGTACTCCTTCCCCTGTCTCAGGAAAGCGAGGTTACGTTAGTAACCAAGTACATTTTTGACACTAAAAATTCTTGTTTGTGGCAACAAATTCTTCAAGGTGACATTTTCATAAAAAAAGACAATTATGTTTGCCCAGCCTGGTCTCATTGTTAATACATAGGTATTAATACATAACATTTACAGGTACAAAACTAACATTTTGAAGAAATCCTGAAACATACAACATGTTGACAACATTTAATCGAAAACATTATTATGTATTTACTAGAGATGCACCGATGTAATGGACACGATATTTATTGACCTTTTTTTTGATGAATTTACAACCATCAACATATCGGCTATAGCAGGGTCTCAAACTCAATTTACCCAGGCTCCAGTGGAGGTAGACTCTGGGTCAGGCTGGGCCGCATCAAGTATTCCACAAAAAAAAAAAAAAAAAGATAACAACTGATCCAATCTTCTCAATCTTTATTATTAACATCTTCTGAACATGAACTGTTTCTCTGAATTTGAACTTTCCTTCTGAACATGAGAACATGAATGGTTCTTCATGAACATAGGCTTCTCTTGCCTACTCTATTTTTTTAAATATAGCCTATATAAAATAAATCAGTATGTAATAATGAAATAATTAATGATTTTAATTTTATTTAAAATAATAGATTTATTCAAAGCAAGGCCACAACCAGATCAAACAGATTGTGAATTTTTGATTGTAATATGCGTGTGAGCTGTTCTCATTCATGAAAACTTCTTTGTACTCCTCATAAAGACTCATGAAGATGAAGATGTGGAGAAATATCGACAGTTTCTCATATGTTTGTGTCAAATTTCTATACAGAAGAGTAATATTTATTCAATCTTTACCCAAAATCTGCAGATGTATCATTATGAGCGCTGTATATTCTAATGTGCTGTGTTTTCAGTTCATACTGGCAGCCGGAGGGCGCCCTAATGCGCATTCAGTCCATATATGGCACACATGAAGAAGAGACCAGCTATGTGACATTCAGAAAGTGTCTCTGGCATTCTCAAAGCTTCCAGAGATTGCTATAACATGCAGATAGACGCGTTTGAAGACAATAAACAAAATCGCAATGAAATATGGTTTGTGTTCTTTATGCCATGTTGGGTGTTTTCATAATAGATATATTTATAATGCAAAGCTATTTGACATTGCTTTCATCATTGTGCAGAATACCTAAAATATATATATTTTCGGTCCAGTGCAAGTCAGTCTTTCCTTTCACCTGTACCTAAATATATATATTTTCGGTCCACTGCAAAGTCAGTCTAGGGCCCATATGCAAAATAAATTGTATGGGCCCCCATAACTCCGCCCCCCAAGTACATAGAGGCAAAGTTCACTGTAGTCGTGTATCAAGAAAATACCATACCAAACAATACCATAAAAACTCACTCTACCCAGCAATTTTTCACAACAAGAACGAAAAAAACAAAAAACAAGTCTAAAACAAGCTCAGCCATTAGCCGCATTTCCATTACAGATTTGCGGAAAACTTTTGAGATATTTTCTAAATGTCATTAACCGATGTTATGTCACATGCCGGTACTGACTCGTGTTGCACATGTGGTGTTTTGTTATTTTGGCCCATGTACTCCTGTGGCCTGTTGCACAAAGCTGGTTTCAGTTGCTACCCAGGTAAGTTTGAGATTAGTTTGAGCAAACTCTGGTTTTTCGGGCTCAAGAAGGTGGATTGGTTTTTAGCAGTGTTAATCACCATGGTAACTTACACTACACAGCTAACCTGCTCTGGAGCAGGTTTTATTCTGGGTTAGAGATCACAAACTCAAATTGGACCAATCAGCTGCAAGTAAAACTCACACCACCTGTATCTCTCAAATTAAAGTAGTTTATAGTGAAAAAACTTTAGAGACAAAATTGCTCATCTTTTGGTGCAAATTATTTATTATATTTATAATATATGAATTATAAATACTTTTAATTCACATAATATATTCATATAATTATATTATATTGACAAGTAGCCAAATATTAATATAAATATAAAACATGCATTCATAATTCTTTTAAACAATGTGTATTTATTTGAGCTCTTTGTGAACCTATAATTATTAGGCATATTTCTTTGATTAACATCATGCATTGATATAGTCAGATATTCTTTCAGCTGCCTTCTTAAATTTATGCTGCAGCATAAGTGTTTATTCCTGCTTTAAACACATTTAATTTCATGATAATTTTCAGAACGATCTCTCAATCTTCAGAAGAGAAGTGAATCGAACAGACACTGTGATTGGCTGTTTGCCGCATGTGTCACGCTTTCAGGTGCACGCGCTTCAGTGTTAATTGCAAACTCTGGATTGAACCTGAGTTGACAGAGAAAGTTTATACCAAGCTTTGAGAAACCATTGAACTTGATCTAAACCAGGTTGGATTTATCTGGATTTGTCAACTCTAAACCTACCCTGAAACTCAGAGTTTGTTCAGCTAGCTTCATGCAACAGGCCTCTGTTTTTGTCTAGATCTCACCCCCCTTGTTGTCTCGTTATTGGTTTAATTTGCCCCACCTGTGTTCCCTCATTCTCTGCTTGATTTGTCCCCTTTATAAGCTCCTTGCGTTTGTCAGTCTTTGTCGTATCGTTGTCTTATCTATGTCCCCCGGTCTCCAGTGATTTCCCTTTTTTCCCCCATGTTTGATGTCTCTAATTGTTACTTTGATTTTTTGGCCTATCATAGGTTTTGTTTTGTGTTTATGTTTCTTTTGTTTAATAAATGTATTTTTACCATTTATCCTTGCATTTGAGTCCTCACCTTTTTCACCACCCCTAACATGACAGAAAGATCCGACCAAGAGAGGTTTTTTTGTTTTGTTTTTTGTTTTGTTTTTTGTTTTGTTTTATGTGTCCCAGTGATCATGGAGCTTAGCAGACACGTACAGGTGATGCGGCAGGTAAACTCAAAATACATCCATCAGCAGGGTGCGGATGTAAATGAGTTTGCCTGCCAATTCCTCAGAGAGGTGCATCACCTGTACCTAAATGAGGCAGAGAAGGCAGAGGTCTTCAACCTATGCCTGGATATGCTGCTCAGTCCCTCTGAGATCGAGAAAATGGGGACCCCTGATTTTTGGGAGTTTGTGGACTGGCTGGACTCCAATCCTCCTATCCTTCCGGTGGATCGTGTGCTGGTGGATCGTGTCCTGGTGGTCCCTGTTCCGGTGGTCCCTGTTCCGGTGGATCCTGTTTCGGTGGATCCTGTTTCGGTGGATCCTGTTCCGGTGGACTCTGTTCCGGTGGTCCCAGTTCCAGTGGACCCAGTTCCGGTAGTCCGTATTCCGGTGGTCTCAGTTCCAATGGGTTATGTTCCAATGGATAATGTTCAAATGGATTATGTTCGGTGGACTCTGTTCCAGTGGTCCATGTTGCGGTGGTCTCTAAGTGGAGGAGGAGAAGGAAGGCGCCATCTGTGACTGGTCGCTGTTCCGGTGGTCGCTGTTCTGGTGATCGCTGTTCCGGTGGACTCTGTTCCGGTGGTCCAAGGTTCCGGTGGATCCAGTTCCGGTGATCCGTATTCGGTGGTCCCGACCGTTCCAGACGCACCACCCAGAACTTTTTGTTTCCCCTGTTCCTCCCTTGTCTGCTTCCTCTGTTCCTCCCTGGTCTGTCCCGCCCTGGTCTGTCCCTCCTGTCCCGCCCTGGTCTGTTCTTCCCGCCCTGAGCTGGTCTGGTGGAGCGTCTGGTAGCCGCTCCATAGGGAGGGGGTAATGTCACATGCCTGTCCTGTCTCGTGTTGCACATGTGGTGTTTTGTTATTTCGGCCTATGTGCTCCTGTCTGTGTCTAGATCCCACCCCCCTTGTTATCTCGTTGTTGGTTTAATTTGCCCCACCTGTGTTCCCTCATTCCCTGCTTGATATGTCCCCTTTATAAGCTCCTTGTGTTTGTCAGTCTTTGTATCGTTGTCTTATCTATGTCCCCAGTTTCCTGTGATTTCCCTTTGTGGTATGTTTGATGTCTCTAGTTGTTACTTTGATTGTGTTTGCCCCATCATGGGTTTTGTTTTGTTTGTTTAATACATTAATTTCTTACCGTTTATTTTTGCATTTGAGTCCTCACCTTTTTAACAACCCCTAACGTGACATGTTATGCGACTAAAACATTTTTTTTTTCTCTCATGATAAGTAATTCCAAAAATTATGCCATGTATGTTGGGATTATGTATATCCCAGCCATGGAAGGAGACATAGGCGTGTTATTCAAGAAATGATTAAAATTAAAAGAGCAAAATATTTGCATTTGCATGTGTAACTGATATCCACTGGAGGCAAGGTTTACGAACCCAAGTGCAGTTTATTGGAAAAACTCAAAAGCATAAACATAAAGCAAAGACTTGGCATAAACAACTTAAAGACTTGACTTGACACTCACCGACAGCGGGTTACACATTCAATAACAGACCAAGACACATGGCAAACATGAGGGCTTAAATACACAGGCTGAGGACAAGACAAGACACACCTGTGGACAATAATCAACCAATAAACCAATGACACAACATGACACAACAGAACACAAGACCAGGGAGCACATGGCAGGATCACATGACAAACCAGGAAGTGCATGACAACACATGACTGTGAACATGAGAAACTTAAAACATGAAACATGAACCTACACCTAAACACCCTGTGACAGACCCCCTTCTATGGGCGGCCATGGCGGATCAGGAGCCGTAGGCGGCCATGGAGGATCAGGAGCCGTGGGCGGCAATGGCGGTAACGATGGTTCAAGGGGCCATGGCGATTCTGGCGGTTCAAGGGGCCATGGCAATTCTGGCAGTTCAGTGGGCCATGGCGGTAACGGTAGTTCAGGATGATTGGTTGATTAGATAATTGCATTAATGAGAAATTGAACATGTGTTCCTAATAATCCTTTACGTGAGTGTATATGGGAGTAGGGTACAGAGATTAAATATGGGAGTTTTTGCGAAATTGATGCCAGATGCAAAAAATAATAAACGCGTACACAAGAAATGACGGAGAAATTAGTCATTACGGAGAAACAAGAAATTACTACAAATGACATGCATACAAATATATATGTATTGTGGCCATGAATTAAAAATGAATTCTCGTTTTAATTAAAATTTCCCCCTATTGGCCCAGGCCCATTTGCACGTGCATACCCTGCATGCCCAGACGCTACGCCACTGTTTCGGTCTGATTTTTTGACCCGAAGCCATGTTAGATCACAGAAGGTTATTTAAAACACTCGACTTGGGATATAAAGTAAGTTTGGAGTAAAAACATGGTTTTAATCTCATAAATTGTTGTGTTTTGATTGTATGCTAAGCTAACATGCTAGCTAGCCCATAGGATGCACCTGTCATCTGAGGAGTTTTTTTTATGAATAATTTTTAATAGTAAAACTCACTGAAATTTTCCTATTTTCAAGATAAGCATTGATACAGTTTGATCAATGAAAGTGAAAAGTTTGATCAATGAAATGGGGTTTGAATAGAACAGTTTGAATAGAGAATCATTAGTGATTACAATGAAGACAAAATAATAATAATTAAAGCTGCGAGCAGCGATGACGGGCCCAAGCCGGTGGCACTGCCACCTTGGTGGCTTCAGGACAACTGTGCACAACAGGCAATATGCATTTAAACAGAAGAAAATTTAAAGAATGCTCGAATATGCCACATTTACTGCAGCAGCTGGTGCCACTATGACCACAAGGCACACCTATGATGTCATTTAAATATAGATTAATTTTAATGTCATAGGATATAATCTTCTGGACTTGTGTCAAGTTTCATGCAATTTGAAGTATGCTAACACAGCACATGACCTTCTGTAAAGCACAAGTATACAAAACACACACACATTCCTCTCTTAAAAAAAGATTACTATCTGAATGAGTAAGTGCCCCAATGATAAGAATTGTAACTCAAATGTCATTTAGAAAATTAGTCCTGTCCGAATAGTGATATATTGTCATAGTTTAATTTCTAATGTGAAGTTATCATTTGCTGCAGTAGGATTTTAGATCCATAAAATGTTAAAAATAAATATTTCATGTCATAGGATGTCATGGGTCACAGCAGCTGCAGCCACCCCCTCCCCCCCGCACACACATCCACGCACACACACACAGTGAGAGAGAAAGAGAGGGAGAGAGGGGGGAAGGACAGACAGATAGAGGCTGAGTGAGATTCAATTTGCACAAAATTTTGAATAACCTCTCAACAATAGTTTTATTGTTGAGAAGTTCTCAAGTTCTCAAGTTAAAAGTTCTCAACTATAGTTGCAGAGAACTATTGTTGTTCTCGCGCTGTTCTCGAACTGTTGTTTTCGCGCTGCGGCTGTTCAGGCGCATACGCAGTGGTTTCGTTCACATGTGTTTGTAGCTCCGTCGAATTGACTCATAATCCTTGATTTTTTTCTTAACACTCGCTTGCAAATGAATACTTTCCATTATTTACAGTGTGTGAACATATCACCGATACGATTCTCTATAAAAAAAAACAATCGGATTGCTTTGATATCGCTACTTATATCCGAACTTCCGCTACTAGCTGTAGACCGCTAGCATTGCACGCGTGGTAACTTATTTACACACGTAACCACTGAAACCTACAATTCGCCATTGTAGCACATCTACTATAATGGCGAATAACTCGGATGTGTGTTTAATGTTACCTTTGAGTGCAGGTGAGGACATGTTTGAGCTCCATTCGGTGCAGTTGGAGTTGGAGTCGTTGGACAAGCAGATTTGCGACCTACAAGACAGATGAGCCGTGCTGAGAGAAAGACGGTCAGCGCTCGAAACATCATGCGCCGATGCTCACAAGTCAGTGGTTAGTAACCTTTTGATTCCGACCTCGTCTACTCCGTGTGTTTCTCTGCACAGGACCCAAGCATCCAGGACGCGATCATCCCTGGTTTCGTTCACTCCGGCACCGACACAGCACCATGGACCCTGGGTGTTTCCACAGCGGAAGACGCGAGCCAGGACCGGAGCAAGGACCTCTCCGCCCCTCCCGGTCTTCGAGATCTCCACTCGGAACCGCTTCTCCCCTCCCCTCTTCGCGAGACAGAACGCGACGCTGTGGTCATCGGCACTTCCATCGTCCGGCATGTCCGCGCTACCTCAGGTAAAGGTAAGGTGCGCACTCACTGCTTTCCTGGTGCTCGTGTTCTCGATATCGCTGCGCAGGTTCCCGAGATCCTGAAGCGGTGGCGGCGCGCCGGAGCTGTCGTGCTGCACGAGAGAACGAACGACATCAGGCTGCGGCAGACGAAGGTTCTGAAGAAGGACTACAGGAGTCTGGTCGAGACGGTGCGCAGAACATCGCCTGAAGCAACGATCATCGTGTCTGGACCCCTTCCCACGTACCGACTAGGACATGAAAGGTTTAGTAGATTACTTGCTCTAAATGAATGGTTAATGTCATGGTGTAATGAACAGAAGCTGCTCTTTGTAAATAATTGGAATCTGTTCTGGGAGCGACCTAGGCTCTTCCGTCCTGATGGCCTTCACCCCAGCAGAATCGGAGCGGCTATTCTGTCGGACAACATCTCCAGGGCGTTACACACCACCATATGACTAGTAAGTCAAAGTCCAAATCACAGTCTTTGCTGTCCTAACTTAATTGACATAAGTACCAATGTAGAACATTATATAGAAACTGTGTCTATTCCTCGTTTAGTGAGGTCAAACATTAAATCTACTATAGGATCTATGAAAAATCTAATTGTGATTAAACTAGAAAATCTCAATATTAGTGAACCAAAACAATTTCTAAAACTAGGTCTTCTAAACATTAGATTGCTCACACCTAAGGCGGTTATTGTAAATGAAATGGTCACAGATAATAGTTTCGATGTACTTTGCCTTACTGAAACCTGGCTTAAGCCAAATGATTATTTAGGTCTTAATGAGTCCACCAGGATACTGTTATAAGCATGAGCCCCGTCTGATTGGTCGTGGCGGCGGTGTTGCAACAATCTATAGAGATATTCTTAATGTTACTCAGAAAACAGGTCACAGGTTTAATTTGTTTGAAGTACTAGTGCTAAATGTTACGCTCTTAGATGTAAGAAAGAAATCCGTATTATCTCTAGCCTTCGCTACTGTATATATAGACCTCCAGGGCCCTATGCTGATTTCCTAAAATAGTTTGCAGACTTTCTCTCAGATCTATTGGTCAACGTCGATAAAGCATTAATTGTTGGAGATTTTAACATACACGTAGATAACACAAATGATGCGTTAGGGGCTGCGTTTACAGATCTATTAAACTCTTTTGGGGTCAAGCAAAACGTCACTGGTCCCACTCATCGTCTTAATCACACACTACATTTAATTATATCACATGGAACCAACCCAACCGATATAGATATTATACCGCAAAGTGATGATGTCACTGACCATTACATGGTAACTTGCATACTGCGTACTGCTGAAATCTGTCATGTTGCGCCACGTTATCGACCAGGCAGAACAATCCTTCCAACCACTATAGATAGATTCTCAAATAGCTTACCTGATTTGTCTCAGCTGCTCAGTGAACCCAAACAAACAGATGAACTAGAGGAAATGACTAGCAGTATGAGCACCATTTTCACTAGTACATTAGAAATTGTTGCACAAATTAGATTAAAAAAGGTTAGAGAGAAAACTTAAGCACCATCGTACAACAGTGCTACACATGTTATCAAGAGAGAAACTTGTAACTTAGAGCGTAAATAGAAACAAACTAATTTAGAGGTCTTTAGAATAGCGTGGAAAGATAGTATGTCACGTTATAAAAAGGCCCTAAAAGCAGCCAGGGCTGAGCATCTCCGCAAACTAATAGAAAATAACCAAAATAATCCAAGGTTTTTATTTAACACCGTGGCTAGACTAACAAATAAACAAGCATCGCCTGAGCAAAATATTCCGTTACAGTTTAGTTGTAATGATTTTATGAATTTCTTCACTGAGAAAATAGAAAGCATAACAAACAGAATTGTAAATGTACAATCTTTAATGATGTCTTATGATTCAACCTCAATTATCGCCCCTCAAGAACTACTACACCGCTTAACAACTACTGTATAGGACAGGAAGAGCTAAATAAACTTATCATTTCATCTAAACCTATCATTGCATCTAAACCAACAACATGTTTATTAGATCCAATACCCACTAAACTACTGAAAGAGCTGTTACCTGTAGTGGAAGAGCCTCTTCTCAATATTATTAACTCGTCTTTATCTTTAGGTCATGTTCCAAGAATCCAAGTTGGCAGTCATAAAACCTCTCATTAAGAAGCCACAATTTGATCATAATAACCTAGCAAATTACAGACCCATTTCAAATCTTCCATTTATGTCTAAAATACTAGAAAAAGTTGTGTCCGCTCAATTGTGCTCTTTCTTGCAAGAAAATGATATCTATGAAAAATTCAGGCCGCATCATAATTCAGGATTCAGGCCGCATCATAGCACAGAAACTGCACTCGTTAAAATCACAAATGATTTACTTCTAGCTTCTTACCAAGGCTGTATCTCAATACTAGTTCTACTCAAATTTTAGTGCTGCGTTCGATACTATAGATCATAAAATACTATTAGATCAACTTCAAAATTACACTGGTGTTCAGGGACAGGCATTAAACTGGTTTAGATCGTACTTATCAGACCGCTACCATTTTGTCTGTCTAAATGGGGAAAAATCAAAGATAACGTCAGTAGACTATGGGGTGCGCAAGGATCTGTGTTAGGCCCTCTGCTATTCTCAATATATATGCTGCCACTTGGTAACATTATAAGAAAACATGGAATTAATTTCCACTGTTATGCTGATGACACTCAATTATATATTTCATCACGACCAGATGAAAACGCTAAATTATCTAAACTGACAGTGTGTGTTGAAGATATTAAATACTGGATGACGTGTAATTTTCTGCTATTAAATTCAGAGAAAACGGAGGTAGTACTTATTGGTCCAAAAAACGCGTTGAGCCAAGGATTCCAGCGATGTAAGACACTCGAGGCTACGCCTTACGGTTGAGGAGTTATGAGCCGTTTGGTACTTTTGGTCGCTGTTTCGTACTTTTGACGCTGTAGCGCCCGTCAGGCGATCGGGGCGGGCGTGGCGTCTGCAGTCGTTGTGAGTACTACCAGCCCTGAAAGTTTCAAGTCTCTCGATTTACGTTTGGTCTGCCCGATCAGTTTTAGCTGGAAAATGATGCATCATGGGACAATGAACAGTTACAATAGGGTGTCGGCCTGACACCTGACTTTGATTGGATTTTACTACCCCTTACTATCAAAATTTTGACATTTGGGCTCGCGATCATGCCTAACGACCTATGTTTCCGAACTTCTGACGCTGGTTTCGTCTCGATCGGACTAGCGGTTTCGAAGATGTAAGACACTCGAGGCTACGCCTTACGGTTGAGGAGTTATGAGCCGTTTGGTACTTTTGGTCGCTGTTTCGTACTTTTGACCGCTGTAGCGCCCCCGTCAGGCCGATCGGGGCGGGCTTCGGTGACGTCTGCAGTCGTTGTGAGTACTACCAGCCCTGAAAGTTTCAAGTCTCTACGACTTACGTTTCGGTCTGCCCGATCAGTTTTAGCTGGAAAATGATGCATCATGGGACAATGAACAGTTACAATAGGGTGTCGGCCTGACACCTGACTTTGATTGGATTTTAATACCCCTTACTATCAAAATTTTGACATTTGGGCTCGTGATCATGCCTAACGACCTATGTTTCCGAACTTCTGACGCTGGTTTCGTCTCGATCGGACTAGCGGTTTCGAAGATATCAGCTAATTGTTTTTAAGCGCTAAATTACAACGCCGCACAAACCATATGCCGACACCTGGCAAGTGTGGTATCGTTGAACTCGGCAAAGATTCAGGAGTCTAAGGAGATGAGTCTCGTGAAAATAAGTCGACCACACCCAAAGTTGTAAGCATTTTTGGAAAAAAATCTCTACCAGGTGGCGCTGTTTCGAAACTCCTCGGGCTACTTCAGGGTCTCGTGGTGATGACCCATACCGAGTTTCGTAACAATCCGTTCATGCGTTCATAAAATACAGCATTTTATCACATAATTCAAGATGGCCGACAGCCAAAATGTCAGATATGGTAAAACTGGATATCAGTCGACTCGGCACAATGTCCCGAATCTAACAGGACCACTTTTATGATTTTTGGACAAACGGTTCAGAAGTGATAAGCAAAAAAAGCCATTTTTCGTATCTCCGGACCAGTAGGTGACACTGTGCCGAAACGCTGCATGTTGCCTCAGGCCATGCTTTTGCTGACATGTAGCAAGTTTGGTCTGAATACAATAAAGCTTTGCGGAGATACAGCCTTATGTCTGTTTTTGCAAGTGCTGCGTAAAATTTCCTTGCGCATTTATCGGAAACAAATTGACGAATCAACTTGAATTCCATAACTTTTTGTCGGCACTGACTAAAAATAATCTGGTTCAATTTTTGTGCGAATTGGACAAACCGTCTAGGACGAGTTCGCAAAAGTAGTTTTTTGGCTAAATTCAAAATGGCGGGAAATCTATAATGACAGAAATGACGTCATAAGGTGCGATCGAATCGGCATTAGCTCACAAATTAGAAGAAAAAAGAATTTTGTTTCTAGCCCTTAAGGTTCTAGAGTTATTAGCATAAACACGACTGCAACTTTGGACAGGTGGTGGCGCTAGAGGGATTGAGTTAGAGACACCAAAATTGGTGTATTTAATGTTGGGACTGTGCTCTATCAGAATGTCAAATCGGTACAACTTTCCATAAGCGGTTCTATGGGCTGCCATGGACTCCCATGGCGGAAGAAGAAAATACGGGAACGGAAACAATAGGTGCCTAAGCACCTTCGGTGCTTGGCCCCTAATAATAAGAACGCCATTGTGACAACCTCTGCTGTTGGTTTTGGGTATTGCTGTTTGGTACCTGCTTCTACAAATTATCAGTCAATCGGATACACCTGGGACCAGCGCTTCAGGCGCTCATTTAAGGAGTTCTCCAGTTCAGTTGAGAGAGGCGTCTTGGGAAGCTCTTTGAGGACTTTGGAACTTTGGTTTTGGACTTTGTTTGGATTTGGCTTTTGCTTATGTTTGGTTTGATTGTTTGCTGCACTTATTCTTCAACATTACATTTAATTTCCAACCATGCACTTTTCCTTACACACTGATGTTACTGATAGAGACAGAACCACACTGTTATTAGGGGCCAAGCACCGAAGGTGCGGAGGCACCTATTGTTATTGATGGCGTTCTTATTAGGGGCCAAGCACCGAAGGTGCGGAGGCACCTATTGTTATTGATGGCGTTCTTATAAGGGGCCAAGCAGCGAAGGTGCGGAGGCACCTATTGTATCTGTTCCCGTTTCTTATTAGGGGCCAAGCAGCGAAGGTGCGGAGGCACCTATTGTATCGTTCCCGTTCTTATTAGGGGCCAAGCACCGAAGGTGCGGAGGCACCTATTGTTATTGATGGCGTTCTTATTAGGGGCCAAGCACCGAAGGTGCGGAGGCACCTATTGTTTCCGTTCCCGTTCTTATTATTATTATTCTTCTTCCGCTCTTGAGTCTATGGCAGCCCATAGAACCGCTTGCGGGAAACTTGTGAAATTTGGCACACAGATAGAGAATAGTCCCAAATGTCACTAAAGCAAATTTTGAGTCTCTAAATCAATCCCCCTAGCGCCACCACCTTTCCAAAATTGCACTTATGTTTATGCTAATAACTTTTGAACACTAATGGCTAGAAACAAAATTTTTTCCTCTGATTCCTTGGCTCAAGCCGATTCGATTGCACCCTGTGGCGTCATTTTCCGCCATGGAAATTTTCCGCCATTTTGAATTATCTGAAAAACCTACTTTTGCAAACTCCTCCTAGGCCGTTGCTCTGATTTTCACGAAAATTGAACCAGATCATCCTCAGATCATGCTGATAAAAATTTATGAAATTCAAGTTGATTCGTCAAACCGTTTTCAATAAACATGCAAACAAATTTTACGTAGCGCTTGCGAAAACTCACTAAAGGCAATACCTCCCCAACGCTTTATCGTATTCAAACTAAACTTGGTACGTGTCATCACAAGCATGACTTGAGGCAACATGCAGCGTTTTGGCGCAGCGCCACCTACTGGTCCGGAGATACGAAAAATGTCTATTTTGGCTTATAACTTCTGATGGGTTTATCCAAAAATCATAAATGTGGTCTTGTTCGATTCGACCAATATCAAATTTTTCCATGTCGGCCATTTTGGCTGTCGGCCATTTTGAATTATGTGCTAAAATGTTGTATTTTACGAATGCATGAGCGGATCGTTACGAAACTTGGTATGGGTCATCACCACGATGCCCTGAAGTAGCCTGAGAAGTTTCAAAACAGCGCCATCTAGTGGAGAATTTTTTTTTTCAAATGCTTATAACTTTGGGTGTGGTTGAGATATTTTGATGGGAGTAAGTTTTTTGGTCTCCTGAATCCTTGCCGAGTCCAACGATACCAGATTTGCCAGGTTTCGATGTACGGTTTGTGCAGCGTGGTAATTAAGCGCTTATAAAACACTAGCTGATATCTTTGAAACTGCTAGTCCGATCGAGACGAAACCAGCGTCAGAAAATCGGAAACATAGGTCGATAGCCATATGTTTCAGCCCAAATCCCAAAATATTGATAGTAAGGGGTAGTAAAATTCAATCAAAGTCATGTGTCAGTCATTTTTTATGTGTTTTTTTACATAAATGTCCAAAACTAAATGAGATATTTTCACCAAAATTGACACACACATCTACGGGCTCACTCCGAGGACACACAAAAAAATTGGTTTGATTGTGCCTCTTGGTGGCGCTGTAATTAAACAAAACATGAAATTGGCTCTATACAACTCAATGTATTCATGTGGGGTGTCAACATTTTTGCTTAAAACTTTCTTCAAATGTCTTTACTCATTTTTTGCAGTTGGTCTGCTGCTTGCTTCCTTATTTGCCTTTGTTGCGCTTGGCCCCGGTATTGCTGCTTGCAGCTATATTTAGGGGCCAAGCACCGAAGGTGCGAAGGCACCTATTGAAACCGTTCCCATTCTTATTAGGGGCCAAGCACCGAAGGTGCGGAGGCACCTATTGTTTCCGTTCCCGTTCTTATTAGGGGCCAAGCACCGAAGGTGCGAAGGCACCTATTGAAACCGTTCCCATTCCCGTTCTTATTAGGGGCCAAGCACCGAAGGTGTGGAGGCACCTATTGTATCCGTTCCCGTTCTTATTATTATTATTAGGGGCCAAGCACCGAAGGTGCGGAGGCACCTATTGTATCCGTTCCCGTTCTTATTATTATTAGGGGCCAAGCACCGAAGGTGCGGAGGCACCTATTGAAACCGTTAGTGTTCTTATTAGGGGTTCAAGCATGAAATGCTGAAACCCTATTGTTATTGTTAGGGTTTTTATTAGGGGTTCAAGCACGAAGTGCTGAACACCTATTGTAATTGTAAGGATTTTTATTATTAGGGGTTCAAGCACGAAGTGCTGAACACCTATTGTAATTGTACCGGTTTTTATTAGGGGTTCAAGCACGAAGTGCTGAACACCTATTGTAATTGTAAGGATTTTTATTATTAGGGGTTCAAGCACGAGTGCTGAAACCTATTGTAATTGTACTGATTTTTATTATTAGGGGTTCAAGCACGAAGTGCTGAACACCTATTGTAATTGTAAGGATTTTTATTAGGGGTTCAAGCACGAAGTGCTGAAACCCTATTGTAATTGTACTGATTTTTATTATTAGGGGTTCGAGCACGAAGTGCTGAAACCCTATTGTATTTGTTCTGATTTTTATTATTTAGGGGTTCGAGCACGAAGTGCTGAAACCCTATTGTATTTGTACTGATTTTTAGGGGTTCGAGCACGAAGTGCTGAAACCCTATTGTATTTGTACTGATTTGTATTATTAGGGGTTCAAGCACGAAGTGCTGAACACCTATTGTAATTGTAAGGATTTTTATTATTAGGGGTTCAAGCATGAAATGCTGAAACCCTATTGTTATTGTTAGGGTTTTTATTAGGGGTTCAAACACGAAGTGCTGAAACCCTATTGTAATTGTACTGATTTTTTAGGGGTTCAAGCACGAAGTGCTGAACACCTATTGTAATTGTAAGGATTTTTAGGGGTTCAAGCACGAAGTGCTGAAACCCTATTGTAATTGTACTGATTTTTAGGGGTTCAAGCACGAAGTGCTGAAACCCTATTGTAATTGTACTGATTTTTATTATTATTAGGGGTTCAAGCACGAAGTGCTGAACACCTATTGTAATTGTAAGGATTTTTAGGGGTTCAAGCACGAAGTGCTGAACACCTATTGTTTTTGTGCTGATTTTTATTAGGGGTTCAAGCACGAAGTGCTGAAACCCTATTGTAATTGTACTGATTTTTAGGGGTTCGAGCACGAAGTGCTGAAACCCTATTGTAATTGTGCTGATTTTTAGGGGTTCAAGCACGAAGTGCTGAAACCCTATTGTAATTGTACTGATTTTTATTATTATTATTATTATTAGGGGTTCGAGCACGAAGTGCTGAAACCCTATTGTAATTGTGCTGATTTTTATTAGGGGTTCAAGCACGAAGTGCTGAAACCCTATTGTAATTGTACTGATTTTTATTAGGGGTTCAAGCACGAAGTGCTGAACACCTATTGTAATTGTAAGGATTTTTATTATTATTAGGGGTTCAAGCATGAAATGCTGAAACCCTATTGTTATTGTTAGGGTTTTTATTAGGGGTTCGAGCACGAAGTGCTGAAACCCTATTGTAATTGTACGGATTTTTATTATTATTATTATTATTAGGGGTTCAAGCACGAAGTGCTGAAACCCTATTGTAATTGTACTGATTTTTATTATTAGGGGTTCGAGCACGAAGTGCTGAAACCCTATTGTATTTGTACTGATTTTTATTATTATTAGGGGTTCAAGCACGAAGTGCTGAACACCTATTGTAATTGTAAGGATTTTTATTATTATTATTAGGGGTTCAAGCACGAAGTGCTGAACACCTATTGTAATTGTAAGGATTTTTATTATTATTAGGGGTTCAAGCACGAAGTGCTGAACACCTATTGTTTTTGCTGATTTTTAGGGGTTCAAGCATGAAATGCTGAAACCCTATTATTGTTAGGGTTTTTATTATTATTATTATTCTCTAAACGCATCGTGCAGACCAAACCGTAAATGCTAGAGACTTGACACTTTGCCACATGGTAGCCCAAAAATCGAGAGAGCTTATCAAATTATGACCCCGATTGGCCAATAGGGGGCGCTACAGCAATCAAAAGCGCGAAATGGTGCATAACTCCTAAACCGTTTAGTCCACACTCAAGTGCCTTATATCATTGGAAAGCTGAGACCTTGGCGAACAAAACGTATATCTCCGATTTTATTTCCGTCTAGAAAAATTTTCCGCCATTTTGAATTTTGTCGAAAAACTACTTTTGCGAACTAGTCCCTGGTTTTTGGCCCAATCGGAACCAAACCAGTGCACAAATGTTCTCTGGCATCTGAATATTAATAAATAAAAAAAGCTGAAATTTCGATTTATTGCTGCTAAGAGATTCCAAAACGTACATTGTGGGAGGAGCCTATTTTACTAAAGAGCTATAACTCAAGAACACAATGGCATAATTTCACCAAACTTGGTACACATATGTATAGGTTCATTCTTTGGTTACTTAAAAAAAAACATGACTATTGAACACTTGGTGGCGCTATAACATGAATAAATGTTAAAAGAGCTGTAACCACCCGACCGCTAGTCCAATTGACCTTAAAATTGGTATACGGTGTCTTGGTCCCAAGTGCCATGATAGTCTATTAGGACATTGGTGTATCTCAAAACATGGCCGCCATTGGCTAATGAATTTTGAGCACTAATAAGACAAGGTTAATGGAGGCCAATTGGAACAAAACTCGGTAGGCATGTTTGACTCATGGACCTAAAGGTCTGTAAGAATTTTCAAAGAACTCGGCCACTAGTTGGCGCTAACGAGTTTTATACCTCTGTAATCATGTGGTGTTTGACATATCCACACAATATTGATATCATTTGATAGATCTCCTAATACTGAACAACTTTGCCTCAAGAACCACTGTTGTCAATCAAATAGTTCATTAAATATTCACAATTATGTTAAAAACATATTTTTGCGAACTAGTCCTAGGTTTTTCGCTCAATCTGAATAAAACCAAAGCAGTACAATTCTCTGGACTCTCTAGATCAATAGTTATCAAAAAAAAGTTGAACTTTTGCATTTGTTTAAATACAATAGGTTCATTTTAAATGGAAGCCAGTCAAAAGTTATAAGTTAAAATAAAATCTCCACCAATCTCGAGCACTTGCATTTTGAATCATCTAGATGAACTCTATCAATTGTATGAATTTCAGGCGTTTCGTTGAGTTTTCGCCGAGATTTTGGGAAAAACCATCGGGAGAGTTTTAAAATGGCGGCCGCCAATGACGTCACACCTCGGTACAAAATCGCTCATAACTCGGGAGCGGAAAGTGTCAGCGCTGTCAAACTCGGGTGGGTAAGACCACTCAGGGCCCTTGCCCGAACACAACGATCGCGGGCCTCGAGGACGCCCCCTCGCGGATCGCTACTTCGCGGGACCCCCCGCTTATACCGCCTATTACTCCCGACTACGGAGGAGTCTGAAGACATGTGAGAGCTCATTCTAAAGGGCAAATCCAGCCCTACAATCGAGCTAAATTACAAATGTTTTACTCAAGCCGTTTTTGAGATATAAGCCCCAAAGGTACATGTTTAAGCGGGCATTACTCCGGTCTCCCTTGGCCCAGGACCTCAGGGATAGTCTCATTCTATAGGGGCCATTGAGCCCTTTCTATGACCCGACTTTCAGAATTTTCCATGGCTGCATTCCAGAGATATTAAGCAAAAACAAATTCATTCATATTCTTTCATGGTTATACATTCATGGTTCTTTAGTGCCACCTGCTGGTCATTTTGTCATGCTACTCACTTTAATCTCAGATTATAAAATCACTTGTGTAAAAATTACAATCACATTTAGTCAAAATCATGTATTTCAAATATATATATATATATATATATATATATATATATATATATATATATATATATATATATATATATATATATATATATATATGCAACAAAATAAGCACATTTAAAAGTTTAAAACATATTACATATTCCCTACAAATGCCATAAAGCCACCATAGGGCAGCAGAAGACCACTCATTGGCTCATCCTGCTAACTGTTCAATCCTATTTAAACTTTAAAATATTGTTATAATATCATTACAAATCACATTTTGTCAAAGTTTACCAATTAACTTGCAATAGTAGCTATTACATTAAAATGAGAGCTGAAAAATGTATTTTAAAAGGGGAAAACCGGGACTATGCCATTTGTTGTCCATCTTCTATTTCAGATATCTATATCTGCAACAAAATGTGTATATGTGTAATCACACACAAGAATTAATATGGAAAATTTGCCTTAATACAAACACATACTTTTAAAATTAAAGTCAGCCAATGAGTGGTTCTACGCTGCCATATGCTGGTTAAAATAGTCATTTTGTCCTAATACTCTCTAACGTTGTTCCTTAATTCATATTTAGACATTATAAAATCATTATTATACATTTACAATCACATTTTGTAAAAAAAAAAAATGTTTTGAACTGGCTACATCTATATCTGTAACAAAATGTGTGTTTGTGTAAGCATGTTTAAAGGTGTAAACATGAAAAATGTGAAAATACTTTTGCATTTGGATGGCTATAATTTCAATACGTGGCCTTGACCAAGTGTCCCCGAAAGCCTTTAACTCCTCAATGAATTTTCAGATCTTCTCAGAGAATGTAAGTACATGTGACATATGACTCTAAACAAACATGCTCAATTTCAAAGAAATCAGTAGCAGGTTTTAATGAAATTTCAAATAAAACCACCACATGGCACCAAAAGACCACTCATTGGCACATTCATACTGTTATTTTCAAGGTTTTATTTCATATAGAATCACATTTAAACTTTTAAAAATCATTATACTAACATTACAAATCACATTTTTGTCAAGATTTACCACTTTGTTTTATTTGACATTTTTTTTGCAATTATGATACATTTCAATAACAATGATACCTAAACATGTTTTAAAGAGAACTTCCTTTTTAAATATCTTTGTGTGTGTGTGTGTGTGTGTGTGTGTGTGTGTGTGTGTGTGTGTGTGTGTGTGTGTGTGTGTGTGTGTGTGTGTGTGTGTGTGTGTGTGTGTGTGTGTGTATAAGCACTTTTAATAGACTTAACATGGAAAAAATACTTTGATATCAAATACAGACAATTTACAAATGAAAGTGAGCCAATCACTTATCTTCTAATGCCACCTGCTGGTTAAATTACAAATTTTGTTCTAAAAATTTAAAAATGACTATTATAACATTTAAAATCACATATTGTCAGATTATTTTCACCTGAACTCTCAATTTTAATTATTTTAGTGTTTAAAGTCCTTAAATGCTTAAAGGCCTCAATTGCTTGAACCCCGCTAAATGCTGCTTGCAGCTTTAATTATTATTATTATTATTATTATTATTCAGCGGCATCGTGCAGACCAAACCGTAAGGGCTAGAGACTTGAAACTTGGCCAATAGGTAGTACAAAAATCGAGGAGAGGTTATCAAATTATGAGCCAGATTGGCCTATAGGTGGCGCTATAGCAATCAATTGCGCAAAAGGGCTCATAACTCCTAAACCGTTTGGCCCACACTCAAGTGTCTTATATCATTGGAAAGCTGAGAACTTGGCGAACAAAATGTATATCTCCGATTTTATTTCCGTCATTAAAATTTTTCCGCCATTTTGAATTTTGTTGAAAACCTACTTTTGCAAACTAGTCCCTGGTTTTTTGCCCGATCAAAACCAAACCAGTGCCAAAATGTTCTCTGGAGTCTAATTATCAATAATAATTGAAAAAATGTTGAAATTTCGATTCACGGTTGTTAAGGGGCGTAAAACGAACGTTTAGGGCGGGGCCTATTTTACTAAAAAGGCTATAACTCAAAAATGAAATGAAATATCTTCACCAAACTTGGTAAACATATGTATGGGCTCAGTTTTTGGTCAGGATAAAAAATTCGCGACGATTAACCACTTGGTGGCGCTATAACATGAAAAAACACAAAAGGGCTATAACCACACGACCGCTAGTCCGATTGACTTGAAAATTGGTATGCAGTGTCTTGGTCAAGGTACCATGTATGTCTATGAGGATATTGGCGTATCTTAAAAACATGGCCGCCACAGCCAATTAAATTTGAGCACTTATTAGACAAGGTTAATGGAGGCCGATCGGAATGAAACTCGGTGGGCATGTTTGACTCATGGCCCTAGAGGTCTGTAAGAATTTTGAAAGAAATCGGCCACTAGTTGGCGCTAACGAGTTTTATGGCTCTGTAATCACGTGGTGTTGCACACATCCACAAAATATGAATATCATTTGATAGATCTCCTCATACTGAACAACTTTGCCTCTGGAACTATTGCTGTCAATCAAATCGTTCATTAAATATTGGCGATTATGTTAAAAACCTACTTTTGCGAACTAGTCCCTGGTTTTTTGCCCGATCGGAACCAAACCAGTCTAGGACAATTCTCTGGACTCTCTAGATCAATAATTATCGAAAAAGTTGAATTTTTGAATTTGGATGGCTATAACAGGGTCATTTAAAAAGAGGTGTGGAAAAATGCACTCAAAGCCTATAAATCCTAAAGGAAACTCAAAACTTCACGAAAATTGTTGGGTATATGTGGCATAACATGCTGAAGAAGCATGCAAAGTTTTATGGAGATCAGACTATAGCTGGCGCTATAACTGTTAAAAACCTTTAAAACCATGCATTTCCTATGGAAAATTGCCTGTATTAGCTGCAAATGGTATTTTCCATCTGTTGCAATATAATGTTTAAATAATTTGTTAAATCTGCTCATTCTGACTCTCTAGGTCAATAATGATATAGAAAAAATAACTTTTGCAATTGGATGGCTATAATAGAGTCATATCAATATGTGATTTTGACCAAATGTCCCCAAAAAGCCTTTAACTCCTCAATGGATGTTTAGATCATCTCAAAAGAGGAAAGTACATGTGACATATGACTCTAAACAAGCATACAAAATTCCATGGAGATCAGGCAATAGATGCCTCTATAAAAGTAAAAAAGTGACAATGCTTATATTGGTGTATTAAATTAAATTGCCATAAAGCCACCAGAGGGCAGCATAAGACCACTTATTGGTTCATTCTGCTCACTTATAATAACATTTGCAAATCACATTTTGACAATGTTTATCAATTAAATTGTTAATTTGATGTATGTTTTACAATAATATTAAATTACAATTAAAATAACACCTGAAAATATGTTTTAAAGGGGAAAACTTGGAATAAGTCATTTGTTACCCATTATTTTATTCATATATCTATATCTGAAACAAAATGTGTATGTGAGTTAGCACGTTTGAAGGCATTCACTTGGAAAATGTGCCCATTAAATGAAAAACAGACATTTAAAATGAAAATGAGCTAATGAGTGATTCTCTGCTGCCCCTGCTGGTTATAAAAAGTCATTTTGTCATACTATCTACTTATAATGTTCTATAATTCATATTTAGATATTATAAAACCACTATTATAACATTTACAATCACATTTTGTCAAATTTGATCAATTAATTTTTATTTAAGCAGTGGTATTGACATTTCTGCCAAAAAATGATGGTATGATTAATGTGTAAAAATTACTACAAGACTAGGAGTAAGCATTTTGTTTCTATTCATTTATTTAAAATATCTATATGTAAAACAGAAGTGTGTGTGTGTGTGTGTGTGTGTGTGTGTGTGTGTGTGTGTGTGTGTGTGTGTGTGTGTGTGTGTGTGTGTGTCTGTCTGTCTGTCTCTGTCTCTCTCTCTCTCTCTCTCTCTCTCTCTGTTTGTGTGTGTGTGTGTGTGTGTGTCTGTCATCTGTCTGTCTCTCTCTCTCTCTCTCTCTCTCTCTCTCCTGTTTGTGTGTGTGTGTGTGCTCTGTCTGTCTGTCCCTCTCTCTCTCTCTCTCTCTCTCTCTCTCTCTCTCTCTCTCTCTCTCTCTTTTTCTGTATGTGTGTGTGTGTGTGTGTGCCAATATCTATTTCAAACAATGCCTAGACTTTATTCAAATAAGCACGTGACACATGACATTACATTTGGCAATAGTTTTTAGCTTTAAAATTCATATCTAGGAATTGTAATATCATTATAATAACATTTAATATCACATTCTGTCAATGTTTATCAATGCCATATACTTGTGATGGCTGTAATGCTAATGTTGTCCTATAGAGGGCTGCAGGATCAGAAATATACTTTCTTGTGTTTCCACAGGTTACAATTAAATGTAGAGGCTAGAATCATGGTAAATCAAATCTCAATGTGGTAAATCATGGTGAACTATGGTAAATGAGGCTAGGATCATGGTAAATCATACTACAATGTGGTAAATCATGGTAAATCATATTAGAATGTGGAAACATGGTAAATCATGGTAAACTATGGTAAATCAGGCTAGGATCATGGTTAATCATACCACAATGTGGTAAGTCATGGTAAATCATATAAGAATGTGGCAACTCGTGGTAAATCATGGTAAATCATATTAGAATGTGGTAACTCATGGTAAATCATGGTAAACTATGGTAAATCATGCCAGGATCATGGTAAATCATACTACAATGTGGTAAATCATGGTAAATCATATTAGAATATGGAAACATGGTAAATCATAGTAAACTATGGTAGATTAGGCTATTATCATTGCAAATCATACTACAATGTGGTAAATCATGGTAAACTATTGTAAATCAGGCTACAATGTGGTAAATCGTACTGCAATTGGGTAAATCATGGTCAATCATATTAGAGTGGAAACATGGTAAATCATAGTAAACTATGGTAAATCAGAATAGAATCATGGTAAATCAAACTGAAACATGGTAAATCAAAGTAAATCTTTCTAGGACATGCTAAATCAATGTAAGCTATGACAATTCATGGTAAAATATGGCAAATCACGGTAAAGTATGGTAAATCACTAACACAGGGAATATCATGGTAAATCAGGCAAGAACATGGTAAATCAAGGTAATCTATGGTGAATCATGGTAAATCACACTAGAACATGGTAAATCATGGTAAACTATGGTGAATCATGGTAAATCACACTAGACCATGGTAAATCATTGTAAACTATGCTAGTACATGGTAAATTAGACCATAGGTGGCGCTGTAACTGACAAAAAGCTTTGAAAACCATACATATCCTATAGTTAATTGCCTGTTTGGCTGTAAATGGCCATTTCCATCTATTGTGTCAGTGGTTAAATGCTTGCTAAATGAACCTTGTCTTGTTATGCTTGTGTGCTTAAAGGCCTTAAAAGCTCGAACCCCGCTAAATGCTGCTTGCAGCTTTAATTAGGGGTTCAAGCACGAAGTGCTGAAACCCTATTGTAATTGTACTGATTTTTAGGGGTTCAAGCACGAAGTGCTGAACACCTATTGTTTTTGTGCTGATTTTTATTATTATTATTATTATTATTCTGCCGTAAAACGCATCGTGCAGACCAAACCGTAAATGCTGGAGATTTGAAACTTTGTCAGATGGTAGTACAAAAATCGAGGAGAGGTTATCAAATTATGAGCCATATTGGCCAATAGGTGGCGCTATAGCGATCAATTGCGCAAAACTGCTCATAACTCCTAAACCCTTAATCCTAAGGGTCAAGTGCCTTATACCATTGGAAAGCTGAGCTCATGACGAACAAAAGCGTATATCTCGATTTCATTTCCGGTATGCAAATTTTCCGCCATTTTGAATTTTTGAAAACCTACTTTTGCGAACTTGTCCCTGGTTTTTTGTCCAATCGGAACCAAACCAGTGCACAAATGTTCTCTGGAGACTGATTATCAAAAACTATCGAAAAAAAGTTGAAATTTCGATTCATGGTTGCTAAGGGGCATAAAAATGTTAATGTGGGTGGAGCCTAATATTTTAAAAAGGCTATAACTCAAAAACGAAATAAGATATTTTCACCAAACTTGGTAGACATGTGTATGGGCTCAGTCTTTGGTCACGATGAAATAATAGCGACGATTGGGCACTAGGTGGCGCTATAAGTGAAAAAACATAAAAGGGCTATGACCACCTGACCGTTAGTCCAATTGACTTGAAAATTGGTATGCAGTGTCTTAGTCCAAGGCCCCATGTATGTCTATGAGGCCATCGGTGTATCTCAAAAAACATGGCCGCCATCAGCCAATGAATTTGAGCACCTATAAGACAAGGTTAGCAGAAACCGATCGGAAGGAAACTTAATGGGTATGTTCGACTCATGGCCCTAGAGGTCTGTAAGAATTTTGAAAGAAATCGGCCACTGGTTGGCGCTAACGAGTTTATATGGCTCTGTAATCACGTGGTGTTGCACACATCCACAGAAAATGCATATCATATGATAGATCTCTTCATGCTGAACAACTTTGCCACTGGAACTATTGCTGTCAATCAAATCGTTCATTAAATATTTACGATTATGTTAAAAACCTACTTTTGCGAACTAGTCCCTGGTTTTTGCCAGATCGGAACCAAACCAGTTTAGAACAATTCTTGGGACTGTCTAGATCAATAATCATTGAAAAAAAGTTGAACTTTTGCATTTGGATGTATACCATGTAATAGAGTCATTTAGAAAGCAGGTGTGGCGAAATACACTCAAAGCCTATAAATCCTAAGGAAAACTCAAAACTTCACGAAAATTGTTGGGTATATGTAGCGTACCATGTTGAAGAAGTAGGCAAAGTTTTATGGAGATCAGACTATAGGTGGCGCTATAACTGTTAAAAAGCTTTAAAACCATGCATTTCCTATGGTGAAATGCCTGTATTAACTGTAAATGGTCTTTTCCATCTATTATCATATAATGTTTAAATCATTTGTTAGATCTGCTCATTCTGACTCTTTAGGTCAATATTATCAAACTTTTGCATTTGTTTGAATATAATAGGGTCATTTTAAATTGTACCCAGTCAAAATAGTCAAAAGTTAAAGGACAATCTCCACCAATCTCGGCAGCACTTGACTTTTGAATCATCTAGATGAACTCTATAAATGGTATGAATTTCAGGTGTTTTTGTTGAGTTTTTGGCGAGATTTTTGCGAAAAACCATCGGCAGTGTTTCAAAATGGCGGCCGCCAATGGCGTCACACCCGGTACAAAATTGCTCATAACTCGGGAGCGGAAAGTGTCAGCGCTGTCAAACTCGGGTGGGTAAGACCACTCAGGACCCTTGCCCGACCACAACGATCGCGGGCCTCTAGGGCGCCCCTCGCGGATCGCTACTTCGCGGGACCCCGCTTATACTGCCTATTACTCCCGACTACGGATGAGTCTGAAGACATGTGAGAGCTCATTCTAAAGGGCAAATCCAGTCCTACAATAAACCTAAATTTCAAATGTTTTACTCAAGCCGTTTTTGAGATATACGTCCCAAAGGTACATGTTTAAGCAGGGCAGTACTCCGGTCTCCCTTGGCCAGGATCCCAGCGATAGTCTTATTCTATAGGGGACATTGGGCACTCTCTATTACACAAGTTTCAGAATTTTCCATTGCTGCATTCCAGAGATATTAAGCAAAAAAAAAAAAAAAAACATTCATTCATTTATTCTTTCATTCATGGTTCTCTGGTGCCACCTGCTGGTCATTTTGTCATGCTTCTCACTCTCAGATTATAAAATTACTTGTTTAACATTTACATTCACATTTAGTCAAAATCAAGTATTTAAAATATTTATCTATGTCTGCAACAAAATGTGTGTATAAGCATTACAATTTAAAATGGAAAATATGTATTACATATTCCTTTAAAAATGCCATAAAGCCACCAGAGGGCAGCAGAAGACCACTCATTGGCTCATCTTGCTAACTAATTGTTCAATCCTATTAAACTTTTTAAAAAAATTATATCATTACAAATATCACATTTTGTAGAAGTTTACCACTTCATTTGAGGTATGTTCTTGCAATAACACTGTGAAGCTGCTTTGAAACAATCTACATTGTTAAAGCACTATATAAATAAAGTTGAATAGTATTACATTACAATGAGAGCTGAAAAATATGTTTTAAAGGGAAAACCTGGATTATGCCATCTGTTGTCCACCATCTATTTCAGATATCTATATCTGCAACCAAATGTGTATGTTTGTAATCACATATAAGCGTTAACATGGCAAATGTGTCTTAATACAAACACATACTTTTAGAATTAAAGTCAGCCAATGAGTTATCCTCTACTGTCACCTGCTGGTTAAAATAGTCATTTTGTTCTATAATTCATATTTTGACTTTATAAAGTCACCATTATAACATTTAAAATCACATTTTGTCAGTTCATCACTTTATTTCACCTAAACTGTCCATTTTAATTATTTACTGTTTAAATGCCTTAAATTCAAAAGGCCTTAAATTCTTAAAGGTCTTAATAAGCTTGAACCCGCTAAATGCTGCTCGCAGCTTTAATTATTAATATTATTAGGGGTTCGAGCACGAAGTGCTGAAACCCTATTGTAATTATGCAGTTTTTATTATTATTATTATTATTATTATTATTTTTCTTCTCCGCTGTGCTAGAGACTTCAAACCTGGCCAGATGGTAGTCCTCAATTTGGGAGAAGCTGAGAAGCTATGACCCCAATTGGCCAATAGGTGGCGCTACAGCGACCAAAAAGCGCGTTATGGCTCATAACTCCCAAATCGTTTGTCACAGACTCAAGTGTCTTATATCATTGGAAAGCTGAGTCCATGACGAACAAAACGTATATCTCCGATTTTATTTCCGGTATGCAAATTTTTCCGCCATTTTGAATTTTGAAAACCTACTTTTGCAAACTAGTCCCTGGTTTTTCGACCGATCGGAACCAAACCAGTGCAGAAATGTTCTCTGAGTCTATATATCAATAATTATTGATAAAAGGAGACATTGCGATTCACGGTTGCTAAGGGCGCCAAAATGGACGTTGAAGGCGGAGCCTATTTTACTAAAAGGCTATAACTCAAGAAGGAAATGAGATATCTTCACCAAACTTGGTACACATTTGTATGGGCTCAGTCCTTGGTCACGATAAAAAAATCGCGAAGATTGAGCTCTAGGTGGCGCTATAATGGGCAAAAACATAAAAAAACTATGACCACCTGACCGTTAGTCAGATTGATTTGAAAATTGGTATGCAGTGTCTTGGTCAAGGCCCCATGTATGTCTATGAGGACATTGGCGTATCTCAAAAAACATTGCCGCCATCAACCAATTAAATTTGAGCACCTATAAGACAAGGTTAACGGAGGCCGATCGGAGCGAAACTCGATGAGCATGTTGAATCATGGCCCTAGAGGTCTGTAAGAATTTTGAAGAAATCGGCCACTAGTTGGCGCTAACGAGTTTTATGGCTCTGTAATCACATGGTGTTGCACACATCCACAAAATATGCATATCATATGATAGATCTCCTCATTTTGAACAACTTTGCCTCTAGAACCATTGCTGTCAATCAAATCGTTCATTAAATATTGTGATTATGTTAAAAACCTAATTTTGCAAACTAGTCCCTGGTTTTTACCCGATCGGAACCAAACCAGTCTAGGACAATTCTCTGGACTCTCTAGATCAATAATTATCAAAATAAAGTTGAACTTTTGCATTTGGATGGCTATAACAGGGTCATTTTAAAAATAGGTGTGGCAAAATGCACTCACAAGCCTATAAATCCTAAAGGAAACTCAAAACTTCACAAAAATAGGTGTGCACGTGTAGCATGTGAGTCTAAAGAAGGATACACACTTTAATAGAAATCGGACCATAGGTGGCGCTATAACTGTTAAAAAGCTTTAAAACCATGCACTGCCTATGGTAAAGCGGCCTGTATTGGCTGTAATCACGTGGTGATACACATATCCACACAATATTCATATCACTGGATAGATCTCCTCATGTTGAAAAACTTTGCCTCAAATACCACTGCTGTAAATCAAATTGTTAATTAAATATTCACAATTATGTTAAAAACCTACTTTTGTAAACTAGTCCTAGGATTTTTGATCAATCTGAATAAAACAAATGCAGTATAATTTTCTGGACTCTCTTGATAGATAATTTTCAAAAAAATTGAACTTTGCTCTTTGTGTTCTTATAAAAGGTCATTTCAAAATGAGACCTTGGCCAAGTGTCACCAAAGACCTATAACTCCTCAAGTAATGCTCAGATCTTCTTAAAAGTGAGTGAGCACATGTGGCATATGACTCTAAACAAGGATGCAAAATTCCATTGAGATCGGGCAAAGGTGCGTCTACAACAGCTAAAAGGTGAAATCTGACAGTTTGCCTATCATTGCCCATCACCTGCAATTCCAATACAACCACGGAGGGCAGCAGAAGACCACTCATTGGCTCATTCTCCTTAATAATGCAGTTCAATCATATTAAAACTGTATACAATCATTAAAATAACATTACAAATCACCTTTTGTTGAGGTTTAACACTTCATTTGTTAATTTAAGTAATGTTTTGCAATAATATTGCATTATAGTTACAATAATACCTGAAAAGATGTTTTAAAGGTGAAAACCTAGAATAAACAATTGGTTACCCATTATTTATTTCAAATATCTATATATGCAACAAATGTGTATGTGAGTTGGCAGCTTTGAAGGCATTAACTTGGAAAATGTGCCCATTAAATGAAAAAAACAGACTGTTTTGAAATGAAAGTGAGCCAATGAGTGGTTCTCTGCTGCCGCCTGTTGGATAAAGTTATTATTCTTTTCTTCTCCCCTAAAACTGATCGTGCAGACCAAACCGTAAGGGCTAGAGACTTCAAACCTGGCCAGATGGTAGCCCTCAAGTTGGGGAGAACCTGAGAAGATATAACCTGATTGGCCAATAGGTGGCGCTACAGCAATCAAAGCGCATAATAGATCATAACTCCCAAACCATTTGTCACAGACTCAAGTGTCTTATATCACTGGAAAGGTGAGTCCATATCAAACAAAGCGTATATATCCGATTTCATTTCCGGTATGCAAATTTTTCCGCCATTTTGAATTTTGTCAAAAACCTACTTTTGCAAACTAGTCCTAGGTTTTTGCCCGATCGGAACCAATCCAGTGAAGAAATGTGCTCTGAGTCTGACTATCAATGATTATTGAAAAAAGTAGAAATTTCGATTCAAAGACGATAAGGGCGTGAAAATGTACATTTAGGGTGGAGCCAATTTTACAAAAATGTTATAACTCAAGCGAAATGAGATATATTCACCAAACTTGGTACACATGTGTATGGGCTCAATCCTAGGTCACGCTACAAAAATTGCGACGATTGACCACTTGGTGGCACTATAACATGAAAAAAAATTAAAAGGGCTATGGCCACCTGATCGTTAGTCAATTGACTCGAAAATTGGTATGCAGTGTCTTGGCCCAAGTTACCATTTATATCTATGAGGACATTGGTGTATTTAAAAAAACATGGCCACCATCAACCAATAAGTTCCGATAGGCCAAACTTCACTGGTTGATGGTGGCCATGTTTGAAATACACCATTCTTAAAACCTTAAATACCGAACCCGCTAAATGCTGCTCGCAGCTTTAATTATTATTATTATTCTCGGTAAAGCGCATCGTGCAGCCCAAACCGTAAGGGCTGGAGCGTTGAAACTTTGTCAGATGGTAGTCCTCAGCCTGGGACGACCCTGAGAAGCTATGACCCCAAATGGCCTATAGGTGGCGCTACAGCAACCAAAAGCGCAAAATAGCTCATAACTCCTAAACCGTTTGGTCCACACTCAAGTGTCTTATATCACTGGAAAGCTGAGTCCTTGCCAAACAAAACGTATATCTCCGATTTCATTTCCGGTATGCAAATTTTCCGCCATTTTGAATATTGTTGAAAACCTACTTTTGCGAACTAGTCCCTGGTTTTTGGCCTGATCGGAACCAAACCAGTTCACAACTGTTCTCTGGAGACTGAATATCAATAATCATTGAAAAAAAGTAGAAATTTCGATTCATGGTTGATAAGGGCGACAAAATGGACGTTCAGGGAGCCTATTTTACTAAAAGGCTATAACTCAAAAAGTAAATTAGATATATTCATCAAACTTGGTACACATGTGTATGGACTCAATTTGAGGTCACAGTAAAAAAAAGGCGAAGATTGAGCTCTAGGTGGCGCTATAATGTTACAAAAACATAATAAAGGCTATGACCACCTGACCGTTAGTCTGATTGACTTGAAAATTGGTGTGCAGTGTCTTGGTCCAAGGCCCCATGTATGTCTATGAGGACATTGGCGTATCTCAAAAAACATAGCGCCATCAACCAATTAAGTTTGAGCACCTATAAGACAAGGTTAACGGAGGCCGATCGAACGAAACTCGATGGGCATGTTCGACTCATGGCCTAGAGGTCTGTAAAATTTTGAAAGAAATCGGCCACTAGTTGGCGCTAACGAGTTTATGGCTCTGTAATCACATGGTGTTGCACACATCCACAAAATATGCATATCATAAGATAGATCTCCTCATGTTGAACAACTTTGCCTCTAGAACCATTGCTGTCAATCAAATCGTTCATTAAATATTTACAATTATGTTAAAAACCTACTTTTGCGAACTAGTCCCTGGTTTTTGCCCGATCGGAACCAAACCAGTCTAGAACAATTCTCTGGACTCTCTAGATCAATAATTATTGAAAAAAAGTTGGACTTTTGCATTTGGATGGCTATAACAGGGTCATTTAAAAAGAGGTGTGGAAAAATGCACTCAAAGCCTATAAATCCTAAAGGAAAACTCAAAACTTCACGAAAATTGTTGGGTATATGTGGCATAACATGCTGAAGAAGCATGCAAAGTTTTATGGAGATCGGACTATAGGTGGCGCTATAACTTTTAAAAAGCTTTAAAACCATGCATTTCCTATGGAAAATTGCCTGTATTAGCTGCAAATGGTATTTTCCATCAGTTGCAATATAATGTTTAAAACATTCATTAGATCTGCTCATTCTGACTCTCTAGGTCAATAATTATATAGAAAAATTACTTTTACAATTGGATGGCTATAATAGTCAAATCAATATGTGATTTTGACCAAATGTCCCCAAAAAGCCTTTAACTTCTCATTGAATGTTTAGATAATCTCAAAAGAGGAAGTACATGTGACACATGACTCTAAACAAGCATACAACATTTCATGGAGATCAGGCAATAGATGCCTCTTTAAAAATTAAAAAAGTGACAATGCTTATTTTGGTGTATTAAATTAAATTGCCATAAAACCACCAGAGGGCAGCATAAGACCACTTATTGGTTCATTCTGCTCACTAAGCATATATAAACTTTATAAAATCATTATAATAACATTGCAAATCACATTTTGACAATGTTTATCAATTAATTTGTTCATTTGATGTGTTTTTCACAATATTACATTACAATTCAAAATAACACCTGAAAATATGTTTTAAAGGGAAAAGATAGAATAAGTAATTAAATTAAAGGCATTCACCGGGAAAATGTGCCCATTAAATGGAAAACAGACGTTTACAATGAAAATGAGCTAATGAGTGGTTCTTGGAGTAAGCATTGTGTTACTAATAATTTATTTAAAATATCTACATGTAAAACAGAAGTGTGTGTGTGTGTGTGTGTGTGTGTGTGCGCGCGTGTGTGTGTGTGTGTGTGTGTGTGTGTGTGTGTGTGTGTGTGTGTGTGTGTGTGTGTGTGTGTGTGTGTGTGTGTTTGTGTGTGTGTATCAGTCTGTCTGTCTTTCTCTCTCTCTCTCTCTCTCTCTCTCTCTCTGTATGTGTGTGTGTGTGTGTGTGTGTGTGTGTGTGTGGCCAATATCTACTCAAGAAATGCTTAGACTTTATTCAAATAAGCAGGTGACACATGACATTACATTTGGCAATAGTTTTTTGCTTTAAAATTAATATCTAGGCATTGTAAAAATCATTATAATAACATTTAATATCCCATTTTGTCAATGTTTATCAATGCCATAGACTTGTGCTGGTTCTAATGCTAATGTTGTCCTATAGAGGGCTGCAGGATCAGAAATATACTTTCTTGTGTTTCCACAGGTTAAAATTAAATGTATAGGCTAGAATCATGTTGAATCAAACCTCAATGGGGTAAATCATGGTAAATCACATTAGAATTTGGTAAATCATGCTGAACTATGGTAAATAATGCTATAATCATGGTGAATCATACCACAATGTGGAAAATCATACTACAATGTGGTAAATCATATTGGAATGTGGAAACATGGTAAATCATGGTAAACTATGGTAAATCAGGCTAGGATCATGGTAAATCATATTAGAATGTGACAATTTGTGGTAAATCATGGTAAATCATATTAGAATGTGGCAATTTGTGGTAAATCATGGTAAATCATATTAGAATGTGGTAACTCGTGGTAAATCATGGTAAACTATGGTAAATCATGCCAGGATCATGGTAAATCATCCTACAATGTGGTAAATCATAGTAAATCATATTAGAATGTGGAAACATGGTAAATCATGGTAAACTATGGTAAATCAGGCTAGAATCATGGTAAATAAAACTGGAACATGGTAAATCACAGTAAATCATGCCAGGACATGCTAAATCAATGTAAGCTATGGTAATTCATGGTAAAATATGGCGAATCACGGTTAAGTATGTTAAATCACTAACACAGGGAATATCATGGTAAATCAGGCAAGAACATGGTAAATCAAGGTAAACTATGGTGAATCATGGTAAATCACACTAGAACATGGTAAATCATGGTAAACTATGCTAGTACATGGTAAATTAGACCATAGGTGGCGCTATAACTGACAAAAAGCTTTGAAAACCACACATATCCTATATTAAATTGCCTTTATTGGCTGTAAATGGTCATTTTCATCTATTATGTCAGTGGTTAAATGCTTTCTAAATGAACCTTGGTGTCTTTTGATGCTTTTAGGCTTTAAGTCCTTAAAGGCCTTAAATGCTTGAACCCGCTAAATGCTGCTTGCAGCTTTAATTATTATTATTATTATTATTCAGCGGCATCGTGCAGACCAAACCGTAAGGGCTAGAGACTTGAAACTTGGCCAATAGGTAGTACAAAAATCGAGGAGAGGTTATCAAATTATGAGCCAGATTGGCCTATAGGTGGCGCTATAGCAATCAATTGCGCGAAACTGCTCATAACTCATATACCGTATGTCGTAGACTCAAGTGTCTTATATCATTGGAAAGCTGAATACCTGACGTAAAAACATATATCTCCGATTTCATTTCCGGTATGCAAATTTTCCGCCATTTTGAATTTTGTCGAAAACATACTTTTGCCAACTATTCCTAGGTTTTTGTCAATCAGAACCAAACCAGTGCCAAAATGTCCACTGAGTCTGATTATCAAAAATAATTGAAAAAATTAGAAATTTCGATTCACACGGTCGTTAAGAGGCGTAAAAACGGACGTTTAGGGCGGGGCCTATTTTACTAAAAGGCTATAACTCAAAAACGAAATGAGATATCTTCACCAAACTTGGTAAACATATGTAAGGGCTCAGTCTTTGGTCAGGATAAAAAAATCGCATTGATTGGCCACTTGGTGGCGCTATAACATGAAAAAAAACCCTGAAAAGGGCTATAACCACATGACCGCTAGTTCCGATTGACTTGAAAATTGGTATGCAGTGTCTTGGTCAAGGTACCATATATATCTATGAGGACATTGGCGTATCTTAAAAACATGGCCGCCACAGCCAATTAAATTTGAGCACTTATTAGACAAGGTTAATGGAGGCCGATCGGAATGAAACTCGGTGGGCATGTTTGACTCATGGCCTAGAGGTCTGTAAAATTTTGAAAGAAATCGGCCACTAGTTGGCGCTAACGAGTTTTATGGCTCTGTAATCACGTGGTGTTGCACACATACACAAAATATGCATATCATATGATAGATCTCCTCATGGTGAACAACTTTGCCTCTAGAACCATTGCTGTCAATCAAATCGTTCATTAAATATTCGATTATGTTAAAAACCTACTTTTGCGAACTAGTCCCTGGTTTTTTGCCCGATCGGAACCAAACCAGTCTAGGACAATTCTCTGGACTCTCTAGATCAATAATTATCGAAAAAAGTTGAACTTTTGCATTTGGATGGCTATAACAGGGTCATTTAAAAAGAGGTGTGGAAAAATGCACTCAAAAGCCTATAAATCCTAAAGAAACTCAAAACTTCACGAAAATGTTGGGTATATGTGGCATAACATGCTGAAGAAGCATGCAAAGTTTTATGGAGATCGGACTATAGGTGGCGCTATAACTGTTAAAAAGCTTTAAAACCATGCATTTCCTATGGAAAATTGCCTGTATTAGCTGCAAATGGTATTTTCATCTGTTGCAATATAATGTTTCAATCATTTGTTAGATCTGCTCATTCTGACTCTCTAGGTCAATAATTATATAGAAAAAATAACTTTTGCAATTGGATGGCTATAATAGAGTCATATCAATATGTGATTTTGACCAAATGTCCCCAAAAAGCCTTTAACTCCTCAATGAATGTTTAGATCATCTCAAAAAGAGGTAAGTAAATGTGACATATGACTCTAAACAAGCATACAAAATTTCATGGAGATCGGGCAATAGATGCCTCTATAAAGGTAAAAAAGGCGACAATGCTTATATTGGTGTATTAAATTAAATTGCCATAAAGCCACCAGAGGGCAGCAGAAGACCACTTATTGGTTTATTCTGCTCACTAAGCATATATACACTTTATAAAATTAATACAATAACATTTGAAAATCACATTTTGACAATGTTTATCAATTAATTTGTTAATTTGATGTATGTTTTACAATAATATTACATTACAATTAAAATAACACCTGAAAATATGTTTTAAAGGAAAACATAGAATAAGTCATTTATTTACCCATTATTTTATTCAAATATCTATATCTGCAACAAAATGTGTATGTGAGTTAGCACGTTTGAAGGCATTCACTTGGAAAATGTGCCCATTAAATGAAAAACAGACATTTAAAATGAAAATGAGCTAATGAGTGGTTCTCTGCACCTGCTGGTTATAAAAATCATTTTGTCATACTATCTACTTATAATGTTCTATAATTCATATTTAGACATTATAAAACCACTATTATAACATTTTGTCAAATTTGATCAATTATTTTTATTTAAGCAGTGGTATTGACATTTCTGCCAAAAAATTATGGTATGATTAAAGTGTAAAAATTACTACAAGACTAGGAGTAAGCATTTTGTTCTATTAATTTATTTAAAATATCTATATATATAAAACAGAAGTGTGTGTGTGTGTGTGTGTGTGTGTGTGTGTGTGTGTGTGTGTGTGTGTGTGTGTGTGTGTGTGTGTGTGTGTGTGTGTGTCTGTCTGTCTGTCTGTCTCTGTCTCTCTCTCTCTCTCTCTCTCTCTCTCTGTTTGTGTGTGTGTGTGTGTGTGTGTGTGTCTGTCTATCTGTCTGTCTTTCCCTCTCTCTCTCTCTCTCTCTCTCTCTCTCTCTCTCTCTCTCTCTCTCTCTCTCTCTCTGTATATGTGTGTGTGTGCCAATATCTATTCAAACAATGCCTAGACTTTATTCAAATAAGCACGTGACACATGACATTACATTTGGCAATAGTTTTTAAAGCTTTAAAATTCATATCTAGGAATTGTAAAATCATTATAATAACATTTAATATCACATTCTGTCAATGTCTATCAATGCCATATACTTGTGCTGGCTGTAATGCTAATGTTGTCCTATAGAGGGCTGCAGGATCAGAAATATACTTTCTTGTGTTTCCACAGGTTAAAATTAAATGTAGCGGCTAGAATCATGGTAAATCAAACCTCAGTGTGATAAATCATGGTAAATCATATTAGAATGTAGTAAATCATGGTTAACTATGGTAAATCAGGCTAGGATCATGGTAAATCATACTACAATGTGGTAAATCATATTAGAATGTGGAAACATGGTCAATCATGGTAAACTATGGTAAATCATGCCAGGATCATGGTAAATCATACTACAATGTGGTAAATCATGGTAAATCATATTAGAATGTGGTAACTCATGGTAAATCATGGTAAACTATGCTAGTACATGGTAAATTAGACCATAGGTGGCGCTGTAACTGACAAAAAGCTTTGAAAACCATACATATCCTATAGTTAATTGCCTGTTTGGCAGTAAATGGTCATTTCCATCTATTGTGTCAGTGGTTAAATGCTTGCTAAATGAAACCTGGTCTTATTATGCTTGTGTGCTTAAAGGCCTTAAAGCTCGAACCCGCTAAATGCTGCTTGTTATTATTATTATTTTCTTCTCCGCTAAATCATCGTGCAGACCAAACCGTAAGTGCTAGAGACTTCAAACCTGGCCAGATGGTAGTCCTCAATTTGGGGAGAAGCTGAGAAGCTATGACCCCAATTGGCCAATAGGTGGCGCTACAGCGACCAAAAGCGCGTTATGGCTCATAACTCCCAAATCGTTTGTCACAGACTCAAGTGTCTTATATCATTGGAAAGCTGAGTCCATGACGAACAAAACTTATATCTCCGATTTCATTTCCGGTATGCAAATTTTTCCGCCATTTTGAATTTTGTCGAAAACCTACTTTTGCAAACTAGTCCCTGGTTTTGACGATCGGAACCAAACCAGTGCAGAAATGTTCTCTGGAGTCTATATATCAATAATTATTGATAAAGGAGACATTGCGATTCACGGTTGCTAAGGGCGCCAAAATGGACGTTGAAGGCGGAGCCTATTTTACTAAAAGGCTATAACTCAAGAAGGAAATGAGATATCTTCACCAAACTTGGTACACATTTGTATCAGCTCAGTCCTTGGTCACGATAAAAAAATCGCGAAGATTGAGCTCTAGGTAGCGCTATAATGGGTAAAAACATAAAAAATACTATGACCACCTGACCGTTAGTCAGATTGATTTGAAAATTGGTATGCAGTGTCTTGGTCAAGGCCCCATGTATGTCTATGAGGACATTGGCGTATCTCAAAAAACATGGCCGCCATCAACCAATTAAATTTGAGCACCTATAAGACAAGGTTAACGGAGGCCGATCGGGCAAACTCGATGAGCATGTTCGAATCATGGCCTAGAGGTCTGTAAAATTTTGAACGAAATCGGCCACTAGTTGGCGCTAACAAGTTTTATGGCTCTGTAATCACATGGTGTTGCACACATCCACAAAATATGCATATCATATGATAGATCTCCTCATTTTGAACAACTTTGCCTCTAGAACCATTGCTGTCAATCAAATCGTTCATTAAATATTCGTGATTATGTTAAAAACCTAATTTTGCAAACTAGTCCTGGTTTTTACCCGATCGAACCAAACCAGTCTAGGACAATTCTCTGGACTCTCTAGATCAATAATTATCAAAATAAAGTTGAACTTTTGCATTAGGATGGCTATAACAGGGTAATTTTAAAAAGAGATGTGGCAAAATGCACTCACAAGCCTATAAATCCTAAAGGGAAACTCAAAACTTCACAAAAATAGGTGTGCACGTGTAGCATGTGAGTCTAAAGAAGGATACACACTTTAATGGAAATCGGACCATAGGTGGCGCTATAACTGTTAAAAAGCTTTAAAAACCATGCACTGCCTATGGTAAACGGCCTGTATTGGCTGTAATCACGTGGTGATACACATATCCACACTGGATGAATCTCCTCATGTTATTTGCCTCAAATACCACTGCTGTAAATCAAATTGTTAATTAAATATTCACAATATTATATTTAAAAACCTACTTTTGTAAACTAGTCCTAGGATTTTTGATCAATCTGAATAAAACAAATGCAGTATAATTTTCTGGACTCTCTTGATAGATAATTTTCAAAAAAATTGAACTTTGCTCTTTGTGTTCTTATAAAGGTCATTTCAAAATGAGACCTTGGCCAAGTGTCACCAAAGACCTATAACTCCTCAAGTAATGCTCAGATCTTCTTAAAAGTGAGTGAGCACATGTGGCATATGACTCTAAACAAGGATGCAAAATTCCATTGAGATCGGGCAAAGGTGCGTCTACAACAGCTAAAAGGTGAAATCTGACAGTTTGCCTATCATTGCCCATCACCTGCAATTCCAATACAACCACCGGAGGGCAGCAGAAGACCACTCATTGGCTCATTCTCCTTAATAATGCAGTTCAATCATATTAAAACTGTATACAATCATTAAAATAACATTACAAATCACCTTTTGTTGAGGTTTAACACTTCATTTGTTAATTTAAGTAATGTTTTTGCAATTATATTGCATTATAGTTACAATAATACCTGAAAAGATGTTTTAAAGGTGAAAACCTAGAATAAACAATTGGTTACCCATTATTTATTTCAAATATGCAACAAATGTGTATATGGCAGCTTGAAGGCATTAACTTGGAAAATGTGCCCATTAAATGAAAAAAACAGACTGTTTTGAAATGAAAGTGAGCCAATGAGTGGTTCTCTGCTGCCGCCTGTTGGATAAAGTTATTATTCTTTTCTCTCCCCTAAAACTGATCGTGCAGACCAAACCGTAAGGGCTAGAGACTGGCCAGATCAAACCTGGCCAGATGGTATCCCTCAAGTTGGGAGAACCTGAGAAGATATAACCCTGATTGGCCAATAGGTGGCGCTACAGCGATCAAAAGCGCGCGCATAGCATAATAACTTTTTCACAGACTCAAGTGTCTTATATATCACTGGAAAGGTGAGTCCATATCAAACAAATTATATCCGATTTCATTTCCGGTATGCAAATTTTCCGCCATTTTGAATTTTGTCAAAACCTACTTTTTTAGTCCTAGGTTTTTGCCCGATCGGAACCAATCCAGTGAAGAAATGTGCTCTGAGTCTGACTATCAATGATTATTGAAAAAAGTAGAAATTTGATTCGAAGGCGATAGGGCGTGAAAATGTACATTTAGGTGGAGCCAATTTTACAAAAAATGTTATAACTCAAGAACGAAATGAGATATATTCACCAAACTTGGTACACATGTGTATATCAATCCTAGTCACGCTACAAAAATTGCGACGATTGACCACTTGCACTATAACATGAAAAAAATTAAAGGGCTATGGCCACCTGATCGTTAGTCAATTGACTCGAAATTGGTATGCAGTGTCTTGGCCCAAGTTACCATTTATATCTATGAGGACATTGGTGTATTTAAAAAAACATGGCCACCATCAACCAATAAGTTCCGATAGGCCAAACTTCACTGGTTGATGGTGGCCATGTTTTAAATACACCATTCTTAAAACCTTAAATACGAACCCGCTAAATGCTGCTTTAATTATTAGGGGTTCGAAGTGCTGAACACCTATTGTATTTGTGCTGATTTTTATTATTATTATTATTATTATTATTATTCAGCGAAAAAGCATCGTGCAGACCAAACCGTAAGGGCTAGAGACTTGAAACTTGGCCAATAGGTAGTACAAAAATCGAGGAGAGGTTATCAAATTATGAGCCAGATTGGCCTATAGGTGGCGCTATAGCAATCAATTGCGCAAAAGGGCTCATAACTCCTAAACCGTTTGGCCCACACTCAAGTGTCTTATATCATTGGAAAGCTGAGAACTTGGCGAACAAAATGTATATCTCGATTTTATTTCCGTCATTAAAATTTTTCCGCCATTTTGAATTTTGTTGAAAACCTACTTTTGCAAACTAGTCCCTGGTTTTTGCCCGATCAAAACCAAACCAGTGCCAAAATGTTCTCTGGAGTCTAATTATCAATAATAATTGAAAAAATGTTGAAATTTCGATTCCACGGTTGTTAAGGCGTAAAACGAACGTTTAGGCGGGGCCTATTTTACTAAAAGGCTATAACTCAAAAACGAAATGAAATATCTTCACCAAACGTGGTAAACATATGTATGGGCTCAGTTTTTGGTCAGGATAAAAAATTCGCGACGATTAACCACTTGGTGGCGCTATAACATGAAAAAAACACAAAAGGGCTATAACCACCACGACCGCTAGTCCGATTGACTTGAAAATTGGTATGCAGTGTCTTGGTCCAAGGTACCATGTATGTCTATGAGGATATTGGCGTATCTTAAAAAACATAGCGCCACAGCCAATTAAATTTGAGCACTTATTAGACAAGGTTAATGGAGGCCGATCGGAATGAAACTTCGGTGGGCATGTTTGACTCATGGCCTAGAGGTCTGTAAGAATTTTGAAAGAAATCGGCCACTAGTTGGCGCTAACGAGTTTATGGCTCTGTAATCACGTGGTGTTGCACACATCCACGAAATATGAATATCATTTGATAGATCTCCTCATACTGAACAACTTTGCCTCTGGAACTATTGCTGTCAATCAAATTCGTTCATTAAATATTGGCGATTATGTTAAAAACCTACTTTGCGAACTAGTCCCTGGTTTTTGCCCGATCGGAACCAAACCAGTCTAGGACAATTCTCTGGACTCTCTAGATCAATAATTATCGAAAAAAAGTTGAATTTTTGAATTTGGATGGCTATAACAGGGTCATTTAAAAAGAGGTGTGGAAAAATGCACTCAAAAGCCTATAAATCCTAAAGGAAACTCAAAACTTCACGAAAATTGTTGGGTATATGTGGCATAACATGCTGAAGAAGCATGCAAAGTTTTATGGAGATCAGACTATAGCTGGCGCTATAACTGTTAAAAACCTTTAAAACCATGCATTTCCTATGGAAAATTGCCTGTATTAGCTGCAAATGGTATTTTCATCTGTTGCAATATAATGTTTAAATAATTTGTTAAATCTGCTCATTCTGACTCTCTAGGTCAATAATGATATAGAAAAAATAACTTTTGCAATTGGATGGCTATAATAGAGTCATATCAATATGTGATTTTGACAAATGTCCCCAAAAAGCCTTTAACTCCTCAATGGATGTTTAGATCATCTCAAAAGAGGAAAGTACATGTGACATATGACTCTAAACAAGCATACAAAATTCCATGGAGATCAGGCAATAGATGCCTCTATAAAAGTAAAAAAGTGACAATGCTTATATTGGTGTATTAAATTAAATTGCCATAAAGCCACCAGAGGGCAGCATAAGACCACTTATTGGTTCATTCTGCTCACTTATAATAACATTTGCAAATCACATTTTGACAATGTTTATCAATTAAATTGTTAATTTGATGTATGTTTTACAATAATATTAAATT